>CM040429.1:83295642-83507151 GCA_022702705.1 Papilionanthe hookeriana x Papilionanthe teres | reverse complement strand
CTAATGACTAGCCTCATCGAATCAATAGGTCAACTTTTGACCAAATAATCAATTTTGCTCAAAAATAGTCAATTTTTTATTTAATAAACACCCATTGACCCAACAAGTTCAACTATCGTTCAAAAAGTGACTTTGGTCGACAATGGTCAATTCTTGACCAAATTGCCAACTCATTGACCAAATATGTCAACTTTTGACCAAAAAGTCAACCTTGGTCAAATGGTCAATTTCTGATCCAAAGTCCACCCCGTTGACCAAATGGGTTAACATTTGACTAAAAATTCAATTTTGGTCAAAATAGTCAATTTTTGACCATGTGACCAATTATTGAACCAATAAGTCAATCTCTGATCAAAAAGTAAACTTTGGTCAAAATGGTAAATCCTTTACCCAATGACCAACCCATTGACCCAATAGGTCTACTTTTGACCAAAATGTCAAGTTTGGTCAAAATGGTCAATCATTGACCCAATACCAAAACCATTGACCCAATTGGTCAAGTTTTGACCAAATAGTCAATTTTGGTCAAAATAGTTAATTTTTTACAGAATGACCATTCATTGACCTAGTAGGTCAACAATTGACCAAAAGGTTAACTTTGGTCGTAAATTGTCAATTTTTAACCAAATGGTCAACCCATTGACCCTATAGATCAATTATTGACCAAAAAGAAATCTTTGGTCAAACTGGTCAATTCTTAACCCAATTCCAATTCATCGACCAAATAGGTCAACTATTGACCAAAAAGTCAACTTTGCTCAAAATGGTCAATTTCTGAACCAATGGCCACCCCGTTGACCCAAAGGGTTAAATTGTGACAAAAAATTCAATTTTGGTCAAAAATAGGTCAACTTCTAACCAAAAATTCATCGTTGATCAAAAGTCAATTGGTCTAATTGGCCCGATGACACACTTACCGTTCACCTAATTGGTTAACTTTTAACCAAAAATTCAATTTTTGTCAAAATTGTCAATTTTTGACCTAATGACCAATTATTGACCCAATAAGTCAATCTCTGACGAAAAAGTCAACTTTGGTCAAAATGGTTAATCCTTGACCCAGTAACAAACCCATTGACCCAATAGGTCAACTTTTAACCAAAAAGTCTATTTTGGTCAAAAATAGTCAATTTTTAGCTTAATGACCTCCCATTGACTCAATAGGCCAACTTTTTACCAAAAAGTCAATTTTTGGTCAAAATAGTCAATTTCGGACCTAATGACGAACTATTGACCTAGTAAGCCAATCACTGACGAAAAATTTAACTTTGATCAAAATGGTCAATCCTTGACACAATGACAAACCCATTGACTCAATAGGTCAACTTTTGACAAAAAAATAAATTTTGATCAATATAGTCAATTTTTGACCTAATGACCACTCATTAACCTAATAGGTCAACTTTTGACAAAAAAGTCAACTTCGGTCAAAATGGTCAATTTTTTACTCAATGACCAACCCATTGACCCAATAGGTTAAATTTTGACTAAAAAAGTCATCTTTGGTAAAAAATGGTCAATTCTTGACCCAATTACCAACTCATTGACCAAATAGGTCAACTTTTGACCAAAAAGTCATCTTTGGTCAAAATGGTCAATTTCTAACCTAATGGCCTCCCCGTTCACCCAATGGGTTAACTTTTGACCAAAAATTGAATTTTGGTCAAAATAGTCAAATTTTAACCTAATGACCAATTATTGACCCAATAAGTCAATCTCTGACCAAAAAGTCAACTTTGGTCAAAATGGTCAATCCTTGACCCAATGACAAACCCATTGACCCAATAGGTCAACTTTTGACCAAAATGAAAAAGTCAATTTTGGTCAAAATAGTCAATTTTTGACCTAATGATCACCCATTAACCCAATATGTCAACTTTTGACCAATAAGTCAAATTTGTTCAAAATGGTCAATTTTTGACCCTAATAACCAATTATCGATCTGATCAGATCGAATTTTGACCAAAAAGTCATCTTCGGTCAAAAAGGTCAATTCTTGACCCAATTACGAACTCTTTGACCAAATAGGTCAACTTCTGACCAAAAAGTCATCTAATAGTCAATTTCTGACCCAATGACCACCCTTTTGACCCAATGGGTCAACTTTTGATCAAAAATTTAATTTTTGTCAAAATAATTTATTTTTCACCTATTGATCAATTATTGACCCGATAAGTCAATCTCGGAGCAAAAAGTCAACTTGGGTCAAAATGGTCAATTCTCGACCCGATAACTGACCGTCGACCCATACTGACCATGAATTGATAGTTCAACTTTCGACCAAAAGTCAACTTTGGTTAAAATGGTAAATCCTTGACCAAATGACCAACCGATTGACCCCGTAGGTCAACTTTTGAAGAAAAAGTAAATTTTTGTCAAAATAGTCAATTTTTGACATAATGACCAATTATTAACCCAGTAAGCTAATCTCTGAACTAAAAGTCTACATTGGTCAAAATGGTCAATCCTTGACCCAATGACCAACCCGGTAAGCAAATAGGTCAACTTTTGACCAAATAGTCAACTTTGGTCAAAATGATCAATCCTTGACCCAATGACCAATCCTTTGTCCTAATAGGTCAACTTTTGACCAAAATGTCAATTTTGGTTAAAATAGTCAATTTTTGCATTAATGACTAATTATTGACGCAATATGTTAATCTCTGACCAAAAAGTCAACTTTGGTCAAAATGGGCAATCCTTAACCCAATGACCAACCCATTGAGAAAATATGTCAACTTTTGAGAAAAAATCAACTTTGGTCAAAATGATCAATCCTTGACCTAATGACCAACACCTTGGCCTAATAGGTCAACTTTTGACCAAATGTCAATTTTGGTTAAAATAGTTAATTTTTGAATTAATGACCAATTATTGACCCAATAAGTCCATCTGCGACCAAAAAGTCAACTTTTGTCAAATGGCTAATCTCGACCCAATGAAAACTGTCGACCCACTAAGTCGACTTTTCGACCAAAATTCAATTTTGGTCAAAATAGTCGATCTTTGACCTAATGACCGCCCATTGACACGAATAGGTTAACTTTTGACCAAAAAGTCGATTTTGGTCAAAATAGTCGATTTTTGACCCAATGACCGACCCATTGACCCAATAGGTCAACTTCTGACCAAAAGTCATCTTTGGTCGAAATGGTCGATTCTTGACCAAATTACCGACTCATCGACTCGATAGGTCGACTTTTGACCAAAAGTCGACTTTGGTCAAAATGATCGATTTCGACCCAATGACACACCCGTTGACCTAATAGGTTAATTTTCGACCAAATATTCAATTTTGGTCAAAATAGTTGATTTTTGACCTAATGACCAATTATCAACCTAAGATCGACATTTCGAACAAAAGTCAACTTTGGTCAAATATGTCGATCATCGATCTGATGAGCTAACCAGTTGACCGATAGATTAACTTTTGACCAAAAAGTTAATTTTGGTCAAAATAGTCGATTTTGACTTAATGACTTGCCCATTGACCCGATAGGTTAACTATTTGAACCAAAAAGTCGACTTTGGTCGAAATGGTCGATTTTGACCCAATGACCAACCCATTGACCTAATAGAACAACTTTTGACCAAAAAGTCATCTTTGTTTAAAATGGTCAAGTCTTGACGCAATTTCCAACTCATTGACCAAATAGTCAACTTTTGACCAAAAAGTCAACTCTAGTCAAAAAGGTCAATTTATGACCCAATGACCACCCCGTTGACCCAATAATCGACTTTCGACTGAATAGTCAATATTGTCGAAATGGTCGATCTTGACCTGATTAACTAAATTGTCAATTTTTGAATTATTAAACAATTATTGATCCAAAAGTCGATCTCTGATGAAAGTCGACTTTGGTCAAAATGACCGACCTATTGACCACTAGATGACTTTTGACCAAAAAGGCAATTTTGGTCAAAATAGTAAATTTTTTACCCAATATCCACCCATTGACCAAATAGGCCAAATTTTGGACCAAAAAGTCAACTTTGGTCAAAATGGTCATTTTGACCCAATGACCAACTCGTTAACCTAATAGGTCAACTTTTGATAAAAAGTCACTTTTGGTCAAAATGGTCAATTCTTAACCCAATTACGAACCCATTAACCCAATAGGTCAACTTTTGACCAAAAAGTCAACTTAGATCAAAATGGTTAATTTCTGACCTAATGACCACCCCGTTAAACTTATGGGTTAATTTTTGACCAAAAATTCAATTTTGGTCGAAATAGTCAATTTTTGACCTAATGACCAATTATTGACCCAATAAGTCAATCTGTGACCAAAAAGTCGACCTTGGTCACAATAGCCAATCCTTGACCCAATAACAAACCCATTAACCCAATAGATCAATTTTTGACCAAATAGTCAACTTTGGTTAAAATTTAATTTTTAACTGAATGTACGCCAATTGACTCAATAGGTCAACTTTTGACCAAAAAATTAACTCTCGTCAAAAAGGTCAATTTTTGACCCAATTTCCAACCCATTGATCGAAAAGATCAACTTTTGACCAAAAAGTCATCTTTTATCAAAATGGTCAATTTTTTACCCAATTACCAATTCATTGACCAAATAGGTCAACTTCTGACAAAAAAAGTCAACTTTGGTCAAAATGGTCAATTTCTGACCCAATGACCACCCCGTTGACCCAATGGATAAAATTTTGACAAAAAATTTAATTTTGGTCAAATAGTCAATTTTTTACCTACTGACCAAAATAGTCAGTTTTTGAGATAATGACCATATATTGACCCAATATGTCAATCTCTGACAAAAAATTCAACCAATGACAAACCCATTAACCCATTAAGTCAACTATTGACCAAAAACTTAATTTTGGTCAAAATAGTCAATTTTTGACCTCATGACCACCCATTGACCCAATATGTCAACTTTTGACCAAAAAGTCAACTTTGATAAAAAGGTCAATCCTTGACTTAATGACCAACCCATTGACCAAATAGGTCAACTTTTGACAAAAAAGTCAACTTTGGTCAAAATGTTTAATCCTTAACCTAATGACCAACCCATTGACCCAATAGGTTAGTTTTTGACCAAAAAATCAATTTTGGTCAAAATAGTCTATTTTCGACCTAATGACCAATTATTGACCCAGTAATCCAATCCCGGACCAAAAAGTCAACTTTGGTCAAAATGGTCAATCCTTGAACCAATGATCAACCCGTTAACCCAATAGGTCAACTTTATACCAAAAAGTCAACTCTGGACAAAATGATCAATCCTTGATCCAATGACCAACCCATTGGCCTATTAGCTCAACTTTGAAACAAAAAGTCAATTTTGATCAAAATAGTCAATCTTTTAATTAATGACCAATTATTGACCCAATAAGTCAATCTCTGACCAAAAATTCAAATTTTGTCAAAATGCTCAATCCTTGACCCAATGACAAACCCTTTGACCCAATAGGTCAAATTTTGGCCAAATTGTCAATTTTGATCCAAATATAAAATTTTTGACTTAATGACCACCTATTGACCTAATAAGTCAACTTTTGACCTTAATGTGAACTTTGGTAAAAATGGTTAATTTTTGACCCAATGACCAACACATTGACCCAAAAGGTCAACTTTTGACCAAAAAGAAAATGGTTAATTTCTGAACCAATGACCACCCCGTTAACCCAATAGGTTAACTTTTGACAAAAAATTCAATTTTGGTCGAAATGTTCAATTTTGACCTTATGACCAATTATTATCCCAATAAGTCAATCTCTAATAAAAAATTCAACTTTAGACAATATGGTCAATCCTTAACCCATTGACAAACCCATTGACCCAATTGGTCAACTTTTGACCAAAGTAGTCAATTTTGGTCGATATAGTTAATTTTTAACTTAATGACCAACCATTGACCCAATATGTTAACTTTTGACCAAAAAGTCAACTTTGGTCAAAATGGTCAATTTTTTACCCAATGACTAACCCATTGACCCAATAGATCAACTTTTGACCAAAAAGTCATCTTCGGTCAAAATGGTCAATTCTTGACCCAATTACCAACTCATTGACCAAATAGGTCAACTTTTGACCAAAAAGCCAACTTTGGTCAAAATGGTCAATTTTTGACCCAATAAACACCCCATTGACCCAATGGGTCAACTGTTGACCAAAAATTTACTTTGGTCAAAATAATTAATTTTTGACCTAATGACCAATTATTGACCCAATAAGTCAACCACTGACTAAAAAGTCAACTTTGGTCAAAATGGTCAACCCTTGCCCAATGGCGAACCCAATGACCCAATAGTTCAACCTTTGACAAAAAAGTCAACTTTGGTCAAAATGGTCAATCCTTGATCTAATGACCAACCCATTGACCCAATAAGTCAACTTTTGACCAAAAAGTCAACTTTGGTCAAAATGGTCAATTTTTGACCCAATGACTAACCCATTAACCCAATCGGTCAACTTTTGATCAAAAAAATCATCTTTGGTCAAAATGGTCAATTTCTGAACCAATGACCACCCCGTTGACCCAATGGGTTAACTTTTGACCAAAAATTCTATTTTAGTTAAATTGGTCAATTTTGACCTATTGACCAATTATTGACCCAATAAGTCAATCTCTAACAAAAAATTCAACTTTAGTCAATATGGTCAATCCTTAACCCAAAGACAAACCCATTGATCACAATAGTCGACTTTGATCAAAGAGTCAATTTTAGTCGAAATAGTCAATTTTTGACTTAATGACCACCCATTGATCTAACAGTTAACTTTGACCAAAAATCAACTTTGGTCAATATGGTTGATTTTACCCAATGACTAACCCATCGATCCAATAGATCAACTTCTGACAAGACATCTTTGGTCAAAATGGTCAATTATTGACCCAATTACCAACTTATTGACCAAATAGGTCAACTATTGACGAAAAAGTCAACTTTGGTCAAGACGATCAATTTCTGACCCAATGACCACCACGTTGACACAAATAGTCAACTTTTGACCAAAAAATTTTATTTTTTGTCAAAATAGTCATTTTTTGACCTAATGACCAAAATATTTAATTTTTGAATTAATGAACAATTATTGACCCAATAAGTAAATCTCTGACAAAAAAGTTAAATTTGGTCAAAATGGTCAATCCTTGACCTAATGACCAACCCATTGACCAGATAGGTCAACTTTTAACTAAAAAGTCAACTTTTGTCAAAATGATCAATCCTTGACCTAATGACCACCCACTGGCCTAATATGTCAACTTTTGACCAAAAAGTCAATTTTGGCCAAAATAGTCAATTTTTGAATTAATGACCAATTATTGACCTAATAAGTCATTCTCTGACCAAAAAGTCAACTTTATACAAAATGGTCAATCCTTGACCCAATGACAAACCCATTGACCCAAATAGTCAATTTTAGACCAAATAGTCAATTTTGGTCAAAATAGACAATTTTTGATCAATTGATCACTCTATTGAATCTAATAGGTCGACATTTGACCAAAAAGTCAACTTTGGTCAAAATGGTCAATTATTAACCCAATGACAAACCCATTAACCCAGAGTTAACTTTTGATCAAAAAGTCATCTTTGGTCAAAATGGTCAAATATTTACGAAATTACCAACTAATTGAGCAAATAGGTCAACTTTGGTCAAAGGCTTTAGTCAATAATGTTCGATTCGAAAGACCTACCCATTGAATCTGATGGTTAAATTTTGACTAAAAATTCATTTTTTGTCGAAATAGTCAATTTTTGACCTAATGACCCATTATTGACTCAATAAGTCAATTTATGACCAAAAAGTTAACTTTGGTCAAAATGGTGAATCTATGACCCAATGACAAACCCATTGACCAATAGATCAACTTTTGACCAAATAGTCAACCTTGGTTAAAATAGGCAATTTTTGACTAAATGACCACCCATTGACCCAATAGGTCAACTTTTGAACAAAAAGTTAACTCTGGTCAAAATGGTCAAGTTTTCACCTAATGTTCAACCCATTGACCCGACAGATCAACTTTTCGATGTCATCATACAAACGATCTAAAGTAACTTATGTTAAAATGGTCAATTCTCGACCTAATTACCAACTCATCGACCAAATATGTCAACTTCTAACCAAAAAGTCAACTTTGGTCAAAAAGATCAATCTCGACCCAATGACCACCCCGTCAATACCTACGGGAAAACTTTTGACTAAAAATTTAAATTTGGTCAAATTAGACAATTTTTGACCTAATGACTAAAATAGTCAAAATTTTAATTAATGGCCAATTATTGACCTAATAAGTCAATCTCAAACCAAAAAGTAAACTTTGGTCAAAATGGTCAATCATTGACCAAACGACAAACCCAAATAACCCATTTCGTCAACTTTTGACCAAAAAGTCAATTTTAGTCAAAATAATCAAACCCATTAACCTCTTGACCACCCATTGACCTAATGAGAAACCCATAAACCCAATATGTCAACTTTTGACCAAAAAGTCAACTTTAGTCAAATTGGTCAATTTTTTACCCAATGACCAACCCATTGACCCACTAGGTCAACTTTTGACCAAAAAGACATCTTTGGTGAAAATGGTCAATTATTGACCCAATTACCAACTCATTAACTAAGTAGGTCAGCTTTTGGCCAAAAAGTCAACTTTAGTCAAAATGGTCAGTTTCTGACCCAATGACCACCTCTTTCACCCAATGGATAAACTTTTGACTAAAAATTCAATTTTGGTCAAAATAGGTCCACTTTTGACAAAATAGTCATCTTTGGTAAAAATGGTCAATTTTTGACCCAAAGACCACCCCGTTGACCCAATGGGTAAACTTTTGAACAAAAATTCAACTTTAGTCAAAAAAGTCAATTTTTGACCTAATGACCAATTTTTTACCCAATAACTCAATCTTTGACCAAAAAGTCAACTTTAGTCAAAATGGTCAGTCCTTGACCCAATGACCAACTTATTGACCCAATAGGTCAACTTTTAACCAAAAAGTTAACTTTGGTCAAAATTGCCAATCCTTGACCAAATGGCCAACCCATTGACCCAATAGGTTAACTTTTGGCAAAAAAATCAAATTTAGTCAAAATAGTCAATTTGATCTCAACTGGTTACCAATCTGATGACAGTCAATCTCCGACCAAAAAGTCAATTTTGTGTCGATCAGCCAACTTCGACCCATTGTCCAACCCATTGACCCAATATGTCAACTTTTGACCAAAAAGTCAACTTCGTCAAAATGATCTATCATTGAGCCAATGACCAACCCATTGGCCTAATAGGTCAACTTTTGACTAAAAAGTCAATTTTGGTCGAATAATATTCAATTAATGACCAATTATCAATCTAATAAGTCAATCTTCGACAAAAAAGTCAACTTCGTTAAAAATGAAAAATCCTTGACCCATTGACCAAATAGGTCAACTTTTAACAAAAAAGTCAATTTTGGTCAAAGTAGTCAATTTTTGACCCAATGACCAACCCTTTGACCAAATATATCAACTTCTGACGAAAAATTCATCTTCGGTCAAAATGGTCAATTCTTGACCCAAGTACCAACTCATTGACCAATAAGGTCAACTTCTGACCAAAAAGTCCACTTCGGTCAAAATGGTCAATTTCTGACCCAATAAACACCCCGTTGACCCAATGGGTAAACTTTTGACCAAATAATTAATTTTGGTCAAAATTATTATTTTTTGACCTAATGACCTATTATCGACCTTATAAGTCAACCACTAACCAAAAAGTCAACTTTGGTCAAAATGGTCAATCTCGACCCAATGACCAACCCATCGATCTAATAAGTCAATCCCCGACCAAAAAGTCAAATTTGGTCAAGATGGTCAACCTCGTCCCAAAATGAACCCATCGATCTAATAGTCAACTTGTTACGAATAAGTAATTTTGATCAAAATAGTCAATTTTTGACATAATGACCACCTATTGACACAATAAGTCAACTTTTGACCAAAAGTCAACTTTGGTCAAAATAGTCAATTTTTTACCCAATGACCAACCCATTGACCCAATAGGTCTACATTTGACTAAAAAGTCATATTTGGTGAAAATGGTCAATTTCTGACCCAATGACTACCTCATTGACCCAATGGGTTAACTTTTGACCAATAATTCAATTTTGGTCAAAATAAATAGTCAATTTTGACCTAATGACCAATTTTTGACCTAATAAGTCAATCACTTACCAAGATTTCAACTTTAGTCAATATGGTCAATCCTTAACCTAATGAAACACCCATTGACCCAATAGGTCAACTTTTGACCAAATAGTCAATTTTGGTCAAAATAGTCAATTTTTGACTTAATGACCACCCATTGACCCAATAGGTCAACTTTTGACCAAAAAGTAAATTTTGGTAAAAAGAGTCAATTTTTGACCTAATGACCAACCCAACAGGTCAATTCTTGACGCAATTAACAACTTATTGAACAAATAAATCAACTTTTGACAAAAAAGTCAACTTTGGTCAAAATGGTCAATTTCTGACCCAAAGACTACCCCGTGGACAAAATGGATCAACTTTTGACCAAAAATTTAAATTTTGTCAAAATAGTCAATTTTTAACCTAATGACCAAAATAATCAATTTTTGAACTAATGACTAATTATTGACCCAATAAGTCAATCTCCGACCAAAAAGTCAACTTTGATCAAAATGGTCAATCGTTGACCCATGATTAACCCATTGACCAGATAGGTCAACTTTTGCCCAAAAAGTTAACTTTGGTCAAAATGATCAATCCTTGACCCAATGACTAAACCATTGGCCTAATAGGTCAACTTTTGACCAAAAATTCAATTTTGGTCAAAATAGTCATTTTTTGAAATAATGACTTATTACTGTCCCAATAAGTCAATCTCTGACCAAAAAGTAAACTTTGGTTAAAATGGTATATCCTTGACTCAATGACAAACCCATTGACCCAATAGGTCAACTTTTGACAAAATAGTCAATTTTGGTCAAAATTGTCAACTTTTGATTTAATGACCACTCATTGACCCAATAGGTCAACATTTGACCAAAAAGTCAACTTTGGTCAAAATGGTCAATTTTTGACCAAATGACCAACCCATTAACCCAATAGGTCAACTTTTGACAAAAAAGTGATCTTTGGTCAAAATGGTCAATTCTTGATGAAATTATCAACTCTTTCACCAAATAGGTCAACTTTGGTCAAAATGGTCAATTTCTGACCCAATGACCACCTCGTTGACCCAATGGGTTAACTTTTGACCAAAAAAATTAATTTTGGTCGAAATAGTCAATTTTTGACCTAATGACCAATTATTGACCCAAATAGTCAATCTCTGACCAAAAGTAAACTTTGGTTAAAATGGTATATCCTTGACCCAATGACAAACCCATTGACCCAATAGGTCAACTTTTGACAAAATAGTCAATTTTGGTCAAAATAATCTACTTTTGATCTGAATGACCACCTATTATCTAATAGTTAACTTTTGACCAAAAAGTTAACTCTAGCCAAAATAGTCACGTTTTGACCAAATGTCCAACCATTGACCTAATAGATCAATTTTTGACCGAAAAGTCAACTTTTATCAAAATGGTCAATTCTTGACCCAATTACCAACTCATTGACCAAATAGATCAACTTTTGGCCAAAAAGTCAACTTTGGTCAAAATGGTCAATTTCTGACCCAATGCCTACCCTGTTTACACAATGGATCAACTTTTGACAAAAAATTTAATTTTGGTCAAAATAGTCAATTTTGACCTAATGACCAAAATAGTTAATTTTTTAATTAATGACCAATTATTGACCCAATAAGTCTATCTCTGAATAAAAAGTCAACTTTGATCAAACTAGTTAATCATTGACCCAATGACAAACGCATTAACCCATTAGGTCAACTTTTGACAAAAAAGTCAATTTTTGTTAAAATAGTCAATTTTTGACCTCTTGACCTCCCATTCACCCAATATGCCATCTTTTGACCAAAAAGTCAACTTTGGTCAAAATGGTCATTTTTTGACCCAATGATCAACCCACTAACCCAATAGGTCAACTTTTGGCCAAAAAGTCATTTTTGGCCAAAATGGTCAATTCTGGGCCTAATTAACAACTCATTGACTAAATAGGTCAACTTTTGACCAAAAAGTTAACTTTGGTCAAAATGGTCAGTTTTTGACCCAATGACCACCCCATTCACCCAATGGGTTAACTTTTGATCAAAATTTCAGTTTTGGTCAAAGTAGGTTAACTTTTGACCAAAAAGATATCTTTGGTCAAAATGGTCAATTTCTGACCCAATGACCACCCCGTTGAACCAATGGGTTAACTTTTGACCAAAAATTCAACTTTGGTTAAAATAGTCAATTTTGGACCTAATGACCAATTATTGACCCGATAAGTCAATCTCTGACCAAAAAGTCAACTTTGGTCAAAATGGTCAATCATCGACCCAATAACCAATCCATTGATCCAATAGGTCAACTTTTAACAAAAATTCAACTTTTGTCAAAATGGCCAATCCTTGACCAAATGACCAAACCATTCACCCAATAGGATTACTTTTGGGAAAAAAATCAATTTTGGTCAAAATAGTTAATTTTTGACCTAATGACCAATTATTGACCCAATAAGCCAATCTCTGACTTAAAAGTCAACTTTGGTCAAAATTTTCAATCCTAGACCCAATGACCAACCAATTTACCCAATAGGTCAACTTTTGACTAGAAAGTCTACTTTGGTCAAAATGATCAATCCTTGAGCCAATGACCAACCCATTAGCCTAATATGTCAACTATTGACTAAAAAGTCAATTTTGATCAAAATAGTCAATTTTTGAGTTAACGTTCAATTATTGACCCAATAAGTCAATCTCTGATAAAAAAGTCAACTTTGGTAAAAATGATCAATCCTTGACCCAATGACAAACTATTTGAACCAATAGATCAACTTTTAACCAAAAAGTCAATTCTGGTCAAAATAGTCAATTTTTGACCCAATGACTAACCCATTGACTGAAAAGGTCAACTTTTGACTAAAAAGTCTACCCTGATGAAAATGGTCAATTTGTGACCCAATGACCAACCCATTGACCCAATAGATCAACTTTTAACCAAAAAATTATCTTCGGTCAAAATGGTCAATTCTTAACCCAATTACCAACTCATTAACCTAATAGGTGAACTTTCGACCAAAAAGCCAACTTTGGTCAAAATGGTCAATTTTTAACCCAATAAACACCCGGTTGACCCAATGTGTCAAATTTTGACCAAAAATTTAATTTTGGTCAAAATAATTAATTCTTGACCAAATGACCAATTGTTGACCCACTAAGTCAACAACTGACCAAAAAGTCAACTTTGTTTAAAATGGTCAGTCCTTGACCCAATGACCAACCCATTGACCCAATAGGTCAACTTTTGACCAAAACGTCAACTTTGGTCAAAATGGTCAATCCTTGACCTAATGACCAACCCATTGACCCAATAGGTCAACTTTTGATAAAAAATTCAATTTTGGTCAAAATAGTCAATTTTTAACCTACTAACCAATTATTGACCTAGTAAGTCAATCTCTGACCAAAAAGTAAACTTTGGTCAAAATGGTTAATCTTTGACCCAATGACAAACCCATTGACCCAATAGGTCAACTTTTGACCAAAAAGTCAACTTTGGTCAAAATGGTCAATTTCTGACCCAATGACTAAGCCATTGACCCAATTGGATAACTTTTGACTAAAAAGTCAATTTTGGTCAAGATGGTCAAACCTTCACCCAATGACAAACACCTTGACCCAATATGTCAACTTTTGACCATAAAGTTAACTTTGGTCTAAATAGTCAACATTTGACCTAATGACCACCCATTGACCAAATACGTCAACTTTTGATAATAAATCCAACTTAGGTCAAAATGGTCAATTTTTTACTCAATGACCAACCCATTGACCTAATAAGTCAACTTTTGACCAAAAAGTCAACTTTGGTCAAAATGGTCAATTACTGACCCAATGACCAATGCATTGACCCAATAGGTTAAATTTAGAAGAAAAAATCAATTTGGGTTAAAATAGTCGATTTTATTCTAATGCCCAATTATTGACCCAATAAGTTAATCTCTGACCAAAAAGTCAACTTTGGTCATAATGGTCAATCAATCCTTGACCCAATGTCAAATGCATTAACCCAATAGGTCAACTTTTGACCAAAAAGTCAACTTTGGTCAAAATTGTAAGTCATTGACCCAATGACCAACTCTCTGACCCGATAGATCAACTTTTGTCCAAAAAGTCAATTTTGTTCAAAATAGTAATTTTTTGACAGAATGACTAATTATTAACCCAATAGGTCAACTTTTGACCTAAAAGTCAGCTTGGGTCAAAATGTTAAATCCTTGACCCAATGGCCAACCCATTGACCCAATAGGTCAACTTCTGACCAAAAACCCAACTTTGGTTAAATGGTCAATCCTTGACCCTATGACCACTCATTGACCCAAAAGGACAACTTTTGACGAAAAAAGTCAATTTTGGTCAAAATTGTCAATTTTTGACCTAATTACCACCCCATTGCCCAAAAGGTTAACTTTTGACCCAAAAGTCAAATTTGGTCAAAATGGTCAATTTCTGACACAATGACCTAAATGTCAACTTGGTGAAAAAGGTCAATCCTTGATCCAATGACCAGCCCATTGACCCAATTTGTCAACTTTTGACTAAAAAGTCATCCTTAGCCAAAATGGTTAATTCTTGGCCCAATGACCAACCCATTGACCCAATAGGTCAACCTTTGAGCAAAAAGTCAATTTTGCTCAAAATTATCAATTTTTTACCTAATGACCGCCTCGTTGACCTAAATAGGTCAACTTTTGACCAAAAAGATAACTTTGGTCAAAATGGTCGATCCTTGTCCCAATGACCAACCCATGACCCAATAGGTCAACTTTTGACCAAAAATTCAATTTTTGTTCAAAATAGTCAATTTTTCATCTAATGACCAATTATTAACCCACTAAGCCAATCTCTGACCAAAAAGTTAACTTTGGTCAAAATGGTCAATCCTTGACCCTATGACAAACCCATTGACCCAATAGGTCAAATTTTGACCAAAAAGTTAATTTTGGTTAAAATAGTTAATTTTTAACCTAATGACCACCAATTAACCCAATAGGTCAACTTTTGACCAAAAAGTCATCTTCAGTCAAAATGGTCAATTCTTGACCTAATTACCAACTCATTGACCAAATAGGTCAACTTTTGACCAAAAAGTCAACGTCGGTCAAATGGTCAATTTCTAACTCGATGACTACCCGTTGACTCTATGGGTCAACTTTTGACCAAAAATTTAATTTTGGTCAAAATAATCAATTTTTGACCTCATGACCAATTATTGACACAATAAGTCAATCTATGACAAAAAAGTTAACTTTGGACAAAATGGTCAATCCTTCATTAAATGACCAACACATTAACCCAAAAGGTTAACTTTTAGCCAAAAATTCAATTTTGGTCAAAATAGTCAATTTTTAACCTAATGAACAATTGTTGACCAAGTAAATCAATCTCTTACCAAAAAGTCAACTTTGGTCAAAATAGTCAATCCTTAACCCAATGACCAACCCATTGATCCAATGGGTCAACTTTTGACCAAAAAATTAACTTTGGTCAAAATGATTAATCCTTGACCCAATGACCAACCCATTGGCCTAATAGGTCAACTTTTGATCAAAAAGTCAATTTTGGTCCAAATAGTCAATTTTTGAATAATGACCAATTATTGACCCAATAAGTCAATCATTGACCAAAAATATAATTTCTGTCAAAATGGTCAATCCTTGACCCAATGACAAACCCATTGACCCAATAGATCAATATTTGACCAAAAATACAATTTGACCAAAATGGTCAATCCTTGAACCAATGACCAACCCACTGAACTCATAGGTCAACTTTTTACCAAAAAGTTAACTTTGGTCAAAATGGTTAATTTTTTACCCAATGACAAACCCATTGACTCTATAGGTCAACTTTTGACCATAAAGTCATCTTGTGAAAAAATGATCAATTCTTAACCCAATTCCAACTCATTGACCAAATAGGTCAACTTTTGACCAAAAAGTCAACTTTGGTCAAAACGATCAATTTCTGACCCAATGACCACCTCCAGTTGACCCAATGGGTTAACTTTTGACCAAAAATTCAATTTTGGTCAAAATAGTTAATTTTTGACCTAATGACCAATTATTGACCCAATAAGTCAATCTCTGACTAAAAAGTTAACTTTGGTCAAAATGGTCAATCCTTGACCCAATGACAAACTCATTGACCCAATAAGTCAACTTTAACCAAAAAGTCAATTTTGGTCAAAATAATTAATTTTTAACCTATTGATCACCCATTGACGCAATAGGTCAACTTTTGACCAAATAGCTAACTTCGGTCAAAATTGTCAATTTTTGACTCAATGACCAACCCATTGACCCCATAGATCACCTTTGACCAAAAGTCATTGTTCGGTCGAAATGGTCGATTCTTGACCCAATTACTGACTTATTGACCAAATAGGTCAGCTTTTGACCAAAAAGTCAACTTTGGTCAAAATTGTCAATTTCTGACCTAATGACCAGCCCATTGACCCAATGAGTCAACTTTTGACCAAAAAGTCAATTTTGGTCAAAATAGACAATTTTTGAATTAATGACCAATTAATGACCGAATAAGTCGATGACCAGAAAGTCAACTTTGGTCAAAATGGTTAATCCTTGACCCAATGACAAACTCATTTACCAAATAGGTCAACATTTGACCAAAAAGTGAATTTTGGTCAAAATACTCAATTTTTGACCTAATGACCACACATTGACCCAATAGGTCAACTTTTGACAAAAAAGTCAACTTTAGTAAAATTTGTCAGATTTTGACCTAATGACCAACCCATTGACCCAATAGGTCGACTCTTGATCAAAAAGTCATCTTCGGTTAAAATAGTCAATTCTTGACCCAATTAACAACCCATTTACCCAATAGGTCAACTTTTGACCAAAAAGTCATCTTTGGCCAAAATGGTCAATTTCTGACCCAATGACCACCCTGTTGACACATTTGGTTAACTTCTGAAAAAAATTTCAATTTTGGTCAAAATAGTCAATTTTTGACTTAATGACCATATATTGAACCAATAAGTCAATCTCTGACCAAAAAGACAACTTGGTCAAAATGGTCAATCATTGACCCAATGACGAACCCATTGACTCAATAGGTCAACTTTTGACCAAAATGTCAATTTTGGTCAAAACAATCAATTTTTCACTTAATGACCACCAAATGACCTAGTAGGTCAATTTTTGACCAAAAAGTAAATTTTTCTGAAAATTGTCAATTTTTGACCTAATGACCAATTATTGACCCAGTAAGCCAAGCTTTGACCAAAAGGTCAACTTAGGTCCAATTGGTCAACCCTTGACCCAAAGACCAACCCATTGACCAAATAGGTCAACTTTTGACCATAAAGTGAACTTTGGTCAAAATGATTAAATCATTGACCCGAAAGGTCAACTCTTGAGGTCAACTTTTGACCAAAAAGTCAATTTTGGTCAAAAAAGTCAATTTTGACCTAATGAACACCCATTGACCCGATAGGTCAACTTTTGACCAAAAAGTCAAATTTGGTCAAAATGGTCAATTTTTGACCCAATGACATACCCATTGATCCAACAGGTAGAGTTTTGACTAAAAAGTCATCTTTGGTGAAAATGATCAATTCCTAACCAAATTACCAACTCATTGAGCACATAGGTTAATTTTTAACCAAAAAGTCAACTTTGGACAAAATGTTAAATTTTTGACCCAATGACCCCGTTCACCCAATTGGTTAACCTTTGACCAAAAATTCAATTTTAGTCAAAATAGTCAATTTTTTGAACTAATGACCAATTATTGACCCAGTAAGCCAATCTTTGACCAAAAAGTCAACTTTAGTCAAAATGGTCAATCCTTGACCCAATGTCCAACCCATTGATCCAATAGGGTTGTTTTGACCAAAAAGGCAACTTTGGTCAAAATAATCAATCCCTGACCCAATGACTAACCCGTTGACCTAATAGGTCAACTTTTGATAAAAAAGTCAATTTTGGTCAAAATATTAATTTCTCAATTAATGACAAATTATTGATCCAATAACTCAATCTCTGATCAAAAAGTCAAGTATTGTCCAAATGTTCAATCATTGACCCAATGAAAAACCCATTAACCCAATATGTAAACTTTTGACTAAAAAGTCAATTTTGGTCAAAATAGTCAATTTTTGACCAAATGACCACCCATTGACCCAATATGTCAACTTTTAACCAAAAAGTCAAATTTTGTCAAAATGGTCAATTTTTAACCCAATGACCAAGCCCGTTGACCCAATAGTTCGACTTTTGACCAAAAAGTCATCTTTGGTCAAAATGAACAACTCTTGACCCAATTACTAACTCCTTGACCCAATAGGACAACTTTTGACCAAAAAGTTAACTTTGGACAAAATGGTCAATTTCTGACCCAATGACCTCCCCGTTGACCCAATGAGTTAACTTTTGACCAAAAAGTCAACTTTGCTAAAAATGGTCAATTTTTAACCCAATTATTGACCTAATAAGTCAATCTCTGACCAAAAAGTCAACTTTAGTCAAAATGGTCAATCATTAGCCCAATGGCCAACCCATTGACCCAATAGGTCAACTATTGATAAAAAAGTCAATCTTGGTCAAAATAATTAATTGTTGACCTAATGACTACCCATTGACCAAAAAGGTTAACTTTTGACCAAAAAGTCAGCTTTGGTCAAAATGGTTAATTTTTGACTCAATGACTCGACCCATTTTCCCGATAGGTCGACTTTTGACCAAAAAGTCATCTTTGGTCGAAATGGTCGATTCTTGACCTAATTACCAACTCATTGACCAAATACGTTAACTTTTGATCAAAAAGTCAACTTTGGTCAAAATGGTCAATTTCTGACCCATGGACAACCCCGTTGACCCAATGGGTTAACGTTTGACCAAAAATTCAGTTTTGGTCAAGTTAGGTTAACTTTTGACCAAAAAGTCATCTTTGGTCAAAATAGTCAACTTCTAACCCAATGACGGCCCGTTGATCTGATGGGTTAACTTTTGACCAAAAATTCAATTTTGGTCGAAATATTATATTTTTACCTAATGACCAATTATTGACCTATAAGTCGATCATTGACCAAAAAGTCGACTTTGGTCAAAATAGATCAATCGTTGACTCTGATCGAAAAACACATTGTCGCCAATAGAGTCGATTTTGGTCAAAATAGTCAATTTTTGACTTAATAACCACCCATTGACCCAGCAGGTCAACTTCTCACCAAAAAGTCAATTTATGTCAAAATAGTAAATATTTGTCCTAATGACCAATTATTGACCCAGTAAGCCAATCTTTGACCAAAAAATCAACTTTGGTCAAAATGGTTAATCCTCGACCCAATGACCAACTTATTGAACCAATTTGTCAATTTTTGACCAAAAAGACAACTTCGGTCAAAATGATCAAATCTTTGACATGAATGACCCGACCCATTGGCCTTAATAAGTTGACTTTTGACCAAAAAGTCGATTTTGGTCGAAAATAGTTAATTTTTGAATTAATGACCAATTATTGATGATAAGTCGATCTTTGGCCGAAAAAGTCAACTTTGGTCAAAATGGTTAATCGTTGAACCAATGACAAACCCATTGATCCAATAGGTTAACTTTTGACCAAAAAGTCAATTTTGGTCAAAATAGTCAATTTTTGACCTTATAACCAACCTATTGACTCAATAGGTCAACTTTGGACCATAAAGTCATCGACAATCAAAATGGTCAATTCTTGACCAAATTACCAACTCATTGACCCAAAAGGTCAACTTCTGACCAAAAAGTCAACTTTGGTTAACATGGTCAATTTTCGTCCCAATGTCCACCCTGTTGACCAAATAGGTTAACTTTTGACCAAAAATTCTATTTTGGTCAAAATAGTCAATTTTTCACCTATTGACAATTTATTGACCCAATAAGTAAATCTCTGACCAAAAAGTCAACTTCAGTCAAAATGGTTAATCCTTGACCCAACGACAAACCCATTGACCCATTAGGTCAACTTTTGACCAAAGAGTCAATTTTTGTCAAAATAGTCAATTGTTGACCTAATGATGACCATTCGACCCAATAGGTCAACTTTTGACCAAAAAGTCAACTTTGGTTAAAATGGTTAATTTTTGACCCAATGACCAACCCATTAACCCAAAAGATCAACTTTTGACCAAAAAGTCATATTCGGCAAAATGGTCAATTCTTAACTCAATTACCAACTCATAGACCAAATAGGTTAACTTTTGACCAAAAAGTCAACTTTGATCAAAATGGTCAATTTTTGACCCAATGACCTCCCCGTTGACCCAATGGGTCAACTTTTGACAAAAAAATTAATTTTCGTTGAAATAATTAATCTTTAACCTAATGGCCAATTATTGAACCAAAAAGTCAATCTTTGACCAAAAAGTCAACCTTGGTCAAAATGGTCAATCCTTGAATCAATGACTACCCATTGACCCAATAGGTCATCTTTTGACCAAAAAGTTAACTTTGATCAAAATGGTTAATCCTTGACCCAATGACCAACCCATTGACTCAACAAGTCAACTTTTGACCAAAAAGTCAACTTTGGTCAAAATGATCAATCCTTAATCCGATGACCAACCCATTAGCCTAATCGATCAACTTTTGACCAAAAAGTCAATTTTTGGTAAAAATAATCGATTGTTAAATTAATGACCGATTATTTACTGCATAAGTCAATCTCTGAACAAAACGTTAATTTTGGTCAAAATGGTCAATCCTTGACCCAATTATAAACCCATTGCATAATTAGGCAACTTTTGACCAAAAAGATAATTTTGGTCAAAATAGTCAATTTTTGACCTTTTGACCACCCATTCACCCAACAAGTTAACTTTTGACCAAAAAGTCATCTTTGGTCAAAATGGTCAAATTCTTGACCCGTTTACCAACTCATTGACCAAATAGGTCAACTTTTGACCAAAAAGTCAACTTTGGTCAAAATGGTCGATTTCGACCCAATGATCGCCACTGTTGATCCGATGGGTTAACTTTTGACAAAAATTCAATTTGGGTCAAAATAGTCGATTTTGACCTAATGGACGATTATTGACCCGATAAGTTATTCTTCGACAAAAAATCGACTTTGATCAAAATGATCGATCCTCGATCTAATGACAAACCCATTGACCCAATAGGTCAAATTTTGACTAAAAATTTAATTTTGGTCAAAATAGTCAATTTTTTATCAAATGTTCACCCATTATCCCAATAGGCCAATTTTTGACCAAAAAGTCAACTTTTATAAAAATGACCAATTTTTGACCCAATGACCAACCAATTGACCCAATAGATCAACTTTTGACCAAAAAGTCATCCTCAGTCAAAATGGTCAATTCTTGACCCAATTAACAACTCATTAACCAAATAAGTCAAATTTTGACCAAAAAGTCAATTTTGGTCAAATTTGTCAATTGCTGAACTAATGGCCACCACTTTGACCAAATGGATCGAAAAATTTAATTTTTGTCAAAAGAACATTTTTTGACCTAATGACCATTCAGTGAACCCACAAGTCAAGCTCTGACCAAACAGTCAACTTTGGTCAAAATGGTCCATCCTTGAACCAATGACTAACCCATTGACCTTGTAGGTCAAAATTTGACCAAAAAGTCAACTTTGGTCAAAATGGTCAATCCTTTAACCAATGACCAACCCATTGACCCGATAGGTCAACTTTTGGCCAAATTGTCAATTTTGGTCAAAATAGTCAATTTTAGACCTAGTGACCAGTTATTAACACAGTAAGCAAATCTCTAAGCAAAAAGTCAACTTTGGTCAAAATGGTCAATCCTTGACCCAATGACTAACCCTTTGACCCAATAGGTCAACTATTTGCCAAAATGTCAACTTTGGTTAAAATGATCAATCCTTGACCCAGTGACAAACCCATTGAACCAATAGGTCAACTTTTGACCAAAAAGTCAATTTTGGCAAAAATAGTGAATTTCTGACCTAATCACAACCCATTGACCCAATAGGTCAACTTTTGACCAAAAAGTCAACTTTGGTCAAAAAGGTTAATTTTTGACCCAATGTCCAACCCATTTACCCAATAGCTCAACTTTTGACAAAAAAGTCATCCTTGGTCAAAATGACTAATTCTTGACCAAATTACCAATTAATTAACCAAATAGGTCAACTTTTGACCAAAAAGTCATCTTTGGTCAAAATGGTCAATTTCTAACCCAATGACAAACTCGTTGACCCAATGGGTTAACTTTTGTCCAAAAATTCAATTTTGGTCAAAATAGTCAATTCTTGACTGAATGACCAATTATTGGCCCATTAAGTTAATCTCTGACACAAAGTTAACTTTGGTCAAAGTAGTCAATCCTTGACCCTATGACCAACCCTTTGACCCAATAGGTCAACTATTGACCAAAAAGTCAACTTTGGGTAAAATGATCAATCCTTAACCAAGTGACAAACCCATTGACCCAATAGGTCAACTTTTGACCAAAAAGTCAATTTTGGCCAAAATAGTCAATTTTTGACCTAATGACCACCCATTGACGCAATAGGTCAACTTTTGACCAAAAAGTAAACTTTGGTCAAAAAGGTCAATTTTTGACCCAATGACCAACCCATTGACCCAATATGTCAACTTTTGACCAAAAAGTCATCTTTGGTCAAAATGACTAATTCCGACCAAATTACCAACTCATTAACCAAATAGGTCAACTTTTGACCAAAAAGTCAACTTTGGTCAAAATGGTCAATTTCTAACTCTAACACTGACTCGTTGATCAATGGGTTAACTTTTGTCAGAAAATTCAATTTTGTTCAAAATCGTAAATTCTGAACGAATGACCAATTATTGGCCCATTAAGTCAATCTCTGACAAAAAAGTCAACTTTGCTCAAAATGGTCAATCCTTGACCCAATGACAAACCCATTGACCCAATATATCAACTTTGGTCTAAAATGTCAATTTTGGTCAAAATAGACAATTTTTGACATAATGACCACCCATTGACCCAATAGGTTAACTTTTGACCAAAAAGTCATCTTTGGTCAAAATGGTCAATTCTTGACCCAATTACCAACTCATTGACCAAATAAGTCAACTTTTGACGAAAAAGTCAACTTTGGTCAAAATGGTCAATTTCTGACCCAATGACTACCCCGTTGACCCAATAGAATAACTTTTGACAAAAAATTCAATTTTGGTGAAAATGTCATTTTTTGACCTAATGGCTAATTATTGACCCAACAAGTTATTCTCTGACAAAAAAGCCAACTTTGTTCAAAATGGTCAATCCTTAACCCAATGACAAACCCATTGACCAAATAGGTCAAATTTCAACAAAAAAGTCAATTTTGGTCAAAATAGTCAATTTTTTATCTAATGCTCACCCATTAACCCAATAGGTCAACTTTTGACCAAGAAGTCAAATTTTTTAAAACAGCCAATTTTCGACTCTACGATGACCGAGCCGATTGACCAAATAGATCAACTTTTGACCAAAAAATCATCTTCGGTCAAAATGGTCAATTCTTGACCCAATTACCAACCCATTGACCAAATAGGTAAAATTTTGACCAAAAATTAAATTTTGGTCAAAATTGTCAATTTCTTACCTAATGACCACCCCTTTGACCCAATGGGTCAACTTTTGAACAAAAATTTAATTTTGGTCAAAATAATCAATTTTTGACCTAATGACTAATTAGTGACCCCATAAGTCAATCTCTGATTAAAAAGTCAACTTTGGTCAAAATGGTCGATCTCGAACTAATGACTGACCCTTCGACCGATAGAGTCAACTTTTGACCAAAAAGTCAACTTTGGTCAAATTGGTCGATCTTAACTAATGACTAACCTATTGAATCTAATAGGTCAATTTTCGCCAAATAGTCAATTTTGTCATGATAGATACGATTTTGATCTAGTGACCAATTATTGTACATAATAAGCCAATCTCGTGCATAAAGTCAACTTTGGTCAAAATGGTCAATCATTGATCCAACGACCAACCCATTGATCCAATTAGTGTCGACTATTGACTAAAAAGTCGACTTTAATTAAAATGGATCAATCTTGACCCAATGACCAACCCATCGGCTTAATAGTCGACTTTCACCTAAAGTCAATTTTGGTCAAAATAGTCAATTTTTGAATAAATGAATAATTATTGACCCAATAAGTCTATCTCTAACTAAAAAGTCAACTTTATTCAAAATGGTCAATCCTTGACCCAGTAGATAACGCTTGATCTAATAAGTCGAATTTTGACAAAAATCATTTTCGCCGAAATGATCGATTTTGATCTAATGACCACCCATTGACCCTGTAGGTCAACGTTTGACCAAAAAGTCAACTTTGGTCAAAAAGGTCAATTTTTGACCCAATGACCAACCCATTGACCCGATAGGTCAACTTTTGACCAAAAAGTCAACTTTGGTCAAAATGATTAATTCTTGACCAAATTACCAACTCTGTGAACAAATAGGTCAACTTTTGACCAAAAAGTCAACTTTGGTCAAAATGGCCAATTTCTAACCCAATGACCGCCTTGTTGACCCAAAGGGTTAACTTTCGACCAAAAATTCAATTTTGGTCAAAATAGTCAATTCTTGACCGAATGACCAATTATTGGCCCATTATGTCAATCTCTGGCAAAAAGGCCAACTTTGCTCAAAATGGTCAATCCTTGACCCAATGACAAACCCATTGACCCCATATGTCAACTTTTGACTAAAAAGTCAATTTTGGTCAAAATAGACAATTTTTGACATAATGACCACCTATTGACCCATTAGGTTAACTTTTGACCAAAAAGTCATCTTTAGTCAAAATGGTCAATTCTTGACCCAATTACCAACTCATTAACCAAATAAGTCAACTTTGGTCAAAATAGTCAATTTCTGACCCAATGACCACCCCGTTGACCCAATAGGTCAACTTTTGACCAAAAATTTAATTTTAGTCAAAAAGTCAATTTTTGACCTAATGACCAATTATTGACCTGATACGTCAATCTCTAACCAAAAAGTCAACTTTGGTTAAAATGACCAATCCTTGATCCAACGAATAAGCAATTAACCTCATAGGTCAACTTTTGACCAAAAAGATAACTTTGGTCAAAATAGTCAAACCATGACCCAATGACCAACCCATTGACCCAATAGGTCAAGTTTTGACCAAAAAGTCATTTTTGGTCAAAATAATCAATTTTTGACCTAATGACCACCCATTGACCAAACAGATAACTTCTGACCATGAAATCAACTTTGGTCAAAATGGTCAATTTCTGACCCAATGACCAACCCATCTACCCAATTGGTTAACTTTTAACCGAAAAGTCAACTTTAGCCAGAATAGTCAGATATTGACCCAATGATCAACCCATTAACCCAATAAGTCAACTGTTAACCAAAAAGTAAATTTTGCTCAAATTGTAAATTTTTAACCTAATGACAACAGCATTGACCTAAATAGGTCAACTTTTAACCAAAAAACCAACTTTGGTCAAAAAGGTCAATTTCTGACACAATGACCACCACATTGACCCAACGGATCAACTTTTGACCAAAAATTCATTTTTTGTCAAAATAATTAATTTTTGAATTAATGACCAATTATTGACCCATTAAGTCAATCTCTAAAAGTCAACTTTGGTCAAAATGGTCAATCCTTAACTAATTGACCAACCTATCAATCTAATAGTCGACTTTTGACCAAAAAATCTTGGTCGAAATGGTCAATCCTTGACCCAACAACCAAACCATTAACCCAATAACTCACCTTTTGACCAAAAAGACAATTTTGGTCAAAATAGTCAATTTTGACCCATTGAACAATTATTGACCTAGTTAGTCAAACACTAACCAAAAAGTCAACTTTGGTCAGAATGGTCAATCCTTGACCCGATGACCAACCCATTGATCCAACAAATCAACCTTTGACCACAAAGTCAACTTTGGTCAAAATGGTTAATTTCTGACATGATGACAACACCTTTGACCCAACGGGTAAACTTTTGACCAAAAGTTTAATTTTGGTCAAAATAACCAATTTTTAACCTGAAGAGCAATGATTGACCAAATAAGTCAATTTCTGAAAAAAAAGTCAACTTTTGTCAAAATGGTCAATCCTTGATCCAATGACCAACCCATTGACTAAATAGCTCAACTTTTGACCAAAAAGTCAATTTTGGTCAAAATAATCATTTTTTAACCTAATGACCATCCCATTGACCAAATAGATGAACTTTTGACCCGATGATCAAAAAGTCAACTTTGGTCAAAATGGTCAATCCTTGACCCAATAACCAACTCATTGACCCAATAAGTCAACTTTTGACAAAAAGGCAACTTTGGTCAAAGTGGTCAATCCTTGACCCAATGAACAGCCCATTGACCCAATAGGTCAACTATTGACTCAAAAGTCGATTATGGTCAAAACGATCAATTTTACCTATCGACTCACCTCATTGACACCAATGAGTCAACTTTTCACAGAAAAGTCAAGTTTGGTAATAATTGACAATTTTTGACATAATGACCACCCAGTTGACTCAATGAGTCAACTTTCGACCAAAAATTAAATTTTAGTCAAAATGATCAATTTTTGACTGAATGACCAATTATTGACCCAATAAGTCAATCTCTGACCAAATAGTCAACTTTGGTCGAAATTGTCAATCTTTTACTCAAAGACCAACTCAATGAACTAATAGGTCAACTTTTGACCAAAAAGTCAACTTTGGTCAAAATGGTCAATCTTTGACACACTGACCACCTATTGACTCATTTGTTCAACTTTTAACAAAAAAGTTAATTTTGTTCAATTTTTTATTTAATGACCACCCCATTAACCCAATAAGTCAATTTTTGACGAAAAAGTCAAGTTTGGTTAAAATGGTCAATTTCTGACCCAATGACCAACCCATAAACGCAATAGGTCAATTTTTGACCAAAAAGTCAACTTTGGTCAAAAGGGTCATTCCTTGACCCAATGACCAACCCATAGACCGAATATGTCAACATTTGACCAAAATAGTCAATTTTTGACATAATGACCAATTATTGACCGAATAAGTCAATCTCTGACCAAAATGTCAACTTCGGTCAAAAGGTTAAATCCTTGACCCAATGACCTAACCATTGACCCAATAGGTCAACTTTAGACCAAAAAGTGAACTTTAGTCAAAATAATCAATCCTTGACACAATGTCCAACCCATTGACACAATAGGTCAACTTTTAACCAAAAAGTTAATTTTGGTCAATATAGTTAATTTTTCACCTAATGACCAACCTATTAACCCAATATATCAACCTCTGATCAAACAGTATACTTTGGACAAAATGATAAATTTCTTACGCAAAGACCACCCCATTTACCCAATGGGTCCCCTTTTGACAAAAAATTCAAATTTGGTCAAAATAGTAATTTTTTGACCTAATGACCAATTATTGACCCAATAAGTCAATCTCTGACCAAAAAGTCAACTTTGCTCAAAATGGTCAATCCTTAACCCAATGACTAACCCATTGACCCAATAGGTCAACTTTTGACCAAAAAGTCAACTATGGTCAAAATGGTCAATCTTTGAGCTAATGGCCTAATAGGTTAACTTTTAAGAAAAAATTCAATTTTGGTCAAAATAGTTAGATTTTGACATAATGACCAACTCATTGGCCCTATAGGTCAACTTTTGACCAAAAGTTAATTTTGGTCAAAATAGTCAATTTTTGACCTAATGACCACCCAATTGACCCAATAGGTCAGTTTTGATCAAAAAGTCAACTTTGGTCAAAATAGTCAATTTCTGACCAATGAGCAAGACGTTGACCAAGTAGGCCAACTTTTGACCAACAATTCAATTTTGGACAAAATAGTCAATTTTTGACCTAATGGCCAATTATTGACCAAATAAGTCAATCTCTGACCAAAAAGCCAACTTTGATCAAAATGGTCAATCCTTGACCCAATGACGAACCCATTGACCCAGTAGGTAAACTTTTGACCAACAAGTCAACTATGATTAAAATGGTCAATCTTTGTCCTAATGAACCAATAAGTCAATTTTTGACCAAAAAGTCAATTTTGGTCAAAATAGGCAATTTTTGACATAATGACCAACTTATTGACCCAATAGGTGAAATTTTGACCAAAAGTCAATTTTGGTCAAAATAATCAATTTTTGACCTAATGACCGCCCAATTGACCCAATAGGTCAACTTTGGTCGAAATGGTCAATTTCTAACCCAATGACCAACTCATAGACCCAGTAGGTGAACTTTTGACGAAAAAGTTAATTTTGGTTAAAATATTCAATTTTGATCTAATGACAATTATTGACCCAATAAGTCAATTTTCGACAAAAAAGTCGACTTTGTTCAAAATGGTCAATCCTTAACCCAAAGACCAACCCAATGACCCAATTGGTTAACTTTTTGTGAAAAAATCAACTTTGGTCAGAATGGTCAATCCTTGACCAAATGACCATCCCATTGACCCAATAGGTAAGGTTTTGACCAAAAAGTCAATTTTTGACGTAATGACCAATTATTCACCCAATAAGTCAATCTCTGACAAAAAAGTCAACTATGGTCATAATAATCAATCCTTGACCCAATGATCAAACTATTGACCCAATAGGTCAACTTTTGATCAAAAAGAAAACTTTCATCAAAATGGTCAAACCTTAACCCAAAAGGTTAACTTTTCACAAAAAAGTCAATTTTGTTCAAAATTGTCAATTTTTGACCTAATGACCACCCATTGACCCAATAGGTCAACTTTTGACCAAAAAGTCAACTTTGGTCAAAATGGTCAATTTCTGACCTTATGACCAACCGATTGACCCAATAGGTCAACTTTTAACCAAAAAGTCAACTTTAGCCAAAATGGTCAGTCATTAACCCAATGACCAACCAATTAACCTAATAGGTCAACTTTTGACCAAAAAGCCAATTTTGGTCAAATTGTCAATTTTTTACGTAATGACCACTTCATTGACCTAAATTGGTTAACTTTTGACCAAAAAACTAACTTTGCCTAAAATGTTCATTTTTTGTCACAATGACCACCCCATTGACCCAACGGGTCAACTTTTGACCAAAAATTCAATTTTTGTCAAAATAATCAAAATTGACCTAATGACCAATTATTGACCCAATAAGTCAATCTCTAACTAAAAAGCCAACTTTGGTTAAAATGGTTAATCCTTGACCAATTGACCAACCTATTGACCCAATAGGTTAATTTTTGATAAAAAAAGTCAACTTTGGTTGAAATGGTCAATCCTTGACCCAATAACCAACCCATTAACCCAATAGGTCAACTTTTGACCAAAAAATTAATTTTGGTCAAAATAGTCAATTTTGGTCAAAATAGTCAATTTTGACCTATCGACCAATTATTGACCCAATAAGTCAAACTCTGATAAAAAAGTAAACTTTGGTCAAAATGGTCAATCCTTGACCCAATGACCAACCCATTGACCCAATAAATCAACTTTTGACCTAAAAATCAACTTTGGTCAAAATGGTCAATTTCTGACACAATGACAACACTATTAAACCAACGAGTAAACTTTTGACCAAAATGTCAAGTTTGGTCAAAATGGTCAATCCTTAACCCAATGACCAACCCATTCACTAAATAGCTCAACATTTGACCAAAATGTAAACTTTAGTCAAAATAGTCAATTTTTGACCCAACGACCATCCCATTGACCAAATAGATGAACTTTTGACCAAAAAGTCACCTTTGGTCAAAATGATTAATTTATGACCAAATCTCCAAAATGACAACTTTGGTCAATACGGTCAATCCTTAACCGAATAACCAACTCATTGACCCAATAGGACAACTTTTGATCAAAAAGGCAACTTTGGTCAAAATGGTCAATCCTTGACCCAATGAACAACCCATTGACCCAATTGGTCAAATTTTGATCAAAAAGTCAATTTTGGTCAAAACAGTCAATTTATTACCTAATGACCACCCCACTGACCCAATAGGTCAACTTTTGACAAACAAGTCAAGTTTGGTCAAAATGGTCAATTTCTGACATAATGACAACCCAACTGACCCAATGGGTCAACTTTTGACCAAAAATTAAATTTTGGTCAAAATGATCAATTTTTAACCGAATGACCAATTATTGACCCAATAGTCAGTCTCTGACCAAAAAGTCAACTTTGGTCGAAATTGTCAATCTTTTACTCAATGACCAACCCATTGACATAATATGTCAACTTTTAACCAAAAAGTCAACATTAGTCAAAATAGTCAATCATTCACCCAATGACAAACAGATTGACCCATTAGGTGAACTTTTGACCAAAAAAGTTAACTTTGGTCAAAATTGTCAATTTTTGACATAATGACCACCCCATTAACCTAATAAGCCAACTTTTGACCAAAAAGTCAAGTTTAGTTAAAATGGTCAATTTCTGACCCAATGACTAACCCATTAACCCAATAGGTTAACTTTTGACCAAAAAGTCAACTTTGGTCAAAATGGTCAATCTTTAACCCAATGAACAACCCATAGACCCAATAGGTCAACTTTTGACCAAAATAGTCAATTTTTGACATAATGTCCAATTATTAACCCAATAAGTCAATATCTGACCAAACGGTCAACTTTCGTCGAAAGGGTCAATCCTTGACCTAATGACCAACCCACTGACCCAATAAATCAACTTTTGACCTAAAAGTCAACTTTGTTAAAAAAGGTCAATTTCTGACACAATGACAACACCATTAACCCAACGGGTAAACTTTTGACCAAAAAGTCAAGTTTGGTCAAAATGGTCAATCCTTGACCCAATGACCAACCTATTAACTAAATAGCTCAACTTTTGACCAAAAAGTCAATTTTGGTCAAAATAGTCAATTTTTGACCTAATGACCATCCCATTGACCAAATATATGAACTTTTGACCAAAAAGTCAACTTTCGTCAAAATGGTTGTTAATTTCTGACCCAATGAACAAACAGTCAACTTTGGTCAATATGGTTAATCCTTGACGCAATAACCAACTCAATGACCCAATAGTCGCCTTTGACAAAGTAACTTTGGTGAAAATGGTCAATCCTTGACCCAATGAACAACCCATTGACCCAATAGGTCAACTTCTAACCAAAAAGTCTATTTTGGTTAAAACAGTCAATTTTTTACCTAATGACCGCCACATTGACCCAATAGGTCAACTTTTGACAAAAAAGTCAAGTTAGGTCCAAATGGTCAATTTCTGACATAATGACCACCCAATTAACCCAACGGGTTAACTTTTGACAAAAAAAAATAAATTTTCGTCAAAATGATTAATTTTTGACCGAATGACCAATTATTGACCTAATAGTTGATCTCGGACCAAAAAGTCAACTTTGGTCAAAATTCTCAATCTTTTACTCAATGACCAACTCATTGACCCAATATGTCAACTTTTGACGAAAATAGTCAATTTTAGGCATAATGACCAATTATTGACCCAATAAGTTAATATCTGACCAAAAGGTCAACTTTGGTCAAAATGGTCAATCCTTGACCCAATGACCAACCCATTGACCCAAGAGGTCAACTTTTGACTCAAAAGTGAACTTTAGTCAAAATAGTCGATCTTTCGACACAATGACTAACCTGTGGACACAGAGGGTCAACTTTTCAACAAAAAGTTAATTTTGGTCAATATAGTCAATTTTTTACCTATGAACACCCCATTTACCCAATATGTTAACTTTTGACCAAAAAGTTAACTTTGGACAAAATGGTTAATTTCTGACCCAATGATCACGATTTGACCCATTTGGTTAACTTTTGACAAAAAAAATTCAATTTTGGTCAAAATAGTCAATTTTTGACCTAATGAGTAATTATTGCCCCAATAAGTCAATATCTGACCAAAATGTCAACTTTTGTTAAAATGGTCAATCCTTGTCCCAACGACAAACCCATTGACCCAATAGGTCAACATTTGACCAAAAGGATAATTTTGGTCGAAATAGTTAATTTTGACCTAATTACCACCAATTGACCAAATAGGTTAACTTTTGTCCAAAAAGTCAACTTTGGTCAAAATGGTCAATTTTTGACCCAATGACCAACTCATTTACCTAATATGTTAACTTTTGACGAAAAAGTCATCTTTGGTCAAAATGGTAGATTTTTGCCCAATGACCACCCCGTTGAAATTTAATTTTGGTCAAAATATCAATTTTTGACCTAATGACCAATTATTGACCCAATAAGTCAATCTCTGACCAAAAATCAGCTTTTGTCATAAAGGTCAATCCATGACCCAATGACAAACCCATTGTCCCATTAGGTAAAGTTTTGACCAAAATGTCAACTTTGGTCAAAATGGTAAATCCTTGACCCAATGACCAACCCACTGACCTAATAGGTCAACTTTTGACCAAAAAGACAATTTTGGTCAAAATAGTAAAATTTTGACTTAAATGACCAATTATTGACCAAATAGGTCAACTTTTAACCAAAATATCAACTTTGGTAAAACGGTCAATCCTTGACCCAATGACTAACCCATTGACCCAATAAGTCACTTTGACCAAAAAGTCAACTTTGGTCAAAATGGTCAATTCTTGACCCAATGACCAACTCATTGGCACAAAAGGACAACTTTATACCAAAAAGTCAATTTTAGTCAAAATTCTCAATTTTGACCTAATGACCACCTCATTGACCTAAAAGGCCAACTTTTGACCAAAAAGTTAAATTTGGTCAAAATGATCAATTTGTGACACAATGACCTAAATTTAACTTTGGTGAAAATGGTCAATCCTTGATCCAATGACCAACACATTGTCCCAATTTGTGAACTTTTCACTAAAAAGTCAATTATGGCCAAAATGGTTAATCCTTTACCCAATGACCAACCCATTGCCCCAATAGGTCAACTTTTGACCAAAAAGTCATTTTTGTTCAAAATTATCAATTTCTGATCTAATGACCGCATCATTGACCTAAACAGGCCAGGTTTTTACCAAAAAGACAACTTTAGTCAAAATGATCAATCCTTGACCCAAAAGGTCAACTTTTGACCAAAAGTCAATTTTAATAAAGATAGTGAATTTTGACCTAATGACAAATTATTGACCCAGTAAGCTAATCTCTGACCAAAAAGTCAACTTTGGTAAAAAAAATGCTCAATTTCTGACCCAATGACCAACCCATTAACCCAATAGGTCAACTTTTAACCAAAAGTAAACTTTGGTCAAAATGGTCAAACCTTGACCCAATGACCAACCCATTGACCCAATAAGTCAACTTTTAATCAAAAAGTCTATTTTGGTCATAATAGTCAAATTTTAACCTAATGACCACCCATTGACCCAATAGGACAACTTTTAACCAAAAAGTTAAATTTAATCAAAATGGTCAATTCTTGACCCAATGACCAACGCATCCACCCAATAAGTCAACTTTTGAACAAAAAGTCAATTTTGGTCAAAATAGTCAAATTTTGACCTAATGACTAATTATTGACCCAATAAGTTAATCTCTGACCAAAAAGCCAACATTGGTCATAATCGTCAATCCTTAACCCAATGATAAAACCATTGACCCAAAAGGTCGCCTTTTGACCAAAAAATTAATTTTGGTCAAAAAGGTAAATCCTTGACCCAATGACCAACCCACTGACCCAATAGTCGATTTTTAACCTAAAAGTCAATTTTGGTCAAAATAGTAAACCTTTTACTTAATGACCAATTATTAACCCAATAGGTTAACTTTTGACCAAAAAGTCAACTTTGGTCCAAATGGTCAATCCTTGACTCATTGACCAACCCATTGACCCAATAGGTAAACTTTTGACCAAAAAGTTAACTTTAGTCAAAATGATCAATCCTTGTCCCAATGTCCAACTCATTGACCAAAACGGACAAATTTTGATCAAAAAGTAAATTTTTGTCAAAATTTTTAATTTTTGACATAATGACCACCTCATTGACCCAAAAGGTTAACTTATGAACAAAAAGTAAAATTTGGTCAACATTGTCAATTTATGACACAATGAACTAAGAGTTAAATTTTGTGAAAATGGTCAATCCTTGATCCAATTACCAACCCATTGACCAAATATGTCAACTTTTGACTAAAAAGTCAACTTTAGCCAAAATGGTTGATCCTTAATCCAATGAGCAACCCATTGATCCAATAGGTCATCTTATAACTAAAATGTCAATTTTGCTTAAAATTGTCCATTTTTGACCTAATGACCGCCTCTTTACCCTAAAAGATCAACTTTTGACCAAAAAGACAACTTTGTTCAAATGGTCAATCCTTGACCCAATGACCAACACATTGACCCAAAGGTCAACTTTTGACCAAAAAGTCAATTTTGGTCAAAATTGTCAATTTTGGTCAAAATTGTCAATTTTGGTCAAAATTGTCAATTTTTGACCTAATGACTAATTATTGACCTAGTAAGCCAATCTTTGCCCAAAAAGTCAACTTCGGTTAAAATGGTTAATCCTTGACCCAATGATCAACCCTTTTACGTAATAGGTCAACTTTTGACCAAAAAGTCAACTTTGGTCAAAATGATCAATCCTTGCCTAATGACCAACTCATTAGCCTAATAGGTTAACTTTTGACCAAAAAGTCAATTTTGATCAAAATAGTCAATTTTTGAATTAATGACCTATTATTGACCCAATAAGTCAATCTCTGACCAAAAAAGTCAACATTGGTCAAAATGGTCAATCTTGACCCAGTGACAAACCCTTTGACCAATAGGTAAACTTTTGACCAAAAAGTCAACTTTGGTCAAAATGGTCAATTTTTGACCCAATGACAAACCCAATGACCCAAAAGATTAAACTTTGACCAAAAAGTTTTCTTCGGTCAAAAAGGTCAATTCTTGACACAATTACCAACTCATTGACCAAATAGGTCAACTTTTGACAAAAAAGTCAACTTTGTCAAAATGGTCAATTTTTAACACATTGATCACTCGTTAATCTAATGCAGTCAACTTTTGACAAAAAATTAATTTTGGTCAAAATAATCAATTTTTGACCAAAAGACCAATTATTGACCTAATAAGTCAATTAGTAACAAAAAAATCAACTTTGGTCAAAATGGTCAATCCTTGAGCGAATGAAAAACTCATTGACCCAATAGATAAACTTTTGACCAAAAAGTTAATTTTGGTTAAAATGGTCAATTTTTGACTTAATGACCACCAATTGGCCCCATATGTCAACTTTTGACTAAAAAGTCATCTTTGGTCAAAATGGTCAATTCTTGACACATTTACCAACTCATTGACCAAAAAGGTCAACTTTTGACCAAAAAGTCAACTTTAGTCAAAATGGTAAATTTCTGACCCAATGACTACCCCGTTAACCTGATGGTTTAACTTTTGACCAAAAATTCAATTTTTAGTCAATTTCTGACCTAATGTCCAATTATTGACCCAATCCGTCAATCTTTGACCAGAATGACAACTTTGGTCAAAATGTTCAATCCTTGACCCAATGACAAACCCATTGACCCAATAGGTCAACTTTTGACCAAAAAGTCAATTTTGGTCAAAATAATCAATGTTTAACTTAATGACCACCCATTGACCCAATAGGTCGACTTTTGACTAAAATGTCAATTTTTGTCAAAATAGTTAATTTTTGACCTAATGGCCAGTTTTTGACCCAGTAAGCCAATGTTTAACCAAAAAGTCAACTTTGGTCAAAATGGTTAATCCTTGACCCAATGACCAACCCATTGACCCAATAGGTCAACTTTTGACCATAAAGTCAACTTTGGTCAAAATGATCAATCCTTGACCCAATGACCAAACCATTGGCCTAATAGGCCAACCTTTGACCAAAAAAGTCAATTTTGGTCAAAATAGTGATTTTTTGAATTAATGACCAATTATTGACCCAATAAGTCAATCTTTGACCAAAAAGTCAACTTTTGTTAAAATGGTCAATTCTTGACCCAATGACCAATGCATTGACCGAATAAGTTAATATTTGAAGAAAAAGTCATGTTGGGTCAAAATTGTCAATTTTACTCTAATAACTAATTATTGATCCAATAAGTCAATCTCTGACCAAAAAGTCAACTTTGGTCATAATGGTCAATCAATCCTTGGCCCAATGTCAAATCCATTGACCCAATAGGTCAACTTTTGACCAAGAAGTCAACTTTGGTGAAAATTTTAAATCCTTGACCAAATGACCAACTCTCTGACCCAATAGATCAGCTTTTGACCGAAAAGTCAAGTTTTTTTCAAAATAGTAAATTTATGACTGAATGACCAATTATTAACCCAATAGGTCAACTTTTGACTAAAAAGATAACTTTGGTCAAAATGGTCAATCCTTGACCCTATGACCAACTCATTGACCCAAAAGGACAACTTTTGACCAAAAAGTCAATTTTGGTCAAAATTATCAATTTTTGACCTAATGACCACATCATTGACCCAAAAGGTTAACTTTTGACCAAAAAGTCAAATTTGGTCAAAATGGTCAATTTTTGACACAATGACCTAAATGTCAAATTTGGTGAAAAAGGTCAATCCTTGATCTAATGACCAACCCATTGACCCAATTTGTCAACTTTTGACTAAAAAGTCAACTTTAGCTAAAATGGTTAATTCATGACCCAATGACCAACCCATTGACCAAATATGTCAACCTTTGTGCAAAAAGTCAATTTTGCTCAAAATTGTTAATTTTTTACCTAATGACCGCCTCGTTGACATAAATAGGTCAACTTTTGACCAAAAAGATAACTTTGGTCAAAATGGTCGATTCTTGTCCCAATGACCCACCCATTGACCCAATAGGTCAACTTTTGACTAAAAGTCAATTTTGTTCAAAATAGTCAATTTTTCACCTAATGACCAATTATTAACCCATTAAGCCAATCTCTCACCAAAAAGTTAACTTTGGTCAAAATGGTCAATCCTTGACCCTATGACAAACCCATTGACCCAATAGGTCAACTTTTGACCAAAAAGTCAACTTTGATCAAAATAGTCAATTTTAACCTAATAACTGCCCATTAACCCAATAGGTCAACTTTTGACCAAAGAGTCATCTTCGGTCAAAATAGTCAATTATTGACCCAATTACCAACTCATTGACTAAATAGGTAGCCTTTGACCAAAAAGTCAACTTTGGTTAAAATGGTCAATTCCTGAGCTAATGACCGCCCCGTTAACCTTATTAGTCTACTTTTGACCAAAAATTTAATTTTGGTCAAAATAATCAATTTTTTACTTATTGACCAATTATTGACACAATAAGTCAATCACTGACCAAAAAGTTAACTTTAGAAAAAATGCTCAATCCTTGATAAAATGACCAACCCGTTGACCCAAAAGGTCAACTTTTAGCCAAAAATTCAATTTTGGTCAAAATAGTCAATTTTTGACCTAATGAACAATTTTTCGACCAAGTAAGTCAAAATGGTCAATCCTCAACCCAATGACCAAACCATTGACTCAATAGGTCAACTTTTGACCAAAAAATAAACTTTGGTCAAAATGATCAATACTTGACCCAATGACCAACCCATTGGCCTAATAGGTCAACTTTTGATCAAAAAGTCAATTTTGGTCAAAATAGTCAATTTTTGAATAATGACCATTTATTGACCCAATAAGTCAATTTCTGACCAAAAAGTCAACTTTGGTCAAAATGATCAATCCTTGGCCCAATGACAAACCCATTGACCCAATAGGTCAACATTTGACCAAAAAGTCAATTTCTGGCAAAATGGTCAATTCTTGACCGAAATACCAACCCATTGACCTAATAGGTCAACTTTTTACCAAAAAGTTAATTTTGGTTAAAATGGTCAATTTTTTACCCAATGACAAACCCATTGACCCTATAGGTCAACTTTTGACCAAAAAGTCATCTTGTGTAAAAATGATCGTTTCTTGACCCAATTACCACTCATTGACCACATAGGTCAACTTTTGACCCAAAAGTCAACTTTGGTCAAAATGGTCAATTTCTGACCTAATGACCACCCCGTTGACCAAATGGGTTAACTTTTGACCAAAAATTCTATTTTGGTCTAAATAGTTAATTTTGGTCAAAATAGTTAATTTTTGAACTAATGACCAATTATTGACCCAATAAGTCAATCTCTGACTAAAAAGTCAACTTTGGTAAAAATGGTCAATCCTTGACCCAATGACAGACCCATTAACTCAATAGGTCAAGTTTAACCAAAAAGTAAATTTTGTTCAAAATAATTAATTTTTGACCTAAAGACCACCCATTGACGCAATAGGTCAACTTTTGACCAAATAGCCAACTTCGATGAAAATGATCAATTTTTGACTCAATGACCAACCCATCGACCCAATAGATCACCTTTTGACCAAAAAGTCATCTTCGGTCAAAATGGTCAATTCTTGACCCAATTACCAAATCATTGACCAAATAGGTCAGCTTTTAACCAAAAAGTCAACTTTGGTCAAAATTGTCAATTTCTGACCTAATGACCACCCCGTTGACCCAATGAGTCAACTTTTGACCAAAAAGTTAATTTTGGCCAAAATAATCAATTCTTGAATTAATGACCAATTATTGACCAGATAAGTCGATCTCCGACCAAAAAGTCAACTTTGGTCAAAATGGTCAATCCTTGACCCAATGACAAACCCATTGACCCAATATGTTAACATTTGACAAAAAAGTCAATTTTAGTCAAAATACTCAATTTTTGACCTAATGACCACACATTGACCCAATAGGTCAACTTTTGACAAAAAAGTCGACTTTGGTAAAATTTTTCAATTTTTGACCCAATGACCAACCCATTGACCCAATATGTCAACTTTTGATCAAAAAGTCATCTTCGGTCAAAATGGTCAATTCTTGACCCAATTACCAACCCATTGACCAAATAGGTCAACTTTTGACCAAAAAGTCATCTTTGGTCAAAATGGTCAATTTCTGACCCAATGACCACCCCGTTGACCCAATGGGTTAACTTTTGACAAAAAATTCAATTTTGTTCAAAATATTCAAATTTTGACTTAATGACCATATTTTGAACCATTAAGTTAATCTCTAACCAAAAAGACAACTTTAGTCAAAATGTTCAATCATTGACCCAATGACAAACCCATTGACCCAAGATATCAATTTTTAACCAAAAAGTAAATTTTGGTAAAAAATGTCAATTTTTGACTTACTGACCAACAATGACCTAGTATGTCAACTTTGATCAAAAAGTCAATTTTTGTTAAAATTATCAATTTTTTACTTAATGACCAATTATTGACCCTGTAACCTAATCTTTGACCAAAAAGTCAACTTTGGTCAAAATGGTCAATCCTCGACACAATGACCAACCCATTGACCCAATATGTCAACTTTTGACCATAAAGTCAACTTTGGTCAAAATGATTAAATCAGTGACCCAAAAGGTCAACTTTTGACCAAAAATTTAATTTTGGTGAAAAAAGTCAATTTTTAACCTAATGAACTCCCATTGACCCAATAGGTCAACTTTTGACCAAAAAGTCAACTTTGGTCAAAATGGTCGACTTTTGACTCAATAACATACTCTTGATCCAATAGGTCAAGTTTTAACCAAAAAGTCATCTTTGGTCAAAATGATCAATTCTTGACAAAATTACCAACTCATCGAGCAAATAGGTTAATTTTTAACCAAAAAGTTAACTTTGGACAAAATGTTAAATTTCTGACCGAATGACCAAGTTCACCCAATGGGTTAACTTTTTACCAAAAATTCAATTTTAGTCAAAATAGTTAATTTTTGACCTAATAACCAATTATTAACCTAGTAAGCCAATCTCTGACAAAAAATTCAACTTTGGTCAAAATGGTCAATCCTTAACTGAATGACCAACACATTGACCCAAAAGGTCAACTTTTGACCAAAAAGTCAACTTTGGTCAAAATGATCAATCCTTGACCCAATGACTAACCTATTGGCCTAATAGGTCAACTTTTGATAAAAAAGTCAATTTTGGTAAAAATATTAATTTTTGAATTAATGACTATTTATTGACCCAGAAACTCAATCTCTGACTAAAAAGTCAAGTATTGTCAAATTGGTCAATCATTGACCCAATGACAAACCCATTGACCCAATATGTCAACTTTTGACCAAAAAGTCAATTTTGGTCAAAATAGTCAATTTTTGACCAAATTGACCAGATTTAGTCAACTTTTAACAAAAAAGTCAAATTTTATCAAAATGGTCAATTTTTGACCCAATGACCAAATTTTGACCCAATGAGTTAACTTTTGACCAAAAAGTCAACTTTGCTCAAAATGGTTAATTTTTAACCCAATGACCAACTCATTTACCGAAAAGATCAACTTTTGACCAAAAACTCATCTTCGGTCAAAATGATCAATTCTTGACCCAATTACCAACTCATGACCAAATAGGTCAACTTTTAACCAAAAAGTCAACTTTGGTCAAAATAGTCAATTTTCGTGCCAATTACCACCCTGTGGACCCAATTTGTCAACTTTTGACCAAAAATTTAATTTTGGTCAAAATAATCAATTTTTGACCTAATGACGAATTATTGACCTAAAAAGTCAATCTTTGACCAAAAAGTCAACTTTAGTCAAAATTGTCAATCATTAGCCCACTGGCCAACCCTTTGACCTAATAGGTCAACTATTGATCAAAAAGTCAATTTTGGTCAAAAAAGTCAATTTTTGACCTAATGACCACTTATTGACCCAATAAGTCAACTTTTGACCAAAAAGTCAACTTTGGTCGAAATGGTTAACTTTTAACCTAATGACCAACCCATTTTCTCAATTGGTCAAATTTTGACCAAAAAGTCATCTTTGGTCAAAATGGACAATTCTTGACCAAATCACCAACTCATTGACCAAATAGGTCAACTTTTGACCAAAAAGTTAACTTTGGTCAAAATGGTCAAATTTCTGTCCCAAGGACCACCCAGTTCACCTAATGGGTTAACGTTTGACAAAAATTCAATTTTGGTCAAGATAGGTCAACTTTTGACCAAAATGTCATCCTTGGTCAAAATATTCAATTTCTGACCCAATGACCACCCCATTGACCCAACAGGTCAACTTTTGACCAAAAAGTCAATTTCGGTGAAAATAGTTAATTTTTAACCTAATGACCAATTATTGACCCAATAAGTCAATCTCTGACCAAAAAGTCAACTTTGGTCAAAATGGTCAATCGTTGACCTACCGACAAATCTGATGACCTAATGGGTCCAACTATTGACAAAAAGTGAATTTTGGTCGAAATAATCGAATTTTGACATAATGATCCACCCATCGACCCGAGTAGGTCAACTTCTGACGAAAAGAGTCAATTTTGGTCAAACTAGTTAATTGATTTGTCCTAATGACCGATTATTGACCCGATAAGTGATCTTTGACCAAAAATGCTTTGGTCGAAATGTGATCTGACAACCGTGACCATATGTCGACTTTGACAAAATCGTTTGTCGAATGCGCTCGACCCAATGACCACCGTTACTTATTAACTGAATCGAACAAAAGTCAACTTTGGTGAAATAGCGATCTTGACCTATGACCAAGTGACCAATAAGTCGATTTTCCGAAAAATGACTGGTCAAAATGTAATCCGACCCAATGACCAACCCATTGAGCATAATAGGTCAACTTTGACCAAAATACGACTTTGTCAAATAATAATTTGATTATTCGCGATTATTGACAATAAGTCAATTCTTTGACCAAAAAGTCAATTTGTCAAAATGGTCGATCCTTGACCCGAATGACAACGACCCATGAGAGTCAACTTTTGACCAAAAAGCTAACTTTGGTCAAAATAGTTAATTTTGACCTGATAACCAACCCATTGACTCAATAGATCGACTTTTGACCATAAAGTCATCGATTGTTCAAAATGGTCAATTCTTGACCCAATTACCAACTCATTGACACAATAGGTCAACTTTTGACCAAAAAGTCAAGTTTGGTTAAAATGGTCAATTTTCGACCCAATGACCACCCCGTTCACCCAATGGGTTAACTTTTGACCAAAAATTATATTTTGGTCAAAATAGTCAATTTTTCACCTATTGACCTATTATTGACCCAATAAGTAAATCTCTGACCAAAAAGTCAACTTTGGTCGAAATGGTCAATCCTTGACCTAATGACTGAGCCCATTGACCCAATAGGTCAACTTTCGACCAAAAAGTTAACTTTAGTCGAAATAGTCGATTTCGATCTAATGATCACCATTGATTGATAGATCGACTTTGACCAAAAAGTCGACTTTTGTCGAAATAGGTCGATTTTTGACCTAATGACTGATGCATTAACCTGATAGATCAACTTTTGACCAAAAAGTCGTCTCCGATCAAAAATGGTCGATTCTTGATCCAATTACCAACTCATTGACCAAATAGGTCAACTTTTGACCAAAAAGTCAAGTTTGGTCAAAATGGTCAATTTCTGACTTAATGACCTCCCCGTTGACCCAATGGGTCAACTTTTGACAAAAAAACTTATGACCCAAAAGGTCAACTTTGGTCCAAATGATCAATCCTTAATCCAATGAGCAACCCATTAGCCTAATCGGTCAAAATTTGACCAAAAAGTCGATTTTGGAAAAGATAGTCAATTGTTAAATTAATGAACAATTATTTACCCAATAAGTCAATCTCTAACCAAAAAGTTAACTTTGGTCAAAATGGTAAATCTTTGACCCAATAACAAACCCATTGACCTAATAGGTCAACTTTTAACCAAAAAGATAATTTTGGTCAAAATAGTTAATTTTACACCTAATGACCGACCTATCGACTTCATGAGTTAACTTTTGACCGAAAAGTCGATCTTTGGTCAAAATGGATCGAATATTACCTGATCCGATTCACCGAAGCTCATTGACCAAATAATGTCAGACTTTTTGACCAAAAAGTCAACTTTGGTCAAAATGGTCAATTTCTGACCCAATGACCACCCGTTGACCCGATGGGTTAACTTTTGACTAAAAATTCTATTTTGGTCAAAATAGTCAATTTTTGCACATGTAACGACCAATTAATTAACCCAATAAAGTTAATTCTCTCGACAAAAAAGTCGACTTTGGTCGAAAATGGTCAATCCTTGACCTAATGGCAAACCCATTGACCCAATAGGTCAACTTTGACCAAAAAGTCAATTTTAGTCGAAATAGTCAATTTTTTATCTGATGCTCACCCATTAACCTAATGACCATTTTGACCAAAAATCGACTTTTATAAAATGACAACTTTGATCTAAATGAGCAACCCATCGATCTAACAGATCAACTTTTGACCGAAAAGTCATCTTCGGTCAAAATGGTCGATTCGACCCAATTACCAACTCATTGACCAAACAAGGTCAAATTTTGACCAAAAATATAATTTTGGTCAAAATTGTCAATTTCTGACATAATGACCAATTAGTGACCCCATAAGTCAATCTCTGTCCAAAAAGTTAACTTTGGTCAAAATGGTCAATCCCAGAACCAATGACCAACCCATTAACCCAGTAGGTCAAAATTTGACCAAAAAGTCAACTTTGGTCAAAATGGTCAATCCCTTAACCAATGACCAACCCATTGACCCTATAGGTCAACTTTTGGCCAAATAGTCAATTTTGGTCAAAATAGTTGATTTTAGACCTAGTGACCAATTATCGACACAGTAAGCCAATCTCTAAGGAAAAAGTCAACTTTGGTCAAAATCATCAATCATTGACCCAATGACCAATCCATTGACCCAATACGTCAACTATTGACCAAAAAGTCAACTTTGGATAAAATGATCAATCTTCGATCTAAAGACTGAAGCCCATTGACATAATAGTCAACTTTTGACCAAAAAGTCAATTTTGGTTAAAATAGTCAATTTAGGTTAAAATAGTCAATTTTTGAATTAATAACCAATTATTCACCCAATAATTCTATCTCTGACCAAAAAGTCAACTTTGGTCAAAATGGTCAGTCCTTGACCAAGTGACAAACACATTGACCAAATAGGTCAACTTTTGACCAAAAAGTCACTTTTGGCCAAAATAGTCAATTTTGGCCAAATTAGTCAATTTTTGACCTAATAACCACCCATTGACCGAATAGGTCAACTTTGGACCAAAAAGTAACTTTGGTAAAGAGGGTCAATTTTTGACCCAATAACCAACCCATTGACCCAATAGGTCAACTTTTCACCAGAAAGTCATCTTTGGTCAAAATGATTAATTATTGACCAAATTACTAACTCGTTGAGGAAATAGGTCAACTTTTGACCAAAAAGTCAACTTTAGTCAAAATGGCCGAGTTCTAACCCAATGACCACCTTGTTGACCAATGGGTTAACCTTAGACAAAAAATTCATTTTTGGTCAAAATAGTCAATTCTTGACCGAAAGACCAATTATTGGCCTATTAAGTCAATCTGTAAGGAAAAAGTCAACTTTGCTAAAAATGGTCAATCCTTGACCCAATGACCAACCCATTGACTCAACAGGTCAACTTTTGACTAAAAGTCAACTTTGGTCCAAATGATCAATCCATAATCGACAATGACCAACCCATTGAACTTTGATCGGATCGACTTTTGACTAAAAATCAATTTTGGTCAAAAAAGTCAATTGTTCAAATTAATGATCAATTATTTACCCGATAAGTCAATCTACTGACCAAAAAGTTAACTTTGGTCAAAAAGGTAAATCCTTGACCTAATAACAAAACCATCGACCCAATAGGTCGATTTCGACAAAAGATAATTTTGGTCAAAATAGCTAAATTTGACCTAATGACCACCCATCGACTCAATAGAGTTAACTTTTAACCAAAAAGTCATCTTTCGGTCAAAATGGTCAGATTCTTGACCTAAATTACCAACTCATTAATTCAAAAAATCAACTTTGGTCAAAATAGTTAATTTCTGATCCAATGACCACCCCATTCGACCAAATAGGTTAACTTTTGACCAAAAATTCAATTTTTGGTCAAAATAATCAATTTTTCACCTAATGACCGATTATTGAGCCAAAAAGATATTCTCTAACAAAAAAGTCAACTTTGGTCAAAATGGTCAATCCTTGACCCAATGGCAAACCCATTGACCCAATAGGTCAAATTTTGACTAAAAAAATCAATTTTGGTCAAAATAGTCAACTTTTTATCTAACACCAATTAACCCAATAGGATAACTTTTGACCAAAAAGTTAACTTTTATAAAAATGACCAATTTTGAGTCTAATGACCAACCCATTGACTAATAGATCAACTTTTGACCAAAATGTCATCTTCGATCAAAATAGTCGATTCTTGAACTAATTATGAACTCGATTGACCAAATAGGTCAAATTTTGACTAAAAAGTCAATTTTGGTCAAAATTGTCAATTTCTGACCTAATGACCACTCCTTTGACCCATTGGGTCAACTTTTGACCAAAAATTTTATTTTGGTTAAAATAATCAATTTTTGACCTAATGACCAATTAGTGAATTCATAAGTCAAACTCTGACCAAAAAGTCAACTTTGGTCAAAATGGTCAATCCTTGAAGCAATGACCAACCCATTAACCCAGTAGGTCAAATTTTAACAAAAAACTCAACTTTGGTCAAAATAGGCAATCCTTTAACCAATGACCAACCCATTGACCCGATAGGTTAACTTTTGGTAAAATAGTCAATTTGGTCAAAATAGTCAATTTTAGACCTAGTGACCAATTATTGACACAGTAAGCCAATCTCTGACCAAAAAGTCAATTTTGGTCAAAATCGTTAATCATTGACCGAATGACCAACCCTTTGACCTAGTAGTTCAACTATTGACCGAAAAGTCAACTTTGGATAAAATGATCAATCCTTGACCCACTGACCAACCCAATGGCCTCATAGGTCAACTTTTGACCAAAATGTCAATTTTGGTCAAAATAGTCAATTTTTGAATTAATAACCAATTATTGACCCAATAAGTCTATCTCAGACCAAAAAGTCAACTTTAGTCAAAATGGTCAATCCTTGACCAAGTGACAAACCTATTGACCTGATAGTCAACTTTTGACTAAAAGTCAATTTTGGCCAAAATAGTTAATTTTTGACCTAATGACCACCCATTGAATTTTTGGTCAAAATGATTAATTCTTAACCAAATTACCAACTCATTAACCAAATATGTCAACTTTTGACCAAATAGTCAACTTTGGTCAAAAGGGTCAATTTCTAACCCAATGACCACCTCGTTGACCAAATGGGTTAAATTTTGTCCAAAAATTCAATTTTGGTTAAACTAGTCAATTTTTGACCGAATGACCAATTATTAGCCCATTAAGTCAATCTATGACAAAAAAGTCAACTTTGGTCAAAATGGTCAATCATTGACCCAATGACAAACCCATTGACCCAATATGTCAATCTTGACTAAAAAGTAAATTTTGGTTAAATAGACAATTTTTGACATAATGACCACCCATTAACCCAATAGGTCAACTTTTGACCAAAAATTCATCTTTGGTCAAAATGGTCAATTCTTGACCCAAGTACCAACTCATTGACCAAATAAGTCAACTTTTGACGAAAAAGTCAACTTTGGTCAAAATTGTCAATTTCTGACCCAATGACAACCCTGTTGACGCAATAGGTTAACTTTTGACCAAAAATTCAATTTTGGTCAAAATAATCAATTTTTGACCTAATGGCCAATTATTGACCCAATAAGTTATTTTCTGACAAAAAAGATAACTTCAGCCAAAATGGTCAATCCTTGACCCAATGACAAACCCATTGACCCAATACGTCAAATTTTAACTAAAAAGTCAATTTTGGTCAAAAAAGTCAATTTTTTATCTAATGCTCACCCATTAACCCAATAGGCCAACTTTTGACCAAAAAGTCAACTTTTATAAAAATGGTTAATTTTTGACCCAATGTCTAACTCATTTACTCAATAAATAAACTTTTGACCAACAAGTCAATTTCGGTCAAAATGGTCAATTCTTGACCAAATTACCAACTCATTGACCAAATATGTCAAATTTAGACCAAAAAGTCAATTCTAGTCAAAATAGCTAATTTCTGACCTAATGACCACCCCTTTGACCCAATGGGTCAACTTTTGAACAAAAATTTAATTTTGGTCAAAATAATCAATTTTTGACCTAATGACCAATTAGTGTCCCCATAAGTCAATCTCTGTCCAAAAAGCCAACTTTGGTCAAAATGGTCAATCCTTAAACCAATGACCAATCCATTGACCTAGTAGGTCAAATTTTGACCAAAAAGTTAACTTTGGTCAAAATGGTCAATCCTTAACAAATGACCAACCCATTGACCCTATAGGTCAACTTTTGGCCAAATAGTTTATTTTGGTCAAAATAGTTAATTTTTGACCTAGTGACCAATTATTGACACAGTAAGCCAATCTCTGAGCAAAAAGTCAACTTTGGTCAAAATAGTCAATCATTGACCCAATGACCAACCCATTTACCGAATAGGTCAACTATTGATCAAAAAGTCATCTTAGGTCAAAAAGATTAATTCTTGACCAAATTACTAACTCATTGACCAAATAGGTGAACTTTTGACCAAAAAGTCAACTTCAGTCAAAATGGCAATTTCTAACGCAATGACCACCTTGTTGACCTAATCGGTTAACTTTCGACAAAAATTTAATTTTGGTCAAAAAAGTCAATTCTTGACCGAAAGGCCAATTATCGCCCATTAAGTCGATCTTCTAACAAAAAAGTCGACTTTGCTCAAAATGGTCGATCTTCGACCTAATGACAGACCCATTGACCCAATATTTCAACTTTTGACTAAAAAGTCAATTTTGGTCAAAATAGACAACTTTTGACATAATGACCACCCACTGACCCAAAATGTGAACTTTTGACCAAAAAGTCATTTTTGGTCAAAATGGTCAATTCTTGACCCAATTACCAACTCATTGACCAAATAAGTCAACTTTTGACGAAAATGTCAACTTTGGTCAAAATCGTCAATTTCTGACCCAATGACCAACCCGTTGACCCAATCGGTTAACTTTTGACAAAAAATTCAATTTTGGTCAAATTAGTCAATTTTTGACCTAATGACCAATTATTGAACCAATATGTCAATCTCTGATCAAAAAATCAACTTTGGACAAAATGGTCAATCCTTGATCCGATGAACAACCCATTAACCCCATATGTCAACTTTTGACCCAAAAGACAACCTTAGACAAAATAGTCAAACCTTGACCCAATGACCAACCCATTAACCTAATAGGTCAAGTTTTGACTAAAAAGTCAATTTTGGTCAAAATAGTCAATTTTTGACCTAATGACCACCAATTGGCCCAATAGGTAAACTTCTGACCAAGAAGTCAACTTTGGTCAAAATGGTCAATTTCTGACCCAATTACCATCCCATCGACCCAATAGGTCAACTTTTAACCAAAATGTCAACTTTAGCCAAAATAGTTAGTCATTGACCAAATGATCAACCCATTAACCTAATAGGTCAACTTTTGACCAAAAAGTTGATTTTAGTCCACCTTTGACCAAATAACCAACTTTGGTCAAAATGGTCAATTTTTGACACAATGACGACCCCATTGACCCTACGGATCAACTTTTGACCACAAATTCAATTTCGGTCAAAATAATCAATTTTTGAATTAATGACCAATTATTGACCCATTCAGTCAATCTCTAACTAAAAAGTCAGCTTTGGTCAAAATGGTCAATCCTTAACTAATTGACCAACCAATTGACCCAAAAGGTCACTTTGACCAAAAAGTCAACTTTGGTCGAAATGGTCAATCCTTGACCCAACGACCAACCCATTAACCCAATAGGTCACCTTTTGACCAAAAAGTGAATTTTGGTCAAAATAGTCAATTTTGACCCATTGACCAATTATTGACCTAGTAAGTCAAAATCTAACCAAAAAGTCAACTTTCAACTTTGGTCAAAATGTTCAATCCTTGATCCGATGACCAACCCATTGATCCAACAAATCAACTTTTGACCAAAAAGTCAACTTTGGTCAAATGGTCAATTTCTGACACAATGACAACACCATTGACCCAACAGGTAAACTTTTGACCGAACGTTTAATTTTGGTCAAAATAATCAATTTTTGACCTAAAGACCAATGATTGACCAAATAAGTCACTCTTTGACAAAAAAGTCAACTTTGGCCAAAATGGTCAATCCTTGACCCAATGACCAACCCATTGACTTAATAGTTCAACTTTTGACCAAAAATGCAATTTTGGTCAAAATAATCAATTTTTGACCTAATGACCATCCCATTGACCAAATAGATGAACTTTTGAACCAATGACCAAAAAGTCAATTTTGGTCAAAATGGTCAATCCTTGACCCAATAACCAACTCATTGATCCAAAAGGTCAAATTTTCACCAAAAAGGGAACTTTGGTCAAAATGTTGAATCCTTGACCCAATGAACTCCCATTGACCTGATAGGTCAATTGTTGACCAAAAAGTCAATTTTGGTCAAAACAGTCAATTTTTTACCTAATGACCACCTCATTGACCCAATAGGTCAACTTTTGAAAAAAGTCAAGTTTGGTCAAAATTGTCAATTTCCGACCCAATGACCAACCCATTGACCCAATAGGTCAACTTTTGACAAAAATTCAAGTATGGTAAAATGGTTAATTTCTGAAATAATGACCACCCAATTGACCCAAAATTGTCAACTTTTGCCAAAAATTAAATTTGTTCAAAATGGTCAATTTTTGAAATAATGACCAATTTTTGACGCAATAAGTCAATCTCTGACCAAAAAGTCAACATTGGTCGAAATTGTCAATGTTTTACTCAATGACCAACCCATTGACCCAATAGGTCAACTTTTGACGAAAAAGTCAACTTTGGTCAAAATGGTCAATCCTTGACCCAATGACCAACCCATTGACCCAATTTGTCAACTTTTGACCAAAAAGTTAATTTTGGCAATTTTTGATCTAATGACCAACCAATTAACCCAATAAGTCAACTTTTGATGAATAAGTCAAGTTTGGTTAAAATGGTCAATTTCTAACCCAATGACCAACCCATTAACCCAATAGGTCAGGTTTTGACCAAAATGTTAACTTTGGTCAAAATAGTCATTCCTTAACACAATGATCAACCCATAGAACCAATAGGTCAACTTTTAACCAAAATAATCAATTTTTGACATAATGACTAATTTTTCACCCAATAAGTCGATCTCTGACCAAAAGGTCAACTTTGGTCAAAATGATAAATCCTTGACCTAATGACCAACTCATTCACCCCATAGACCAACTTTTGACCAAAAAGTGAAGTTTAATCAAAATTGTCAATCCTTGACACAATGACCAACCCATTGACACAATAGGTCAACCTTTGACCAAATAGTTAATTTTGGTTAATATAGTTAATTTTTTACCTAATTACCACCCCCATTTACCCAATATATCAACCTTTACCAAAAAGTAAACTTTGGTCAAAATGGTCAATTTCTTACCCAATGACCACCCCATTTTACACAATGGGTCACCATTTGACCAAAAATTTAATTTTGGTCAAAATAGTAAATTTTTGACCCAATAAGTCAATCTCTGACTAAAAAGTCAACTTTGGTCAAAATGGTCAATCCTTGACCTAATGACCAACCCATTGACCTAGTAGGTCATGTTTTGACCAAAAAGTCAACATGGTCAAAATGATCAATCTTTGACCCAATGACCTAATAGGTCAACTTTTAACCAAAAAGTTAATTTTGGTCAAAATAGTCAAGTTTTGACATAACGTCCAACTCGATAGCCCTATAGGTCAACTTTTGACCAAAAGTCAATTTAGGTCAAAATAGTCAATTTTTGACCTAATGACCACCCAATCGACCCAATAGGTCAACTTTTGACCAAAAAGTCAACTTTTGTTAAAATGGTGAATTTCTAACCCAATGACCAACCCATAGACCCAACAGGTCAACTTTTGATGAAAAAGTCAATTCTGGTTAAAATAGTCAATTTTTGACCTAATGACCAATTATTGACCCAATAAGTCAATCTCTGATCAAAAAGTCGACTTTGTTCAAAATGGTCAATCCTTGACCCAATGACCAACCCATTGACCCAATAGGTTAGCTTTTTACCAAAAAGTCAACCTTGGTAAGAATGGTCAATTCTTGACCAAATGACCAACCCATTGACCCAATAGTTCAACTTTTGACCAAAAAATTAATTTTGGTCAAAATAGTCAATTTTTGACATAATGACCAATTATTGACCCAATAAGTCAATCTCTGACCAAAAAGTCAACTATGTTCATAATGGTCAATCCTTGACCTAATGACCAAACCATTGGCCCAATAGGTTAACTTTTGACCAAAAAAACAACTTTGGTCAAAATGGTCAAACCATTACCCAATGATCAACCCATTTACCCAATAGGTCAACTTTTCACCAAAAGTCAACTTTGGTCAAAATAGTCAATTGTTGACCTAATGACCACCCATTGACCCAATTGGTCAACTTTTGACCAAAATGTCAACTTTGGTCAAAATAGTCAATTTCTGACCTAATACAAACCCGTTGACCCAATAGGTTAACTTTTAACCAAAAAGTCAACATTACCCAAAATGGTCAATCATTGACCCAATGACCAACCCATAAACCCAAAAGGTCAACTTCTGACCAAAAAGTTAATTTTGGTCAAATACCTACGTCGTTGACCCAATGGGTTAACGTTTGCCCAAAAATTCAATTTTGGTCAAAATAGTTAATTTTTGACCTAATGACCAATTATTATTCCAATAAGCCAATCTCTGACAAAAAAGTCAACTTTAGTCAAAATGGTCAATCCATGACCCAAGACAAACCCATTGATCCAATATTTCAACTTTAAACTAAAAAGTCAATTTTGCTCAAAATAGATAATTTTTGACATAATGACCACCTATCCTCCCAATAGGTCAACTTTTGACCAAAAAGTCATTTTTGGTCAAAATGGTCAATTCTTGACCCAATTACCAACTCATTGACCAAATAAGTCAACTTTGGTCAAAATGGTCAATTTCTGACCCAATAACCACCCTGTTGACCCAATAAGTCAACTTTTGACCAAAAATTCAATTTTGGTTAAAATAGTTAATTTTTGACCTAATGACCATTTTATGACTCAATACGTCAATCTCTGACAAAAAAGGTCAACTTTGGTCAAAATGGTGAATCCTTTACACAATGACCAACCCATTGACCTAATAGGTCAACTTTTGACCAGAATGACAACTTTGGTCAAATTGGTCAAACCTTGACCCAATGACCAACCCATTGACCCAATAGGTGAACTTTTGACCAAAATGTCAATTTTGGTCAAAATAGTCAATTTTTGACCTAATGACCACCCATTGACCAAATAGGTCAACTTTTGACCAAAAAGTTAACTTTGATCAAAATGGTCAATTTCTGACCCTATGACCAAGCTATCGACCCAATAATTCAACTTTTAACCAAAAAATTAACTTTAGCCAAAAAGTCAATAATTGACCCAATGACCAACCCATTAACCCAATAGATCAACTTTTGACAAAAAAATCAAATTTGGTCAAATTGTCAATTTTTGATCTAAAGACCACCTCATTGACCTAAATAGGTCAACTTTTGACAAAAAACCAACTTTGGTTAAAATGGTCAATTTTTGACACAATGACCACCCCCTTGACCCAACGGGTCAACTTTTGAACAAAAATTAAATTTTAATCAAAATAATCAATTTTTGACCTAATGACCAATTCTTGACCCATTCAGTCAATCTCTAACTAAAAAGTCAACTTTGGTCAAAATTGTCAATCCTTAATTAATTGACCAAACCATTGACGAACTTTTGACCAAAAAATCAACTTTAGTCGAAATGGTCAATCCTTTACCAAATGACCAACCCAATAACCCAATAGGTCAACTTTTGAACAAAATGTCAATTTTGGTCAAAATAGTGAATTTTGACACATTGAACAATTATTGACCTAGTAAGTCAAACTCTAACAAAAAAGTGAACTTTATTCGTAATGGTCAACCCTTGACCCAATGACCAACCCATTGATCCAAGAAATCAACTTTTGACAAAAAAGTCAACTTTGGTAAAATGGTCAATTTCTGAGACAATGACAACACCATTGACCCAACGGGTAAACTTTAGACCTAATGACTAATTATTGACCCAATAAGTCAATCTCTGACAAAAAAGTCAACTTTGGTCAAAATTATTAATCTCTGACCCAATGACCAACCCATTGACTAAATAGCTCAACTTTTAACCAAAATGTCACTTTTGGTCAAAAGTGTCAATTTTTGACCTAATGACCAACCCATTGACCAAATTAATGAACTTTTGACCAAAAAGTCAACTTTGGTCAAAAGGGTTAATTTCTGACCCAATGATCAAAAAGTCAACTTTGGTCAAAATGGTCAATCCTTGACCCAATAACCAACTCATTAACCCAATAGGTAAACTTTTGACGAAAAAGGCAACTTTGGTCAAAATGGTCAATCCTTGACCCAATGAACAATCCATAGACCCAATAGGTCAACTTTTGACCAAAAAGTAAATTATGGTCAAAACAGTCAATTTTTTACCATATGACCACCTCATTGACCCAATAGGTCAACTTTTGACAAAAAAGTCAAGTTTGGTAATAATTATCAATTTTTGACATAATGACCACCCAATTGACCCAATGGGTCAACTTTCGATCAAAAATTAAATTTTGGTCAAAATCAATTTTTGACCAAATGACCAATTATTGTCCCAATAAGTCAATCTCTGACCAAATACTCAACTTTGGTCGAAATTATCAATCTTTTACTCAATGTCCAACTCATTGAACCAATAGGTTAACTTTTGACCAAAAAGTCAACTTTGGTCAAAATGGTCAATCTTTGACGCAATGACCAACCTATAGACTCATTTGGTCAACTTTTAACAAAAAAGTTAATTTTGGTCAATTTTTCATTTAATGACCACCGCATTAACCCAATATGTCAATTTTTGACGAAAAAGTCAAGTTTGGTTAAAATGGTCAATTTCGACACAATGACCGACCCATAAACCCAATAGGTCAATTTTTGACCAAAAAGTCAACTTTGGTCAAAAGTGTCATTCCTTGACCCAATGACCAACCCATAGACCAAATAGGTCAACATTTGACCAAAATATTCAATTTTTGACATACTGACTAATTATTGACCGAATAAGTCAATCTCCGACCAAAATGTCAACTTCGGTCAAAAGGTTAAATCCTTGACCCAATGACCTAACCATTGACCCAATAGGTCAACTTTTGACCAAAAAGTGAACTTTAGTCAAAATAATCGATCTTTTGACACAATGACTGACACATTGACACAATAGGTCGACTTTTAACCAAAAGTTAATTTTGGTCAATATAGTCAATTTTTTACCAAATGACCAACCTATTAACCCAATATGTCAACCTCTGATCAAACAATCAACTTTGACCAAAATGATCAATTTCTTACGCAATGACCACCCTATTTTCTCAATGGGTACCCTTTTGACCAAAAATTCAATTTTGGTCAAAATAGTAAATTTTTAACCTAATGACCAATTTTTGACCCAATAAGTCAATCTTTGACCAAAAAGTCAACTTTGGTCAAAATGGTCGTCAATCCTTGACCCAATGACCAACCCATTGACCCAATAGAGTCGACTTTTGACCAGAAAAGTCAACTATGGTCGAAATGGTCGATGTTTGGTATGCTTTAATAGTTGACTATTAAGAAAAAATTCAATTTTGGTCAAAATAGTTAGACTTTGACATAATGACCAACTCATTGGCCCTATAGGTCAACATTTAACCAAAAGTTAATTTTAGTCAAAATAGTCAATTTTTGACCTAATGACCACCCAATTGACCCAATACGTCAGTTTTGATCAAAAAGTCAACTTTGGTCAAAATGGTCAATTTCTGACCCAATGAGCAACACTTTCACCCAGTAGACGGCTTTTGACAAAAAATTCGATTTTGGACAAAATAGTCGATTTTGACCTAATGGCCGATTATTGATCCGATAAGTCGATCTCGACCAAAAAGTCGACTTTGATCAAGTTGGTCGATCCTTAGCCCAATCACCGACCCATTGACTCGGTAGGTAAACTTTTGACCAACAAGTCAACTATGGTCAAAATGGTCAATCTTTGACCTAATGAACCAATAAGTCAATTTTTGACCAAAAAGTCAATTTTGGTCAAAGTAGGCAATTTTTGACATAATGACCAACTCATTGAGCTAATAGGTGAACTTTTGACCAAAAAGTCTTTTTCGGTTAAAAAGTCAATTTTTGACCTAATGACCACCCAATTGACCCAATAGGTCAATTTTGGTCCAAATGTCAATTTCTAACCCAATGACCAAACCATAGACCCAATAGGTCAACTTTTGACGAAATAGTTAAATTTGGTTAAAATTGTCAATTTTGACCTAATGACAATTATTGACCCAATAGGTCAATTTTTGACAAAAAAGTCAACTTTGTTCAAAATGGTCAATCCTTAACCCAATGACCAACCCGATGACCCGATAGGTTAACTTTTTGCGAAAAATCGACTTTGGTCATAATGGTCAATCCTTGACCAAATGACCAACCGATTGACCCAATAGGTCAACTTTTGACCAAAAAGTCAACTTTAGCCAAAATGGTCAGTCATTAACGCAATGACCAACCAATTAACCCAATTGGTCAACTTTTGACCAAAAAGCTAATTTTGATCAAATTGTCAATTTTTGACGTAATGACCACCTCATTGACCTAAATTTGTTAACTTTTGACCAAAAAACCAACTTTGGCTTAAATGGTCAATTTCTAACACAATGACCACCCCATTGACTCAACGGGTCAACTTTTGACCAAAAATTCAATTTTTGTCAAAATAATCAAATTTTGACCTAATGACCAATTATTGACCCAATAAGTCAATCTCTAACTAAAAAGTCAACTTTGGTTGAAATGGTCAATCCTTGCCCAATTGACCAACCTATTGACCCAACAGGTCAATTTTTGACAAAAAAGTTAACTTTGGTTGAAATGATCAATCCCTGACCCAATAACCAACCCATTAACCCAATAGGTCAACTTTTAACCAAAAAGTCAATTTTAGTCAAAATAGTCAATTTTGACCTATTGACCAATTATTGACCCAATAAGTCAAACTCTGACAAGAAAGTAAACTTTGGTTAAAATAGTCAATCGTTGACCCATTGACCAACCCATTGACCCAATAAATCAACTTTTGACCTAAAAGTCAACTTTGGTCATAATGGTCAATTTCTGACACAGTGACAACACCATTAAACCAACGGGTAAACTTTTGACCAAAAAGTCAAGTTTGGTCAAAATGGTCAATCCTTAACCCAATGACCAACCCATTCACTAAATAGCTCAACATTTGACCAAAAGGTAAAATTTAGTTAAAATAGTCAATTTTTGACCCAACGACCAACCCATTGACCAAATAGAAGAACTTTTGACCAAAAAGTCACCTTTGGTCAAAATGATTAATTTCTGACCAAATCACCAAAATGGAAACTTTGGTCAATATGGTCAATCCTTAACCCAATAACCAACTCATTGTCCTAAAAGGTCAACTTTAGACCGAAATCGTAACTTTGGTCAAAATGGTCAATCCTTGACCCAATGAACAACCCAGTGACCCAATTTGTCAAATTTTGATCAAAAAGTCAATTTTGGTCAAAATCGATCAATTTTACCTAATGACCATCCATTGAGCCAATAGGTCGACTTTTGACAAAAATGTCGAGTTTGGTCAAAATGGTCGATTTCGACATATGACAACCCAACGCGACCCGATAGATCAACTTTTGGCCAAAAATTAAATTTTGGTCAAAATGATCAATTTTCGACCGAATGACTAATTATGGACCCAATAGTCAATCTCTGACCAAAAAGTCAACTTTGGGTCAATCTTTTACTCAATGACCAACCCATTGACACAATATGTCAACTTTTAACCAAAAAGTTAACATTGGTCAAAATAGTCAATCATTGACCCAATGCCAAACACATTAACCTAATAGGTGAACTTTTGACCAAAAAAGTTAACTTTGGTCAAAATTGCAATTTTTGACATAATGACCACCCCATTAACCGAATAACCTAACTTTTGACCAAATAGACAAGTTTAGTTAAATTGGTCAATTTCTGATCCAATGACCAACCCATTAACCTAATAGGTTAACTTTTGACCAAAAAGTCAACTTTGGTCAATATGGTCAATCTTTGACCCAATGAACATCCCATAGACCCAATAGGTCACTTTTTGACCAAATTAGTCAAGTTTTGACATAATGTCCAATTATTGACCCAATAAGTCAATATCTGACCAAACGGTCAACTTTCGTCGAAAGGGTCAATCCTTGACCTAATTACCAACCCACTGATCCAATAAATCAACTTTTGACCTAAAAGTCAACTTTGTTCAAAAAGGTCAATTTCTGACACAAAGACAATACCATTAACCCAACGGGTAAACTTTTGACCAAAAAGTCAAGTTTGGACAAAATGGTCAATCCTTGACCCAATGACCAACCCATTGATTAAATAGCTCAACTTTTGACCAAAAAGTCAATTTTGGTCAAAATAGTCAATTTTTGACCTAATGACCATCCCATTGACCAAATAGATGAACTTTTGACCAAAAAGTCAACTTTCATCAAAATGGTTGTTAATTTCTGACCCAATGAACAAAATGTCAACTTTGGTCAATTTGGTCAATCCTTGACCTAATAACCAACTCAATGACCCAATAGTACATCTTTTGACCAAAAAGGAAACTTTGGAGAAAATGGTCAATCCTTGACCCAATGAACAACCCATTGACCCAATAGGTCAACTTCTGACCAAAAAGTCTATTTTGGTCAAAATAGTGAATTTTTTACCTAACGACCACCACATTGACCCAATAGGTCAAATTTTGACAAAAAAGTCCAGTTAGGTCCAAATGGTCGATTTCTGACATAATGACCACCCAATTGACCCAACGGGTCAACTTTTAACCAAAAATTAAATTTTCGTCAAAATGATTAATTTTTTACTGAATGACCAACTATTGACCTAATAGTCAATCTCTGACCAAAAAGTTAACTTTGGTCGAAATTCTCAATTTTTTACTTAATGACCAACCCATTGACCCAATATGTCAACTTTTGACCAAAAAGCCAACATTAGTTAAAATAGTCAATCATTGACCCAATAACAAAAGCATTGACCTAATAGGTGAACTTGTGACCAAAAAAGTTAACTTTGGTCAAAATTGTCATTTTTCTACATAATGACCACCCCATTAACCCAATATGCGAACTTTTGACCAAAAAGTTAAGTTTAGTTAAAATGGTCAATTTATGACCCAATGGCCAACCCATTAACTCAATAGGTCAACTTTTGACCAAAAAGTCAAATTTGGTTAAAATGGTCAATCCTTGAACTAATGAACGACCCATAGACCCAATATGTCAGCTTTTGACGAAAATAATCAATTTTAGACATAATGACCAATTATTAACCCAATAAGTTAATATCTGACCAAAAGGTCAACTTTGGTCAAAATGGTCAATCCTTGACCCAATGACCAACCCATTGACCCAATAGGTCAGCTTTTGACTAAAAAGTGAACTTTAGTCAAAATAGTCAATCCTTGACACAATGACCAACCCATGGACATAGTAGGTCAACTTTTTAACAAAAAGTTAATTTTGGTCAATATAGTCAATTTTTTACCTATGACCACCCCATTGACCCAATATGTCAACTTTTGACCAAAAAGTCAACTTTGGACAAAATGGTCAAGTTCTGACCCAATAATCAGCACGTTGACCCATTGGGTTAACTTTTGATAAAAAAAATTAAATTTTGGTCAAAATAGTCAATTTTTGACCTAATAGGCAATTATTGCCCCAATAAGTCAATATCTGACCAAAAAGTCAACTTTTGTTAAAATGGTCAATCCTTGACCCAACGACAAACCCATTGACCCAATAAGTCAAGATTTGACCAAAAGGACAATTTTGGTCGAAATAGTTAATTTTGACGTAATTACTACCAATTGACCCAATAGGTTAACTTTTGTCCAAACAGTCACCTTTGGTCAAAATGGTCAATTTTTGACCCAATGACCAACTCATTGACCCAATAGGTTATGTTTTGACTAAAAAGTCATCTTTGGTCAAAATGGTAGATTTTTAATCCATGACCACCCCGTTGACCCAGCGGGTCAACTTTTGACGAAAAATTTAATTTTGGTCAAAATAATCAATCCATGACCAAATGACAAACCCATTGACCCAAGAGGTTAATTTTTGATCAAAAAGTCAACTTTGGTCAAAATTGTAAATCCTTAACCCAATGACCAACCCACTGACCTAATAGGTCAACTTTTGACCAAAAAGATAATTTTGGTCAAAATAGTAAAATTTTGGTCAAAATAGTAAAATTTTGACTTAAATGACCAATTATTGACCAAATAGAACAACATTTGACCAAAAAGTCAACTTTGGTCAAAACAGTCAATCCTTGACCCAACGACCAACCCATTGACACAATAGGTTAAGTTTGACCAAAAAGTCAACTTTGGTCAGAATGGTCAATCCTTGACCTAATGACCAACTCAATGGCACAAAAGAACAACTTTAGACTAAAAAGTCAATTTTAGACAAAATTCTCAATTTTGACCTAATGACCACCTCATTGACCTAAAAGGTCAACTTTTGACCATAAAGTCAAATTCGGTTAACATGGTCAATTTCTGACACAATGACCTAAATTTAACTTTGGTGAAAATGGTCAATCCTTGATCCAATGACCAACCCATTGTTCCAAATTGTGAACTTTTAACTAAAAAGTCAATTGTGGCCAAAATGGTTAATTCTTGACCTAATGACCAACCCATTGCCCCAATAGGTCAACTTTTGAACAAAAAGTCATTTTGTTCAAAATTATCAATTTCTGGTCTAATAATCTCATCATTGACCTAAACAGGTCAGCTTTTGACCAAAAAGACAACTTTGGTCAAAATGATCAATCCTTGACCCAATAGGTTAACTTCTGACAAAATGTCAATTTTAGTAAAGATAGTGAATTTTGACCTAATGACAAATTATTGACCCAGTAAGCCAATCTCTGACCAAAAAGTCAACTTTGGTCAAAATAAAAATGGTCAATTTCAGACCCAATGACCAACCCATTGACCCAACAGGTCAACTTTCGACCAAAAAGTAAACTTTGTTTAAAATGGTCAAACCTTGACCCAATGACCAACCCATTGACCTGATAGGTCAACTTTTGATCAAAAAGTCTATTTTGGTCAAAATAGTCAAATTTTGACCTAATGACCACCCATTGACCCAATAGGACAACTTTTAACAAAAAAGTCAAATTTAATCAAAATGTTCAATTCTTGACCCAATGACCATCGCATTCACCCAATAAGTCAACTTTTGAACCAAAAGTCAATTTTGGTCAAAATAGTTAAATTTTGACCTAATGACTAATTATTGGCCCAATAAGTCAATCTCTGACTAAAAAGCCAACTTTGGTCATAATGGTCAATCCTTAACCCAATGACAAAACCATTGACCCAAAAGGTCACCTTTTGACCAAAAAATCAACTTTGGTCAAAATGGTAAATCCTTGACCCAATGACCAACCCACTGACCCAATAGTCGACTTTTGATCTAAAAGTCAATTTTGGTAAAAATAGTAAACATTTTACTTAATGACCAATTATTGACCCAATAGGTCAACTTTTGACCAAAAAGTCAAGTTTGGTCAAAATGATCAATCCTTGTCCCAATGTCAAACTCATTGACCAAAACGGACAAATTTTGACCAAAAAGTCAATTTTCATCAAAATTTTCAATTTTTGACCTAATGACCACCTCATTCACCCAAAAGGTCAACTTATGACCAAAGAGTCAAATTTGGTCAAAATGGTCAATTTATGACACAATGAACTAAATGTTAACTTTTCTGAAAATGGTCAATCCTTGATCCAATGACCAATCCATTGACCCAATATGTCAACTTTTGACTAAAAAGTCAACTTTAGCCAAAATGGTTGATACTTGACCCAATGAGCAACCCATTGACCCAATATGTTAACTTTTGACCAAAATGTCAATTTTGCTTAAAATTGTCCATTCTTGACCTAATGACCGCCTCTTTGAACTAAAAAGGTCAACTTTTGACCAAAAAGACAACTTTGCTCAAAATGGTCAATCCTTGACCCAATGACCAACACATTGACCCAGAGATCAACTTATGACCAAAAAGTCAATTTTGGTCAAAATTGTCAATTTTTGACCTAATGACCAATTATTGACCTAGTAAGCCAATGTTTGACCAAAAAGTCAACTTCAGTTAAAATGGTCAATCCTTGACCCAATGATCAATCCTTTGACGTATTTTGACCAAAAAGTCAACTTTGGTCAAAATGATCAATCCTTGCCCAATGACCAACCCATTGGCCTAATAGGTTAACTTTTGACCAACAAGTCAATTTTGATCAAAATAGTCAATTTTTGAATTAATGACCTATTATTGATCCAACAAGTCTATCTCTGACCAAAATAGTTAACATTGGTCAAAATGGTCAATCCTTGACCCAATGACAAACCCTTTGACCAATAGGTAAACTTTTGACCAAAAAGTCAACTTTCGTCAAAATGGTTAATTTTTGACCCAATGACCAACCCAATGACCCAAAAGATTAAACTTTGACCAAAAAGTTTTCTTCGGTCAAAATGGTCAATTCTTGACACAATTACCAACTCATTGACCAAATAGGTCAACTTTTGACAAAAAAGTTAACTTTGGTCAAAATGGTAAATTTTTAACACATTGACCACCCCGTTGACCCAATGGGTCAACTTTTGACAAAAAATTAATTTTGTTCAAAATAATCAATTTTTGACCTAATGAACAATTATTGACCCAATAAGTCAATCACCAACAAAAAAGTCAACTTTGGTCAAAATGGTCAATCCTTGAGCAAATGACATACTCATTGACCCAATAGATAACTTTTGACCAAAAAAGTTAATTTTGGTTAAAATGGTCAATTATTGACTTAATAACCACCAATTGGCCCAATATGTCAACTTTTGACTAAAAAGTCATCTTTGGTCAAAATGGTCAATTCTTGACCCAATTACCAACTCATTGACCAAAAAGGTCAACTTTTGACCAAAAAGTCAACTTTAGTCAAAATGGTAAATTTCTGACCCAATGACTAACCCGTTAACCCGATGGTTTAACTTTTGACCAAAAATTCAATTTTTAGTCAATTTCTGAACTAATGACGAATTATTGACCCAATACGTCAATCTCTAACCAGAAAGTCAACTTTGGTCAAAATGTTCAATCCTTAAACCAATGACAAACCCGTTGATCCGATAAGTCGACTTTTGACCAAAAAGTCAATTTTGGTCAAAATAATCGATGTTTAACTTAATGACCACCCATTGACCCAATTGGTCGACTTTGGACTAAAAAGTCAATTTTTTTTCAAAATTGTTAATTTTTGACCTAATGGTCAGTTATTGACCCAGTAAGCCAATCTTTGACCAAAAAGTCAACTTTAGTCAAAATGGTTAAACCTTGACCCAATGACCAACCCATTGACCTAATAGGTCAACTTTTGACTAAAAAGTCAACTTTGGTCAAAATGATCAATGCTTGACTCAATGGCCAACCCATTGGCCTAATAGGTCAACCTTTGACCAAAAAAGTTAATTTTGGTCAAAATAGTCATTTTTTGAATTAATGACCAATTATTGACCCAATAAGTCAATCTTTGACCAAAAAGTCAACTTTTGTTAAAATGGTCAATTCTTGACCCAATGACTAATGCATTGACCGAATAAGTTAAATTTTGAAGAAAAAGTCAATTTGGGTCAAATAGTTAATTTTACCCTAATAACTAATTATTGATCCAATAAGTCAATCTCTTACTGAAAAGTCAACTTTGGTCATAATGGTCAATCAATCCTTGACCTAATGTCAAATCCATTGACCCAATAGGTCAACTTTTGACCAAAAAGTCAACTTTAGTCAAAATTGTAAATCCTTGACCCAATGACCAACTCTCTGACCCAATAGATCGGCTTTTGACCAAAAAGTCAATTTTGTTCAAAATAGAAAATTTTTGACTAAATGACCAATTATTAACCTAATAGGTCAACTTTTGACCAAAAAGTCAACTTCGGTCAAAATGGTCAATCCTTGACCCTATGACCAACTCATTGACCCAAAAGGACAACTTTTGACCAAAAAAGTCAATTTTTGTCAAAATCATCAATTTTTGACCTAATGACCAACTCATTGACCTAAAAGGTTAACTTTTGACCAAAAAGTCAAATTTGGTCAAAATGGTCAATTTCTGACTCAATAACCTAAGTGTCAACTTTGGTGAAAAAGGTCAATCCTTGATCTAATGACCAACCCATTGACCCAATTTGTCAACTTTTGACTAAAAGTTAACTTTAGCCAAAATGGTTAGTTCTTGACCCAATGACCAACCCAATGATCAACCCAATGGCCGCCTCGTTGACCTAAATAGGCCAACTTTTGACCAAAAAGATAACTTTAGTCAAAATGGTCGATCCTTGTCCCAATGACCAACCCATCGACCAAATAGGTCAACTTTTGACCAAAAGTCTATTTTTCACCTAATAACCAATTATTAACCCAGTAAGTCAATCTCTCCCCAAAAAGTCGACATTGGTCAAAATGATCAATCCTTGACCCTATGACAAACTCATTGACCCGATAGGTCAACTTTTGACCAAAAAGTCAATTTTGGTCAAAATAGTCAATTTTTAACCTAATGACCACCCATTAACCCAATAGGTCAACTTTTGACCAAAAAGTCATCTTCGGTCAAAATGGTCAATTCTTGACCCAATTACTAACTCATTGACCAAATAGGTCAGCCTTTGATCAAAAAGTCAACTTTGGTCAAAATGGTCAATTCCTGATCCAATGACCACCTCGTTGACCCTATGGGTCAACTTTTGACCAAAAATTTAATTTTGATCAAAATAATCAATTTTTGACTTAATGACCAATTATTGACACAATAAGTCAATCTCTGACCAAAAAGTTAACTTTGGAAAAAATGGTCATTCCTTGATAAAATGACTAACCCATTGACCCGAAAGGTCAACTTTTAGCCAAAAATTCAATTTTGGTCAAAATAGTCAATTTTTGTCCTAATGAACAATTTTTGACCAAGTAAGTCATTCTCAAACCAAAAAGTCAACTTTGGTCAAAATGGTCAATCCTTAACTTAATGACCAACCCATTGACCCAATAGGTTAACTTTTGACCAAAAAATCAACTTTGGTCAAAATGATCAATCCTTGACCCATTGGCCTAATAGGTCAACTTATGATCAAAAAGTCAATTTTGGTCAAAATAGTCAATTTTTTAATAATGACCAATTATTGACCCAATAAGTCAATCTCTGACCAAAAAGTCAACTTTGGTCAAAATGATCAATCCTTGACCCAATGACAAACCCATTGACACAAAAGGTCAACATTTGACCAAAGTGTCAATTTCTGGTAAAATGGTCAATCCTTGACCGAAATACCAACCCATTGACCTAATAGGTCAACTTTTTACCAAAAAGTTAACTTTGGTCAAAATTGTCAATTTTCTACCCAATGACAAACCCATTGACCCTATAGGTCAAATTTTGATCAAAGAGTCATCTTGTGTAAAAATGATCAATTCTTGACCCAATTACCAACTCATTGAACACATAGGTCAACTTTTGAACAAAAAGTCAACTTTGGTCAAAATGGTCAATTTCTGACCCAATGACCACCCCGTTGACCGAATGGGATAACATTTGACAAAAAATTCAATTTTGGTCTAAAAAGTTAATTTTGGTCAAAATAGTTAATTTTTGACCTAATGACCAATTATTGACCCAATAAGTCAATCTCTGACCAAAAAGTCATGTTTGGTCAAAATGATCAATCCTTGTCCCAATGTCAAACTCATTGACCAAAACGGACAAATTTTGACCAAAAAGTCAATTTTCATCAAAAGCTTCAATTTTTGACCTAATGACCACCTCATTGACCCAAAAGGTCAACTTATGATCAAAGAGTCAAATTTGGTGAAATGATTGATTTATGACACTAATGAACTAAATGTTAACTTTTCCGAAAATGGTCAATCTTCGATCCGATGACCAATCCATCGATCCGATATGTCGACTTTTCGACTAAAAAGTCAACTTTAGCCAAAATGGTTAATACTTGACCCAATGAGCAACCCATTGACCCAATATGTTAACTTTTGACCAAAATGTCAATTTTGCTTAAAATTGTCCATTCTTGACCTAATGACCGCCTCTTTGAACTAAAATGGTCGACTTCTGACCAAAAGGCAACTTTGCTCAAAATGGCTCGATCCTTGACCCAATGACCGAACACATTGACCGAGAGATCAACTTATGACCAAAAGTCGATTTTGGTCAAAATTGTCGATTTTTGACCTAATGACCAATTATTGACTCTAGTAAGCCAATGTTCGACCAAAAAGTCAACTTCAGCTAAAATGGTCAATCCTTGACCCAATGATCAATCATTTGACGTATTTTGACCAAAAAGTCAACTTTGGTCAAAATGATCAATCCTTGCCCAATGACCAACCCATTGGCCTAATAGGTTAACTTTTGACCAACAAGTCAATTTTGATCAAAATAGTCAATTTTGAATTAATGACCTATTATTGATCCAACAAGTCTATCTCTGACCAAAATAGTTAACATTGGTCAAAATGATCAATCCTTGACCCAATGACAAACCCTTTGACCAATAGGTAAACTTTTGACCAAAAAGTCAACTTTCGTCAAAATGGTTAATTTTTGACCCAATGACCAACCCAACGACCCAAAAGATTAAACTTTGACCAAAAAGTTTTCTTCGGTCAAAATGGTCAATTCTTGACACAATTACCAACTCATTGACCAAATAGGTCAACTTTTGACAAAAAAGTCAACTTTGGTCAAAATGGTCAATTTTTAACACATTGACCACCCCGTTGACCCAATGGGTCAACTTTTGACAAAAAATTAATTTTGGTCAAAATAATCAATTTTTGACCTAATGAACAATTATTGACCCAATAAGTCAATCACCAACAAAAAAGTCAACTTTGGTCAAAGTGGTCAATCCTTGAGCCAATGACATACTCATTGACCCAATAGATAACTTTTGACCAAAAAAGTTAATTTTGGTTAAAATGGTCAATTATTGACTTAATAACCACCAATTGGCCCAATATGTCAACTTTTGACTAAAAAGTCATCTTTGGTCAAAATGGTCAATTCTTGACCCGATTACCGACTCATTGACCAAAAAGGTCAACTTTTGATCAAAAAGTCGACTTTAGTCAAAATGGTAAATTTCACGACCGATGACTATCCCGTTAACCCGATGGTTTAACTTTTGACCAAAAATTCAATTTTTAGTCAATTTCTGACCTAATGACGAATTATTGACCCAATACGTCAATCTCTAACCAGAAAGTCAACTTTGGTCAAAATGTTCAATCCTCAAACCAATGACAAACCCGTTGACCCAATAGGTCAACTTTTGACCAAAAAGTTAATTTTGGTCAAAATAATCAATGTTTAACTTAATGACCACCCATTGACCCAATTGGTCGACTTTGGACTAAAAAGTCAATTTTTTTTTCAAAATTGTTAATTTTTGACCTAATGGTCAGTTATTGACCCAGTAAGCCAATCTTTGACCAAAAAGTCAACTTTGGTCAAAATGGTTAAACCTTGACCCAATGACCGACCATTGACTCAATAGGTCGACTTTTGACTAAAAAGTCGACTTTGGTCAAAATGATCAATCCTTGACTCGATAAGCCGACCCATTGCTCTAATAGGTCGACCTTTGACCAAAAAAGTTAATTTTGGTCAAAATAGTCATTTTTGAATTAATGTACCAATTATTGACCCAATAAGTCAATCTTTGACCAAAAAGTCGACTTTTGTTAAAATGGTCGATTCTTGACCCGATGACTAATGCATTGATCGAATAAGTTAAATTTTGAAGAAAAGTCAATTTGGGTCGAATAGTTAATTTTACCCTAATAACTAATTATTGATCCGATAAGTCGATCTCTTACTGAAAAGTCGACTTTGGTCGTCAATGGTCGATCGATCCTTGACCTAATGTCAAATCCATCGATCCGACAGGTCGACTTTTGACCAAAAAGTCAACTTTAGTCAAAATTGTAAATCCTTGACCCAATGACCAACTCTCGACCCAATAGATCGGCTTTTGACCAAAAAGTCGATTTTGTTCGAAATAGAAAATTTTTGACTAAATGACCGATTATTAACCTGATAGGTCGACTTTTGACCAAAAAGTCGACTTCGGTCGAAATGGTCGATCGCTCGACCCTATGACCAACTCATTGACCCAAAGGACAACTTTTGACCAAAAAAGTCAATTTTTGTCAAAATCATCAATTTTTGACCTAATGACCAACTCATTGACCCAAAAGGTTAACTTTTGACCAAAAAGTCAAATTTGGTCAAAATGGTCAATTTCTGACTCAATGACCTAAGTGTCAACTTTGGTGAAAAAGGTCAATCCTTGATCTAGACAACCCATGCACGTGACTGATTTGTCGACTTTTGACTAAAAGTTAACTTTAGCCAAAATGGTTAGTTCTTGACCCCGATGACTCGACCCGATGATCGACCCGATGGCCGCCTCGTTGACCTAAATAGGTCAACTTTTGACCAAAAAGATAACTTTGGTCAAATGGTCGATCCTTGTCCCAATGACCAACCCATGGACCAAATAGGTCAACTTTTGACCAAAAGTCAAATTTTCACCTAATAACCAATTATTAACCCAGTAAGTCAATCTCTCCCCAAAAAGTCGACATTGGTCAAAATGATCAATCCTTGACCCTTTGACAAACTCATTGACCCGATAGGTCAACTTTTGACCAAAAAGTCAATTTTGGTCAAAATAGCTAATTTTTAACCTAATGACCACCCATTAACCCAATAGGTCAACTTTTGACCAAAAAGTCATCTTTCGTCAAAATGGGTCGATTCTTGACCCGATTGTTAACTCATTGACCCAATAGGTCGGCCTTTGATCAAAAACTCAACTTTGAGTCGAAATGGTCAATTCATCGATCCGATGACCACTCTCGTTGACCCTATGGGTCGACTTTTGCCAAAAATTTAAGTTTGATCAAAATAATCGATTTTGACTTAATGACCAATTATTGACACAATAAGTCGATCTCTCGACTCAAAAAGTTAACTTTGGAAAAAATGGTCAATCCTTGATAAAATGACTAACCCATTGACCCGAAAGGTCAACTTTTAGCCAAAAATTCAATTTTGGTCAAAATAGTCAATTTTTGTCCTAATGAACAATTTTTGACCAAGTAAGTCATTCTCAAACCAAAAAGTCATCTTTGGTCAAAATGGTCAATCCTTAACTTAATGACCAACCCATTGACCCAATAGGTTAACTTTTGACAAAAAAATCAACTTTGACCAAAGTGTCAATTTCTGGTAAAATGGTCAATCCTCGGCCAGAAATACTCGACCCATTGACTTATAAATTCGACTTTTTACCAAAAGTTAACTTTGGTCAAAATTGTCGATTTTCTACCCGATGAGAAACCCTTTGACCCTATAGGTCAAATTTTGATCAAAGAGTCATCTTGTGTAAAAATGATCAATTCTTGACCCGATTACCAACTCATTGAACACATAGAATCAACTTTTGAACAAAAAGTCAACTTTGGTCAAAATGGTCAATTTCTGACCCAATGACCACCCCGTTGACCTAATGGGATAACTTTTGATAAAAAATTCAATTTTGGTCTAAAAAGTTAATTTTGGTCAAAATAGTTAATTTTTGACCTAATGACCAAACCCAATAAGTCAATCTCTGACCAAAAAGACAACTTTGGTCAAAATTGTCAATCCTTGACCCAATGACAACCCATTAACCCAATAGGTCAAGTTTAACCAAAAAGTAAATTTTGTTCAAAATAATTAATTTTTGACTTAACAGACCGCCCATTGACGCAATAGTTGACTTTTGACCAAATAGCTAACTTTGAAAATGGTCGATCTTTGACTCAATGACCAACCCATCGACCCGATATATCACCTTTTGACCAAAAGTCATCTTCGATCAAAATGGTCAATTCTCACGCCGATTACCAACCCATTGACCAAATAAGTCGGCTTTTAACCAAAAAGTCAACTTTGGTCAAAATTGTCAATTTCTGACCTAATGAGCACCCCATTGACCCAATGGGTCAACTTTTGACCAAAAAGTCAATTTTGGTCAAAATAATCAATTTTTGAATTAATGAACAATTATTGACCAAATAAATCAATATCTGACCAAAAAGTCAACTTTGGTCAAAATGGTTAATCCTTGACCCAATGACAAACCCATTGACCCAATATGTTAACAATTGACAAAAAAAGTCAATTTTGGTCAAAATACTGAATTTTTGACCTAATGATCAGACATTGACCCAATAGGTCAACTTTTGACATAAAAGTCAACTTTGGTAAAATTTGTCAATTTTTGACCCAATGACCAACACATTGACCCAATAGGTCAACTTTTAATCAAAAAGTCATCTTTAGTCAAAATGAGTCGATTACGGATCCAAATACCGACCCATTGACCAAATAGGTCGACTTTTGACCAAAAGTCATCTTTGGTCAAAATTATCAATTCGAACTCGATGACCACCCCGTTGACCCAATAGGTTGGTTAACTTTTGACAAAAAATTCACTTTTGGTCAAAATTGTCAATTTTTGATTTAATGACCATATATTGAACCATTAAGTCAATCTTTGACCAAAAAGACAACTTTGGTCAAAATGTTCAATCATTGACCCAATGACAAACCCATTGACCCAAAAGGTTAACTTTTAACCAAAAATTAAAATTTCGTCAAAACAGTCAATTTTTGACTTACTCACCACCGAATGACCTAATATGTCAACTTTGATCAAAAAGTCAATTTTTTTGTAAAAATTACTAATTTTTGACCTAATGATTGATTATTGACTCGATAAGCGATCTCGACTCGAAAAAGTCAACTTTGGTCAAAATGGTCAATCCTCGACACAATGACCAACCCATTGACCCAATAGGTCAACTTTTGATCATAAAGTCAACTTTGGTTAAAATGATTAAATCATTGATCCAAAAGGTTAACTTTTGACCAAAAAGTCAATTTTAGTAAAAAAAAAGTCAATTTTTAACCAAATGAACACCCATTGACCCAATAGGTCAACTTTTGACCAAAAAGTCAACTTTGGTCAAAATTGTCAATTGTTGACCCAATGACATACCCTTGACCTAATAGGTCAAGTTTTAACCAAAAAGTCATCTTTGGTCAAAATGATCAATTCTTGACCAAAATACGAACTCATCGAGCAAATAGGTTAATTTTTAACCAAAAAGTCAACTTTGGACAAAATGTTAAATTTCTGACCCAATGACCCCGTTCACTTAATGAGTTAACTTTTGACCAAAAATTCAATTTTGGTCAAAATAGTATATTTTTGACCTAATAACCAATTATTTACCCAATAAGTCAATCTCTGACTAAAAAGTTAACTTTGATCAAAATGGTCAATCCTTGACCGAATGACCAACCCATTGACCCAATAGGTCAACTTTTGACCAAAGAGTCAACTTTGGTCAAAATGATCAATCATTGACCCAATGACCAACCCATTGGCCTAATAGGTCAACTTTTGATAAAAAAGTCAATTTTGGTCAAAATATTAATTTTTAAATTAATGACTAATTATTGACCCAATAACTCAATCTCTGACTAAAAAGTCAAGTGTTGTCAAAATGGTTAATAATTGATCCAATGACAAACCCATTGACCGAATATGTCAACTTTTGACCAAAAAGTCAATTTTGGTCAAATAGTCAATTTTTGACCAAATGACCACCCATTGACCCAATAGGTCAACTTTTATCCAAAAAGTCAAATTTGGTCAAAATGGTCAATTTTGACCCAATGACCAATTTTTGACCAAATGAGTTAACTTTTAACCAAAAAGTCAACTTTGCTGAAAATGGTCAATTTTTAACCCAATGACCAACTCATTGACCCAATAGATAAACTTTTGACTAAAAAGTCATCTTCGGTCAAAATGATCGATTCTTGACCCAATTAACAACTCATGACCAAATAGGTCAACTTTTAAGTCAAAAGTCAACTTTGGTCAAAATAGTCAATTTTTGAGCCAATTACCACCCCGTGGATCCAATTGGTCAACTTTTGACAAAAAATTTAATTTTGGTCAAAATAATCAATTTTTGACCTAATGACCAACTATTGACCTAATAAGTCAATCTGTGACCAAAACGTCAACTTTAGTCAAAATGGTCACCCAATAGGTCAACTATTGATCAAAAAGTCAATTTTGGTCAAAATAATCAATTTTTGACCTAATGACCACCCATTGACCCAATAGGTCAACTTTTGACCAAAAAGTCAACTTTGGTCAAAATGGTTAATTTTTGACCCAATGACCAACCCATTTTCCCAATAGGTCAACTTTTGACCAAAAAGTCATCTTTGGTCAAAATGGTTAATTCTTGACCTAATCACCAACTCATTGACCAAATAGGTCAACTTTTGACCAAAAAGTCAACTTTGGTCAATTTCTGTCCCAAGGACCACCCCGTTCACCCAATGGGTTAACGTTTGACCAAAAATTTAATTTTGGTCAAGATAGGTCAACTTTTGACCAAAATGTCATCTTTGGTCAAAATATTCAATTTCTGACCCAATGACCACCCCGTTAACCCAATGGGTTAACTTTTGACCAAAAATTCAATTTTGATCAAAATAGTATATTTTTAACCTAATGACCAATTATTGACCCAATAAGTCAATCTCTGACCAAAAAGTCAACTTTGGTCAAAATGGTCAATCGTTGACCCACTGACAAACCCAATGACCCAATAGGTCCAATATTGACAAAAAAGTCAATTTTGGTCAAAATAGTTAATTTTTAACTTAATGACCACTTATTGACCTAGAAGGTCAACTTATGACCAAAAAGTCAATTTTAGTCAAAATAGTCAATTTTTGTCTTAATGACCAATTATTGACCCAGTAAGCCAATCTTTGACCAAAAAGTCAACTTTGGTCAAAATGGTTAATCCTCGACCCAATGACCTACTTATTGAACCAATAGGTCAACTTTTGACCAAAAAGACAACTTCGATCAAAATGATCAATCTTTGACCCAATGACCAACCCATTAGCCTAATAGGTCAAAATTTAACCAAAATAGTTAATTTTTGAATTAATGACCAATTAATGACAATAAGTCAATCATTGGCCAAAAAGTCAAAATGGTTAATCCTTGACCCAATGACAAACCCATTGACCCAATAGGTTAAATTTTGACCAAAAAGTCAACTTTGGTGAAAATAGTCAATATTTGACATAATAAACAACACATTGACTCAATAGGTCAACTTTTGACCATAAAGTCATCGAAGGTCAAAATTGTCAATTCTTGACCCAATTACTAACTCATTCACCCAAGAGGTCAACTTTTGACCACAAAGTCAACTTTGGTTAAAATGGTCAATTTTCGCCCAATGACCACCCCGTTGACCCAATGGGTTAACTTTTGACCAAAAATTCTATTTTGGTCAAAATAGTCAATTTTTCACATATTGACCAATTATTGACCCAATAAGTAAATCTTTGACCAAAAAGTCAACTTCAGTCAAAATGGTTAATCTTGACCCAAAGACAAACCCATTGACCCAATAGGTCAACTTTAACCAAAGAGTTAATTTTGGTCAAAATAGTCAATTTTTGACCTAATGATCACCATTCGACCCAATAGATTAACTTTTGACCAAAAAGTCAACTTTGGTCAAAATGGTCAATTTTTGACCCAATGACCAACACATTAACCCAATAGATCAACTTTTGACCAAAAAGTCATCTTCGGTCAAAATGGTCAATTCTTGACTCAATTACCAACTCAGACCAAATATGTCAACTTATGACCAAAAAGCCAACTTTGATCAAAATGGTCAATTTCTGACCCATTGACCTCCCCATGAACCCAATCGGTCAACATTTGATAAAAAATTTAATTTTGGCCAAAATAATCAATTTTTGACCTAATGGACAATTATTGAACTAATAAGTCAATCTCTGACAAAAAAGTCAACTTTGGTCAAATTGGTCAATCCTTGAATTAATGACTAACCCATTGACCCAATGGGTCATCTTTTGACCAAAAAGTTAACTTTGATCAAAATGCTTAATCCTTGACCCAATGACCTACCCATTGACTCAACAGGTCAACTTTTGACCAAAAAGTCAACTTTGGTCCAAATGATCAATTCTTAATCCAATGAGCAACCCATTAGCCTAAACGGTCAACTTTTGACCAAAAAGTCAATTTTGGTAAAAATAGTCAATTGTTAAATTAATGACCAATTATTTACCCAATAAGTCAATCTCTGACCAAAAAGTTAACTTTGGTCAAAATGGTAAATCCTCGACCTAATATCGAACCCATCGACCTATTAGTCAACTTTCGACTAAAAGATAATTTTGATCAAAATAGTCAATTTTTAACCTAATGACCACCCATTGACCCAATAGGTTTATTTTTGACCAAAAAGTCATCTTTGGTCAAAATGGTCAAATTCTAGACCCAATTACCAACTCATTGACCAAATAGGTCAACTTTTGACTAAAAAGTTAACTTTGGTCAAAATGGTCAATTTCTGACCCAATGACCACCCCGTTGACCCAATGAGTTAACTTTTGACCAAAAATTCAATTTTGGTCAAAATAGTCAATTTTTGACCTAATGGCCAATTATTGATCCAATAAATTATTCTCTGACAAAAAAGTCAACTTTAGTCAAAATTGTCAATCCTTGACCCAATGACAAACCCATTGACCCAATAGGTCAAATTTTGACTAAAAAGTCAATTTTGGTCAAAATAGTCAATTTTATATCTAATGCTCACGCATTAACCCAATAAGCCAACTTTTGACCAAAAAGTCATCTTCGGTCAAAATGGTCAATTCTTGACCTAATTACCAACTCATTGACCAAATAGGTCAAATTTTGACCAAAAAGTCAATTTTGGTCAAAATTGTCAATTTCTGATATAATGACCAATTAGTGACCCCATAAGTCAATCTCTATCCAAAAAGTTAACTTTGGTCAAAATGGTCAATCCTTGAACCAATGACCAACCCATTTACCCAGTAGGTCAAACTTTGACCAAAAAGTCAACTTTGGTCAAAATGGTCAATCCTTTAACCAATGACCGACCCATTGACCCGATAGGTCAACTTTTGGCCAAATAGTTAATTTGGTCAAAATCGTCAATTTTAGACCTAGTGACCAATTATTGACGCAGTAAGCCAATCTCTGAGCAAAAGTCAATTTTGGTCAAAATCGTTAATCATTGACCAAATGACCAACCCTTTGACCTAATAAAGTCACTTATCGACCAAAAAGTCAACTTTGGATAAAATGATCAATCCTTGACCCACTGATCAACCCAATGGCCTAATAGGTCAACTTTTGACCAAAAAGTCAATTTTGTTCAAAATAGTCAATTTTTGAATTAATAACCAATTATTGACCCAGTAAGTCTATCTCGGACCAAAAAGTCAACTTTAGTCAAAATGGTCAATCCTTGACCAAGTGACAAACCTATTGATCCAATAGGTCAACTTTTGACCAAATAGTCAATTTTGGCCAAAATAGTCAATTTTTGACCTAATGACCACCCATTGACCCAATATGTCAACTTTTGACCAGACAGTCAACTTTGGTCAAAAAGGTCAATTTTTGACCTAATGAACAACCCATTAACCCAATAGGTCAACTTTTGACCAAAAAGTCATCTTTGGTCAAAATGATTAATTCTTGACCAAATTACCAACTCATTAACCAAATATGTCAACTTTGACCAAAAAAGTCAACTTTGGTCAAAAGGGTCAATTTCTAACCCAATGACCACCTCGTTGACCCAATGGGTTAACTTTGACCAATAAACCAATTTTGGTTAATTAATTTTTGACCGAATGACCAATTATTGGCCCATTAAGTCAATCTCTGACAAAAAAGTCAACTTTGGTAAAAAAGGTTAATCCTTGACCCAATGACAAACCCATTAACCCAATATGTCAAATTTGACTAAAAAGTAAATTTTGGTTGAAATAGACAATTTTTGACATAATAACCACCCATTAACCCAATAGGTCAACTTTTGACCAAAAAGTCATCTTTGGTCAAAAAGGTCAATTCTTGACCCAACCAATTATTGACCCAATAAGTCAATCTTTTACTAAAAAGTCAACTTTTGTCAAAATGGTCAATCCTTGACCCAATGACCAACCCATTGACCCAATAGGTCAACTTTTGGCCAAGAAGTCAATTTTGGTCAAAATAGTCATTTTTTGACCTAATGACTAATTATTGACACAGGAAGCCAATCTCTAATCAAAAAGTCAACTTTGGTCAAAATGGTTAATCATTGACCCAATGACCAACCCATTGACCCAATAGGTCAACTTTTGACCAAAAAGTTATCTTTGGTCAAAATGATCAATCCTTTACCTAATGACCAACCCATTGGCCTAATAGGTCAACTTTTGAACAAAAAAACAATTTTTGTTAATCTTATCAATTTTTTAATTAATGACCAATTATTGACCAAATAAGTCTATCTCTGACCAAAAAGTTAACTTTGGTCAAAATGGTCAATCCTTGACCCAGTGACAAACTCAATGACCCAATATGTCAACTTTTGACAAAAAAGTCAATTTTAGTCAAAATAATTAATTTTTGACCTAATGACCACCCATTGAACCAATAGGTTAACTTTTGACTAAAAAGACAACTTTGGTCAAAATGGTCAATTTTTGAGCCAATGATCAATCCATTGACCTAATAGGTCAACTTTTGACCAAAAAGTTATCTTTGGCCAAAATAACCAATTCTTGAGAAAATTACCATCTCATTGATTAAATAGGTCAACTTTTAACCAAAAAGTCAACTTTGGTCAACATGGTCAATTTCTAACCGAATACCTACGTCGTTAACCCAATGGGTTAACTTTTGTCCAAAAATTCAATTTTGGTCAAAATAGTCAATTTTTGACGTAATGACCAATTATTGATCCAATAAGCCAATCTTTGACAGAAAAAGTTAACTTTGGTCAAAATGGTCAATCCTTGACCCAATGATAAACCCATTGATCCAATATGTCAACTTTAAACTAAAAAGTAAATTTTGCTCAAAATAGATAATTTTTGACATAATGACCACCCATCGACCCAATAGGTCGACTTTTGGCAAAAATATTTATCTTTGCTTAAAATGGTCATTTCTTGAGCCAATTACCAACTCCTTGACCAAATAAGTCAACTTTTGACGAAAAAGTCAACTTTGGTCAAAATGGTCAATTTCTAACCCAATGACCACCCCATTGACCCAATGGATCAACTTTTAACCAAAAATTCGATTTTGGTCAAAATAGTTAATTTTTGACCTAATGACCAGTTTATGACCCAATACGTCAATCTCTGACAAAAAGTCAACTTTGGTCAAAATGGTGATTCCTTTACGCAATGAGCAACCCATTGACCCAATAGATCAACTTTTGACCAGAAAGACAACTGTGGTCAAAATGGTCAAACCATTACCCAATGATCAACCCATTTACCCAATAGGTCAACTTTTCACCAAAAAGTCAACTTTGATCAAAAAGTCAATTGTTGACCTAATGACCACCCATTGACCCAATAGATCAACTTTTGACCAAAAAGTCAACTTTGATCAAAATAGTCAATTTCTGACATAATGACTGACCCTTTGACCCAATAGGTTAACTTTTAACCAAAAAGTCAACATTAGCCAAAATGGTGAATCATTTACACAATGACCAACGCATAAACCCAAAAGGTCAACTTTTGACCAAAAAGTTAATTTTGGTCAAATTGTCAATTTTTGACGTAATGACCACCTCATTGACCTAAATTGTTTAACATTTGACCAAAAAACCAACTTTGGTCAAAATGGTCAATTTCTGACACAATGACCACCCCATTGAGCCAACGGGTCAACTTTTGACCAAAAATTCAATTTTGGCAAAATAATCAAATTTGGAACATATGACCAATTATTGACCCAATAAGTCAATCTCTAACTAAAAAGTCAACTTTTGTCAAAATGATCAATCTTTGACCAATTGATCAACCCATTGACCAAATAGGTCTACTTTTAACCAAAAAGTCAACTTTGTTCGAAATGGTGAATCCTTTAACCAATAAGTAACCTATTATCCCAATAGGTCAACTTTTGACCAAAAAGTCAATTTTTGTCAAAATAGTAAATTTTGACCTGTTGACCAATTATTGACCTAGTAAGTAAAACTCTGACCAAAAAGTCAACTTTGGTCAAAATGTTCGATCCTTGACCCAATGACCAACCCATTTACCCAATAAATAAACTTTTTGACCTAAAAGTCAACTTTGGTCAAAATAGTCAATTTCTGACACAATGACAACACAATTAACCAAACACGTAAACTTTCGACCAAATGACCAACCAATTGACTAAATAGCTCAACTTTTGACCAAACAGTCAAATTTGGACAAAATAGTCAATTTTTTACCAAATGACCATCCCATTTACCAAATAGATTAACTTTTGACCAAAAAGTTAACTTTGGTCAAAATGGTTAATTTCTGACCCAATGACATAAATGTCAACTTTGGTCAAAATAGTCAATCCTTGACCCAATAACCAACCCCAACAGGTCAACTTTTGACCAAAATAACAACTTTGGCCAAAATGGTCAATCCTTGACCCAATGAATAACCCATTGACCCAATAGGTTAATTTTGACCAAAATATCAATTTTGGTCAAAACAGTCAAATTTGTACCTAATGACCACCCCATTGACCCAATAGTTCAAGTTTTGACAAAAGTCAAGTTTGGTCAAAATGGTCAAATTCTGACATAATGACAACTCTATTGACCCAATCGATCAACTTTTGACCAAAAATTAAATTTTGGTCAAAATGATCTATTTTTGACCGAATGCCAATTATTGACCCAATAATTGGTCATTCGGTCAAAAAAAGATCAATCTCGGAGCAAAAAGTCAACTTTGGTCAAAATTGTCAATCTTTTACTCAATGACCAACCCATTGACCCAATAGGTCAACTTTTGACAAAAAAGTCAACTTTGGTCAAAATAGTCAATCATTGACCCAATGACCAACACATTGACCCAATAGGTGAACTTTTGACCAAAAAAGTTAACTTTGGTCAAAATTGTTAATTTTTGACATAATGACCACCCCATTAACCCAATAAGCCAACTTTTGTCAAAAAGTCAACTTCGGTCAAAATGGTTAATCCTTGACCCATGAACAACCCATAGATCCAATAGGTCAGCTTTTGACCAAAATAGTCAATTTTTGACATAATGACCAATTACTGACCCAATAAGTCAAACTCTGACCGAAAAGTCAATATTGGTCAAAATGGTCAATCCATGACCCAATGACCAACCTATTTACCCAATAAATAAACTTTTGACCTAAAAGTCAACTTTGGTCAAAATGGTTAATTTCTGACACAATGACAACACCATTAACCAAACACGAAAACTTTTGACCAAAAAGTCAAGTTGGTCAATCCTTGATCGAATGACCAACCAATTGACTAAATAGCTCAACTTCTGAACAAAAAGTTAATTTTAGACAAAATAGTTACTTTTTAACCTAATGACCATCCCATTGACCAAATAGATGAACTTTTAGCCAAAAAGTCAACTTTGGTCAAAATGGTTAATTTCTGACCTAATGACGTAAATGTCAACTTTGGTCAAAATAGTCAATCCTTGACCCAATAACCAACACATTGACCCAATAGGTCAACTTTTGACCAAAAAAGGCAACTTTGGTCAAAATGGTCAATCCTTGACATAATGAACAACCCATAGACCCATTAGGTCAACTTTTGACCAAAATATCAATTTTGGTCAAAACAGTCAAAATTGTACCTAATGACCACCCCATTGAGCCAAAAGGTCAACTTTTGACAAAATAGTCAAGTTTAGTCAAAATGGTCAATTTCTAACATAATGACCACCCAATTAACCCAATAGGTCAACTTTTGACCAAAAATTAAATTTTTGTCAAAATGATTAATTTTTGACCGAATGACAAATTATTGACCCAATAGTCAATCTCTGAGAAAAAGTCAACTTGGTCGAAATTGTCAATCTTTTACTCAATGTCCAACCCATTGACCCAATAGGTCAACTTTTGACCAAAAAGTCAACTTTGGTCAAAATAGTCAGTCATCGACCCAATGACCAACACATTGACCCAATAGGTGAACTTTTGACCAAAAAAGTTAACTTTGGTCAAATTTGTCAATTTTTGACATAATGACCACCCAATTAACCCAATAAGCCAACTTTTGACCAAAATGTCAAGTTTAGTTAAAATTGTCAATTTCTGACCCAATGACCAACCCATTAATCCAACAGGTCAACTTTTGACCAAAAAGTGAGTTTTTGTCAAAATGGTCAATCCTTGACCCAATGACCAACCCATAGACCCAATCGGTCAGCTTTTAACCAAAATAGTCAATTTTTGACATAATGACCAATTATTGATCCAATAAGTCAATCTCTGACCAAAAGGTCAACTTTGGTCAAAATGGTCAATCCTTGACCCAATAACCAACCCATTGACCAATTAGGTTAACTTTTGAACAAAAAGTCAATTTTGATCAAAAAAGTTAATTTTTTGCTTAATAACAAACCCATTGACTCAATAGGACAACTTTTGACCAAGAAGTCATCCTTGGTCAAAATGGTCAATTCTTGGCCCAACAACCAACACATTGACACAAAAGGTCAAATTTTGACAAAAAAGTCAACTATAGTCAAAATGATCAATTTCTGACCCAATGACCACCCCGTTAACCCAATTGGTTAACTTTTGACCAAAAATTCTATTTTGGTCAAAATAGTCAATTCTTCACCTAATGACCAATTATTGACCCAATAAGTAAATCTCTGACCAAAAAGTCAACTTTGGTCAAAATTATTAATCCTTGGCCTAATGACAAAACAATTGACCCAATTGGTTAACTTTTAACCAAAAAATTAATTTTAGTCAAAATAGTCAATTTTTGACCTAACGACCACCAGTTGACCCAATAGGTCAACTTTTGACCAAAAACTCAACTTTGGTCAAAATGGTCAATTTTTGATTCAGTGACAAACCATTTGACCCAATTGATCAACATTTGACAAAAAAGTCATCTTCGGTCAAAATGGTCAATTATTGACCTAATTACCAACACATTGACCAAATAAATGAACATTTGACCAAAAAGTTAACTTTGATCAAAGTGGTCAATTTCTGACCCAATGACAACCCTGTTAACCCAATTGGTAAACTTTTGATAAAAAATTTAATTTTGGCCAAAATAATCAATTTTTGACCTAATGGACAATTATTGAACTAATAAGTCAATCTCTGACAAAAAAGTCAACTTTGGTCAAAATGGTCAATCATCGACTCAATGACTAACCCATTGACCCAATATGTCATATTTTGACCACATAGTCAACTTTGGTCAAAAAAGTCAATTTTCAAATTAATGACCAATTATTCAATCAATAAGTCAATCTTTGACCAAAAAGTTAACTTTGGTCAAAATGGTCAATCCTTGACTGACCTAATAAAAAAGGCATTGAACCAATAGGTCAACTTTTGACCAAAAATGCAATTTTTGTTAAAATAGTCAATTTTTGACCTAAAGACCACCCATTGACCCAATATGTCAACTTTTGACCAAAAAGTCAACATTGGTCAAAATGGTCAAATTTTGACCCAATGACCAACCATTGCCCAAATAGGTCAACTTTTGACCAAAACTTCATCTTTGGAAAAAATGGTCAATTTTTGACCCAATTACCAACTCATTGACCAAATAGGTCAACGTTTGACCAAAAAACCAACTTTAGTCAAAATGGTCAATTTCTGACCCAATGAACACCCCGTTGACCCAGTGGGTTAACTTTTAACAAAAAATTCAATTTTGGTCAAAATAGTCAATTATTTACCAAATGACCAATTATTGACCAAATAAGTTAATCTTCAAAAAAAAGTCAACATTGACTAGAAAGTCAACTTTGGTCAAAATGGTCAAACCTTGACCCAATGACTAACCCATTGACCCAATATGTCAACTTTTGACCAAAATGTCAATTTTGGTCAAAATAGTCAATTTTTGACCTAATGACCACCCATTAACCAAATAGGTCAACTTTTGACCAAAAATTCAACTTTGGTCAAAATGGTCAATTTCTGGCTCTATGACCAACTCATCGACCCAATAGGTCAACTTTTAAATAAAAAGTCAACTTTTACAAAAAAGGTAAATCATTGACCCAATGACCAACACATTAACCCAATAGGTCAACTTTTAACCAAAAAGTTAAATTTGGTCAAATTGTCAATCTTTGACCTAATGACCACCTCATTGACCTATATAGGTCAACTTTTGACCAAAAAACCAACACTAGTCAAAATGGTCAATTTTTGACACAATGACCACCCCATTGACCCAACGGGTTAACTTTTGACCAAAAATTCAATTTTGGTCAAAATAATCAAATTTTGACCTAATGACCTTTTATTGACCCATTCAGTCAATCTCTAATTAAAAATAACTTTGGTCAAAATGCTCAATCCTTAACTAATTGACCAACCCATTGACCCAATTGGTGAACTTTTGACCAAAAAGTCAACTTTGGTCGAAATGGTCAATCCTTGACTCAATGACCAACCCAATAACCCAATAGGTCAACTATTGACCAAAAAGTCAATTATGGTCTAAATAGTCAATTTTGATACATTGACCAATTATTGACCTAGTAAGCCAAACTCTAACAAAAAAGACAACTTTGGTCATAATGGTCAATTTCTGACACAATGACAACACCATTGACCCAACGGGTAAACTTTTGACCAAAAATTCAATTTTGGTCAAAATAATCAATTTTTGACATGATGAAAAATTATTGACTAAATAAGTCAATCTCAACATTTAACCAAAATGTCACTTTTGGTCAAAAGAGTCACTTATTGACCTAATGACCATCCCATTGACCAAATAGATGAACTTTTGACCAAAAAGTCAACTTTACTCAAAATGGTTAATTTCTGACCCAATGATTAAAAAGTCAACTTCGGTCAAAATGGTCAATCCTTCGAATCCAATAACCAACTCATCGATCTAATCAGTCAACTTTGCTAAAAAGGCAACTTTGGTCAAAATGGTCAATCTTGATCTAATGAACAATCTATTGACCTATAGGTTAACTCTTGTCCAAAAAGTTAGCTTTGGTCAAAACGATCAATTCTTTACCTAATGACCACCTCATCGACCCAATAGTCAACTTTCGACCAAAAAGTCAAGTTTGGTCAAAATTGTCAATTTCTGACTCAATGACCAACCCATTCACCCAATAGGTCAACTTTTGACAAAAAGTCAAGTTTGGTCAAAATGGTCATTTTCTGACATAATGACCACCCAATTGACCCAATGGGTCAACTTTCGACTAGAAATTAATTTTTTATCAAAATGATTAATTTTTGATCGAATGACCAATTATTGACCCAATAAGTCAAACTCTGACCAGAAAGTCAACTTTGGTCGAAATTGTCACTCTTTTACTCAATGACCAACCCATTGACCCAATAGGTCAACTTTTGACGAAAAAGTCAACTTTGGTCAAAATGGTCAATCCTTGACCCATTGACCAACCCATTGACCCAATTGGTCAACTTTTGACCAATAGGTTAATTTTGGTCAATTTTTGATTTAATGACCACCCCATTAACTCAATAAGTCAACTTTTGACAAAAATGTCATGTTTGGTTATAATGGTCAATTTCTAACCCAATGACCTACCCATTAACCCAATAGGTCAATTTTTGGTCAAAAGGGTCATTCCTTGACCCAATGACCAACCTATATACCGAATAGGTCAACTTTTGACCAACATAGTCAGTTTTTGACATAAATATCAATTATTGACCGAATAAGTCAATCTCTGACCAAAATGTCAACTTCGGTCAAAATGTTAAATCCTTGAACCAATGACCTACCCATTGACCCAATAGTTCAACTTTTGACCAAAAAGGGAACTTTAGTCTAAATAATCAATCCTTGACACAATGTCCAACCCATTGACACAATAGGTCAACTTTTGACCATAAAGTTAATTTTCGTCAATATAATCAATTGTTTACATAATGACCACCCTATTGACCCAATATGTCAACCTCTGACAAAAAAGTCAACTTTGGTCAAAATGATCAATTTCTTACCCAATGTCCACCCCATTTACCTAATGGGTCCCCTTTTGACCAAAAATTCAATTTTGTTCAAAATAGTAAATTTTTTACCTAATGACCAATTTTTGACCCAATAAGTCAATCTCTGACCAAAAAGTCAGCTTTGGTCAAAATGGTCAATCCTTGACCCAATGACCAACACATTGACCCAATAGGTCAACTTTTGACCAAAAAGTTAACAATGTTCAAAATGATCAATCATTGACTTAATGACTTAATAGGTCAACTTTTAATAAAAAAGTCAATTTTTGTGAAAATAGTTAATTTTTGACACAATGACCAACTCATTAGACCTATTGGTCAACTTTTAACCAAAAGTTAATTTTTGTCAAAATAGTCAATTTTTGGCCTATTGACCACCCAATTGACCCAATAGGTCAACTTTTGATTAAAAAGTCAACTTTGGTCAAAATGGTCAATTTCTAACCCAATGACCAACACGTTGACCCAGTAGGTCAACTTTTGACTAAAAATTCAATTTTGGACAAAATAGTCAATTTTTGACCTAATGACCAATTATTGACCCAATAAGTCAATCACTGACCAAAAAGTCAACATTGGCCAAAATGGTTAATCCTTGACCCAATGACGAACCCATTCATTTAGTAGGTCAACTTTTGACCAACAAGTCAACTATGGTCAAAATGGTCAATCTTTGACCTAATGACCCAATAAGTCAACTTTTGACCAAAAAGTCAATTTTGGTCAAAATAGGCAATTTTTGACATAATTACCAACTCATTGGGTCAAAATAAGTGAACTTTTAACCAAAAATAGGTGAAATTTTGACCAAAAAGTTAATTTTGGTCAAAATAATCAATTTTTGACCTAATGACCACCCAATTGACCCAGTAGGTAAACTTTAAACCAAAAAGTCAACATTGATCAAAATGGTCAATTTCTAACCTAATGACCAACCCATAGACCCAATAGGTCAACTTTTGACGAAAAAGTCAATTTTGGTCAAAATAGTCAATTTTGGTCAAAATAGTCAATTTTGGTCAAAATATTTAATTTTTACCTAATGACAATTATTGACCCAATAAGTCAATCTTTGACCAAAAAGTCGACTTTGGTCAAAATGACCAACCCATTGACCAAATAGGTTAACTTTTTGCTAAAAAATCAACTTTGGTCACAGTGGTAAATCCGACCAAATGATCGACCAATTGACCGATTGAGTCGACTTTGACAAAGGTTGATTTTGTCGAAAATAATCGATTTTTGACTTAATAACAAACTATTGACCCAATAAGTCGATCTCTGACAAAAAGTCAACTATGGTCATATTGGTTAATCCTAGACCCAATGACCAAACTATTGACCCAATATGTCAACTTTTGACCAAAAAGATAACTTTGGTCAAAATAGTCAAACCTGGACCCAATGATCAACCCATTGACCCAAAAGGTCAACTTTTCACGAAAAAGTCAATTTTGGTCAAAATAGTCAATTTTTCACCAAATGACCACCCATTGACCTAATAGGCCAACTTTTGACCAAAAAGTCAACTTTGGTCAAAATGGTCAATTTCTGACCTAATGATCAACTGATTGACACAATAGGTCAACTTTTAACCAAAAAGTCATCTTTAGCCAAAATGGTCAATCATTAACCCAATGACCAACCAATTAACTCATCAATAGGTCAACTTTTGACCAAAAAGCCAATTTTGGTCAGATTGTCAATTTTTGATGTAATGACCATCACATTGACCTAAATTGTTTAACTTTTGACCAAAAAATCAACTTTGGCAAAAATGGACAATTTCTGACACAATGACCACCCCATTGATCCAACAGGTCAAATTTTGACCAAAAATTCAATTTTTGTCAAAATAATCAAATTTTGACCTAATGACCACTTATTGACCCAATAAGTCAATCTCAAATTAAAAAGTCAACTTTGGTCAAAATGGTCATTCCTTAACCAATAGACCAACCCATTGACCCAATAGGTTAATTTTTGACCAAAAAGTCAACTTTGGTCGAAATGGTCAATCCTTCGCCCAATAACCAACCCATTAACCCATCAGGTCAATTTGACTAAAAAGTCAATTTTGGTCAAGTTAGTCAATTTTGACCTATTGACCAATTATTGACCCAATAAGTCAAACTATTACCAAAAATTCAACTTTGGTCAAAATGGTCAATCCTTGACCCAATGACCAACCCATTGATCCAATAAATCAACTTTTGACCTAAAAGTCAGCTTTGATTAAAATGTTCAATTTCTGACACAATGACAACACCATTAACCCAACGGGTAAACTTTTGACCAAAAAGTCAAGTTTGGTCAAAATGGTCAATCCTTGATTCAATTATCAACCAATTGACTAAATAGCCCAACTTTTGACCAAAAGGTAAATTCTGGATAAAATAGTCAATTGTTGACCTAATAACAATCCAATTGACCAAATAAATGAAATGTTCAGCAAAAAGTCACCTTTGGTCAAAATGGTTAATTTCTGACCCAATGACCAAAATGTCAACTTTGGTCAAAATAGAGAATCCTTGACCAAATAACCAAAACATTGACCCAAAAGGTTAACTTTTGACCAAAAAGGCAGCTTTGGTCAAAATGGTCAATCCTTAACCCAATGAACAACCCATTGACCCAATAGGTCAACTTTTGACCAAAAAGTCATTTTTGGTCCAAGTAGTCAATTTTTTACCTAATGACCACCTCATTGACCCAATAGGTCAACTTTTGACCAAAAAGTCAATTTTTGTCAAAATAGTTAATTTTTGACCTAATGACCACCCATTGACCCAATAGGTTAACTTTTGACCAAAAAGTCAATTTTTGTCAAAATGGTTGTTAATTTATGACCCAATGAAAAAAATGTCAACTTTGGTTAATATGGTCAATCCTTGACCCAATAACTATTTCATTGACCTAAAAGGTCAACTTTTGACCAAAAAGTCAACTTTGGTAAAAATGGTCAATCCTTGAACCATGAACAACCCATAGACCCAATATGTCAGCTTTTGATCAAAATAGTCAATTTTAGACATAATGACCAATTATTGACCCAATAAGTCAATATCTGACCGAAAGGTCAACTTTGGTCAAAATGGTCAATCCTTGACCCATGACCCACTCATTGACCCAATAGGTCAAGTTTTGACTAAAAAGTGAACTTTAGTCAAAATATTCAATCATTTACACAATCACCAACCCATAAACACAATAGGTTAATTTTTGACCAAAAAGTTAATTTTGGTTAATATAGTCAATTTTTTACCCATGACCACCCCATTGACCCAATATCTCAACATTTGACTAAAAAGTCAACTTTGAACAAAATTGTCAATTTCTGACATAATGAACAACACGTTGACCCAATGTGTTAACATTTAACAAAAAATTCATTTCTGGTCGAAATAGTCAATTTTTGACTTAATGAGCAATTATTGACCCAATAAGTCAAAATCTGACCAAAAAGTCAACTTTTGTTAAAATGGTCGATCCTTGACCCAATATGTCGACATTTGACTAAAAGGACGATTTTGGTCGAAATAGTTAATTTTGACCAATTACCCCTCATTGACCTGATATGTTAACCTTTGACTCAAAAGTCAACTTTGGTCAAAATGGTCATATTTTGACCCAATGACTAACTCATCAATCCGATTGGTCGACTTTTGACAAAAATTATCTTTGGTCGAAATGGTAAATTTTGACACTAATGATGGCTCTGATTGACCCAATGGGTCAATTTTTGGCAAAAAATTTAATTTTGCTCAAAATAATCAATTTTCGACCTAATGACCAATTATTGACCCAATAATTAAATCTATGACCAAAAAATCAGCTTTTGTCATATTGGTCAATCCATGATTCAATGACAAACCCATTGACCCAATAAGTCAACTTTTGACCAAAAAGTCAACATTTGACCAAAAAGTCAACTTTGGTCAAAATTGTAATTCATTGACCCAATGACCAACCCACTGACCTAATAGGTCAACTTTTGACCAAAAAGACAATTTTGGTCAAAATAGTAAATTTTTGACTTAATGGCCTATTATTGACCAAATAGGTCGACTTTTGACCAGAAAGTCAACTTTGGTCAAAATGGTCAATCTTTGACCCAATGACCAACCCATTGTCCCAATATGTCAACTTTTGACCAAAAAGTCAACTTTGGTCAAAAAGGTTAATCCTTTATCCAATGACCAACTCATTGAACCAAAAGGACAACTTTTGACCAAAAAGTCAATTTTAATAAAAATTCTCAATTGTTGACCTAATGGCCACCTCATTGACCTAAAAGGTCAACTTTTGACCAAAAAGTCAAATTTGGTCAAAATGGTCAATTTGTGAATGAACTAAATGTTAACTTTGGTGAAAATGGTCAATCCTTGATCCAATGACCAACCCATTGACCCAATTTGTCAACTTTTGACTAAAAAGTGAACTGTGGCCAAAATGGTTAACCCTTGACCCAATGACCAACCCATTGATCCGATAGGTCAACTTTTGACCAAAAAGTCATTTTTATTCAAAATTGTCAATTTTTGATCTAATGACAACATCATTGACCTAAATAGGTCAAGCTTTCACCAAGAAGACAACTTTGTTCAAAATGGTCAATCCTTGACCCAATAGGTCAACTTTTGACCAAAAAATTAATTTTAGTCAAAATAGTCAATTTTGTCCTAATGACAAAGTCTAGACCCAGTAAACCATTCTTTGACCAAAAAGTCAACTTTGGCCAAAATCAAAATGGTCAATTTCTGACCCTGTGACCAACCTACCCATTAACCCAATATGTCAACTTTTGACCAAAAAGTCAATTTTGGTCGAAATAGTCAAATTTTGACCTAATGACCACCTATTGACCCAATAGGACAACTATTGACAAAAATGTCAACATTAGTCAAAATGGTCAATTCTTGACCCAATGACCAACACATTCACCCAATAAGTCAACTTCTGAACAATAAGTCAGTTTTGGTCAAAATAGTCAAGTTTTACCTAATGACCGATTATTGACCTAATAAGTCGATCTCACGACAAAAACCAACTTTGGTCATCATGGATCGATCCTCGACCCGATGACGAAAACCACTTATCTCGATAGGTCGACTTTTGACCGAAAAGTCGACTTTGGTCAAAATAGTAAATCCTTGACCCAATGACCAACCCATCGACCCAATAGTCGAGTTTTGACCTAAAAGTCAATTTTGGTCAAAAAGTAAATATTTGACTTAATGACCAATTATTGACCCAATAGGTAAACTTTTAACCAAAAAGTCAACTTTGGTCAAAATGGTCAATCCTTGACGCAATGACCAACCCATTGATCCAATATGTGATCTTTTGAGCAAAAAGTCAACTTTGGTCAAAATGATCAATCCTTGTTCCAATGTCCAACTCATTGACTAAAAAGGGCAACTTTTGACCAAAAAGTCAAATTTGGCCAAAATGGTCAATTTCTGACCCAATGAACTAAATGTTAACTTTGGTAAAAATGGTCAATCCTTGATCCAATGAGCAATCCATTGATCCAATTTGTCAACTTTTGACTAAAAAGTCAACTTTAGCCAAAATGGTTAATCCTTGACACAATGACCAACTCATTGACCCAATAGGTCAACTTTTGTCCAAAAAGTCAATTTCGCTCAAAATTATCAATTTTTGATCTATTGACCGCATCATTGACTTAAATAGGTCAACTTTTGACCAAAAAGACAACTTTGGTCAAAATGGTCAATCCTTGACCCAATGAACAACACATTGACCTAGTAGGTCAACTTTTGACCAAAAAGTCAATTTTGGTCAAAATAAACAATTTTTGACCTAACGAGCAATTATTGACCTAGTAAGCCAATCTTTGACTAAAAAGTTAACTTTGGTCAAAATGATCAATCATTGACCTAATGACCAACCCATTGACGTAATAGGTCAACTCTTGACCAAAAAGTTAACATTGGTCAAAATGATCAATCCTTGCCCAATGACCAACCCATTGGACTAATAGGTTAACTTTTAACCAAAAATTCAATTTTGATCAAAATAGCCAACTTTTTAATTAATGACCTATTATTGACCCAATAAGTCAATCTCTGAACAAAAAGTCAACTTAGGTTAAAATGGTTAATTCTTGACCCAATGACAAACCAATTGACCAATAGGTAAACTTTTTACCAAAAAGTCAACTTTAGTCAAAATGGTCAATTTTTTACCCAATGACCAACCCATTTAACCAAAAGATTAAACTTTGACCAAAAAGTTATCTTCGGTCAAAATGGTCAATTCTTGACCCAATTACCAAGTTATTGACCAAATAGGTCAACTTTTAACAAAAAAAGTCAACTTTGATCAAAATGGACAATTTTTTACCTAATGACCACCCTGTTGACCCAATGGGTCAACTTTTGACAAAAAAATTAATTTTGGTCAAGATAATGAATTTTTGACCTAATGACCAATTATTAACCCAATAAGTTAATCTCTGACCAAAAAGTCATCTTTGGTCAAAATCGTCAATCCTTGACCCAATGACAAACTCATTGACCCAATAGTTCAACTTTTGAACAGAAAGTCAATTTTGATCTAAATGGTCAATTTTTTACTTAATGACCACCAATTGATCCAATAGGTCAACTTTTGACTAAAAAGTCATCTTTGGTCAAAATGGTCAAATCTTGACCCAATTACTAGCTCATTGACCAAATAGGTCAACTTTTGACCAAAAAGTCAACTTTGGTCAAAATGGTAAATTTCTGACCCAATGACCACCCCGTTAACCCGATGGGTTAGCTTTTGACCAAAAATTCAATTTTTAGTCAATTTTTTACCTAATGACCATTTATTGACCCAATAAGTCAATCTCTGAGCAATAAGTCAACTTTGGTAAAAAATGTTCAATCCTTGACCCAATATCAAACCCATTGACCCAATAGGTCAACTTTTGACCAAAAAGTCAATTTTGGTCAAAATAATCGATATTCGACTTTAATGACCACCTCATCGACCCAATACGTCGACTTTCGACTAAAAATTCAATTTTGGTCAAAATAGATCAATTTTTGTCTATTGGCCTATTATCGACCCGAGTAAGCCCGATCTCCGACAAAAAAGTCGACTTTTGGTCGAAATGGTCGATCCTCGACCCAATGACCAACCCATTGACCCAATAGGTCAACTTTTGACAAAAAAGTCAACTTTGGTCAAAATCCAATGACCAACCCATTGGCCTAATAGGTCAACCTTTGACCAAAAAGTCAATTTTCGTCAAAATAGTCATTTTTTGAATTAAAGACCAATTATTTACCCAATAAGTCAATCTTTGACCAAAAAGACAGATTTTGTCAAAATGGTTAATCCTTAGCCCAATGACAAACCCATTGACTAAATAGGTCAACTTTTGATGAAAAAAGTCAATTTTGATCAAAATAGTCAATTTTTGACTTAATGATCAAAATAGGTCAATTTTTTACCATAAAGTAAATTTTGGTCAAAAGAGTCAATTTTTAACTTAATGACAAATTATTGACCATGTAAGCCAATCTCTGACCAAAAAGTCAACTTTGGTCAAAATGGTCAATCATTGACCCAATGGCCAACCCATTGACCCAATAGATCAACTTTTCCCCAAAGTCGATTTTGTCAAAATACTCGATTATTGACCTAATGACCCGATTATTGATTCGATGGCTGATCTCGACCAAAAAGTCAACTTTCGTCAAAATGGTCAATCAATGATCCAACGATAAGCCCATTTACCTAATAGGTTAACTTCTGACCAAAAAGTTAACTTTGGTTAAAACGGTCAATTTCTGACCCAATGACCAACCCATTAACCCAATAGGTGAACTTTTGACCAAAAAGTTAACTTTGGTCAAAATGGTCAAACCTTGACCCAATGACCAACCTATTGACCTAATAGGTCAACTTTTGACCAAAAAGTCACTTTTGGTCAAAATAGTCAAATTTTGAACAAATGATCACCAATTGACCAAAATGTCAACTTTGGTCAAAATGGTCAATTCTTGACGCAATGATCAACCCATTGACCCAATAGATCAACTTTTGACCAAAAAGTCAACTTTGGTCAAAATGGTTAATCCTTAACCCAATGACCAATCCATTGACCCAGTTACTCAACTTTTGACCAAAAAGTTAATTTTGATAAAAATTGTTAATTTTTTACCAAATGACCAATTGTTGACCCAATAAGTCAATCTCTGACCAAAAAGTCAACTTTGGTCATAATGATTAATCCTTGTCCTAATGAGAAACCCATTGACCCAATAGGTCAACTTTTGACCACAAATTCAACTTTATTCAAAATGGTAAATTCTTGTCCCAATGACCAACACACTGACCCAATAGATCGACTTTTGAACAAAACATCAATTTTTGTCAAAATAGTAAATTATTTACTGAATGACGAATATTTGACCTAATTGGTCAAATTTTGGCAAAAAAAGGTCAACTTTGGTCAAAATGAGTCGATCTTTAACCTAATGCAAGCCCATTGACCCGATAGCTCGACTTTTGGCCTTGAAGTAAACTTTGGTCAAAATGCTCAATCCTTGAACAAATGACCACCTCATTGACCCAAAAGGTCAATATTTGACCAAAAAGTCCATTTTGGTCAAAATGGTCAATTTCTGACACAATGACCAAAATGTTAACTTTGGTGAAAATGGTTAATCCTTGATCCAATGACCAACCCATTGACCTATTTTATCAACTTTTGAATAAAAAGTTACTTTGTCCAAAATGGTTAATCCTTCACCCAATAACCAACCCATTGACCAAATAGGTCAACTTTTGACCAAAAAGTCAATTTTGCTTAAAATTATTAATTTTTGACCAAATGACTGCCTCATTGACCTAAATAGGTCTAATTTTGACCAAAAAGACAACTTTGCTCAAAACGGTCAATCCTTGACCAATTGACCAACCCATTGACCCAATCGGTCAGCTTTTGACCAAATAGTCAATTTTTGACCCAATAAGCCATTCTCTACCAAAAAGATAACTTTGGTTAAAATGGTTAATCCTTGACCAAATGACTGACCCATAGAATCCAATGAGATCGACTTTTGACCAAAAAGGGAACTTTGGTTAAAATGATCAATCCTTGACCCACTGACCAACTCATTGGCCTAATAGGTCAACTTTTGACCAAAAAGTCAATTTTGGTTAAAATAGTCAATTTTTGAATTAATGACCAATTATTGACCCAATAAGTCTATCTATGACCAAAAAGTCAACTTTGGTCAAAATGGTCAATACTTGACCTAGTGACAAACCCATTGACCCAATAGGTCAACTTTTGACCAAAATATCAATTTTGGCCAAAATAGTTAATTTTTGTACTAATGACCATACATTGACCCAATAGGTTAACTTTTGATCAAAAAGTCAATTTCTATCAAAATGGTTGTTAATTGCTGACGCAATGAACAAAATGTCAACTTTGGTCAATATGGTCAATCCTTGACCCAATAACTATTTCATTGACCCAAAAGGTCAACTTTTGACCAAAAAAGCAACATGGGTCAAAATGGTCAATCCTTGACCAAATGTACAACCCATTGACCTAATAGGTCAACTTTTGACCAAAAAGTCAATTTTGGTCAAAACAGTCAATTTATTATCTAACGAACACCCCACTGACCTAATAAGTGAACTTTTGACAAAAACGTCAAGTATGGTCAAAATGGTCAATTTCTGACATAATGACCACACAATTAACCCAATGTGTCAACTTTTAACCAAAAATTAAATTTTGGTCAAAATGATTAATTTTTGACCGAATGACCAATTATTGACCTAATAGCCAATCTCTGACCAAAAGTCAACTTTGGTCGAAATTGTCAATCTTTTACTCAATGACCAACCCATTGAGCCAATAGGTCAACTTTTGACCAAAAAGCCAACAATGGTCAAAATAATCAATCATTGACCCAATGACAAACACATTGGCCTAATAGGTGAACTTTTGACCAAAAAAGTTAACTTTGGTCAAAATTATCAATTTTTTACATAATGACCACCCCATTAACCCAATAAGCCAACTTTTGACCAAATAGTCAAGTTAAGTTAAAATCATTAATTTTTGACCCAATGGCCAACCCATTAACTCAATATGTCAACTTTTGACCAAAAAGTCAACTTTGGTCAAAATGGTCAATCCTTGAACCATGAAATAGACCCAATATGTCAGCTTTTGACCAAAATAGTCAATTTTAGACATAATGACCAATTATTGACCCAATAAGTCAATATCTGACCAAAAGGTCAACTTTAGTCAAAATGGTCAATCCTTAACCCATGTCAACCCATTGACCCAATAGGTCAACTTTTGACTAAAAAGTGAACTTTAATTAAAATATTCAATCCTTTACACAATGACCAACCCATAGACACAATAGGTTAATTTCTCACCAAAAAGTTAATTTTGGTTTATATAGTCAATTTTTTACCTATGACAGCCCAATTAACCCAATACGTCAACATTTGACCAAAAAGTCAACTTTGAACAAAATTGTCAATTTCTGACGCAATCAACACCATGATGAGCCAATGTGTTAACTTTTGAGAAAAAATTCATTTCTGGTCAACATAGTCAAGTTTTGACTTAATGAGCAATTATTGACCCAATAAGTCAAAATCTGACCAAAAACTTAACTTTTGTTAAAATGGTCAATCCTTGACCCAATAGGTCAACATTTGACCGAAAGGACAATTTTGGTCGAAATAGTTAATTTTGACGTAATTACCCCTCATTGACCCAATAGGTTAACCTTTGACCAAAAAGTCAACTTTGGTCAAAATGGTCAATTTTTGACCCAATGACCAGCTCATTGACCAAGTAGGTCAAATTTTGGCTAAAAAACCAACTTTGGCCAAAATGGTAAATTTTTGACACAATGACAGCCCCGTTGATCCAATGGGTCAACTATTTGCAAAAAATTTAATTTTGCTCAAAATAATCAATTTTCGACCTAATGACCAATTATTGACCCAATAATTCAATCTATGATAAAAAAATCAGCTTTTGTCATATTGGTCAATCCATGACCCAATGACAAACTCATTGACCCAATAGGTCAACTTTTGACCAAAAGTCAACGTTTGACCAAAAAGTCAACTTTGGTCAAAATTGTAAATCCTTGACCCAATGACCAACCCAATCTGACTAATCAGTCGACTTTTGACCAAAAAGACAATTTTGGTCAAAATAATAAATTTTTGACTTAATGACCTATTATTGGTCAAAAGTCAACTTTGGTCAAAATGGTCAATCTTTGACCCAATGACCAACCCATTGACCCAATATGTCAACTTTTGACCAAAAAGTCAACTTTGGTTAAAATGGTCAATCCTTTACCCAATGACCAACTCATTGAACCAAAAGGACAACGTTTGACCAAAAAGTCAATTATAATAAAATTTCTCAATTGTTGACCTAATGGCCACCTAATTGACCTAAAGGTCAACTTTTGACCAAAAGTCAAATTTGGTCAAAATGGTCAATTTCTGAATGACCTAAATGTTAACTTGGTGAAAATGGTCAATCCTTGATCCAATGACCAACCCATTGATCCAATTTGTCAATTTTTGACAAAAAAGTGAATTGTGGCTGAAATGGTTAATCCTTGACCCAATGACCAACCCATTGAATCGATTGGTCAACTTTTGAACAAAAAGTCATTTTTATTCAAAATTGTCAATTTTTGATCTAATGACAGCATCATTGACCTAAATAGGTCAACCTTTGACCAAGAAGACAACTTTGGACAAAATGGTCATCCTTGACCTAATAGGTCAACTTTTGACCAAAAAGTCAATTTTAGTCAAAATCGTCAATTTTGTCCTAATGACAAAGTCTTGACCCAGTAAGCCAATCTTTTACCAAAAAGTCAACTTTGGCCAAAATCAAAATGGTCAATTTCTGACCCAGTGACCAACCTATTGACCCAATAGGTCAACTTTTAACCAAAAAGTTAACTTTGGTCAAAATGGTCAAACCTTGACCCAATGACTAACCCATTGACCCAATTGGTCAACTTTTGATCAAAAAACCAATTTTGGTCAAAATAGTCAAATTTTGACCAAATGACCACCTATTGACCCAATAGGACAACTTTTGACCAAAATGTCAACTTTAGTCAAAATGGTCAATTCTTGACCCAATGACCAACGCATTCACCCAATAAGTCAACTTTTGAACAGAAAGTCAATTTTGGTCAAAATAGTCAATTTTTTACCTAATGACCAATTATTGACCAAATAAGTCAATCTCTGACCAAAAAGCCAACTTTGGTTATTATGGTCAATCCTTGACCCAATGACAAAACCACTATCTCAATTGGTCAACTTTTGACAAAAAAGTCAAATTTGGTCAAAATGGTAAATCCTTGACCCAATGACCAATCCACTGACCCAATAGTCGAGTTTTGACCTAAAAGTCAATTTTGGTCAAAAATAGTAAATTTTATACTTAATGACCAATTATTGACCCAATAGGTTAACTTTTAACCAAAAAGTCAACTTTGGTCAAAATGGTAAATCCTTAACGCAATGACCAACACATTGACCCAATATGTGAACTTTTGAGCAAAAAGTCAACTTTGGTCAAAATGATCAATCCTTGTTCCAATGTCCAACTCATTGACTAAAAAGGACAACTTTTGACCAAAAAGTCAAATTTGGTCAAAATGGTCAATTTTTGACACAATGAACTAAATGTTAACTTTGGTGAAAATGGTCAATCCTTGATCCAATGAGCAATTCATTGATCCAATTAGTCAACTTTTGACTAAAAAGTCTACTTTAGCCAAAATGGTTAATCCTTGACCCAATGACCAACACATTGACCCAATATGTCAACTTTTGACCAAAAAGTCAATTTCACTCAAAATTGTCAATTTTTGACCTAATGACCGCCTCATTGACCTTAATAGGTCAACTTTTAACCAAAAAGACAATTTTGGTCAAAATGGTCAATCCTTGACCCAATGACCAACGGATTGACCCAGTAGGTCAACTTTTGACCAAAAAGTCAATTTTGGTTAAAATAGACAATTTTTGACCTAACGACCAATTATTGACCTAGTAAGTCAATCTTTGACTAAAATGTCAACTTTCGTCAAAATGGTCAATCCTTGACTTAATGACCAACCCATTGACGTGATAGGTCAACTTTTTACCAAAAAGTTAACTTTGGTCAAATTGATCAATCCTTGCTCAATGACCAACCCATTAGCCAAATAGGTTAACTTTTGACCAAAAAGTCAATTTTGATCAAAATAGCAAATTTTTGAATTAATGACCTATTATTGACCCAATAAGTCAATCTCCGACCAAAAAGTCAACTTAGGTCAAAATGGTCAATTCTTGACCCAATGATAAACTAATTGACCAATAGGTAAACTTTTTACCAGAAAGTCAACTTTGGTCAAAATGGTCAATTTTTAACCCCATAACCAACCCATTTACCAAAAAGATTAAACTTTGACCAAAAAGTTATCTTCGGTCAAAATGGTCAATACTTGACCCAATTACCAACTCATTGACCAAATAGGTCAACTTTTGACAAAAAAGTTAACTTTGGTCAGAATGGTCAATTGTTGACCCAATGGGTCAACTTTTGACAAAAAAATTTAATTTTAGTCATGATAATCAATTTTTGACCTAATGACCAACTATTTACCCAATAAGTCAATCTCTGACCAAAAAGTCAACTTTGGTCAAAATCGTCAATCCTTGACCCAATGACAAACTCATCGATCCATAGTTCAACTTTTGAACAAAAAGTCAATTTTGGTCAAAATGGTCAATTTTTGACTTAATGACCACCAATTGATCCAATAGGTCAACTTTTGACTAAAAAGTCTTCTTTGGTCAAAATAGTCAAAACTTGACCCAATTACCAACTCATTGACCAAAGAGGTAAACTTGACCTATTGACAAACTCATTGACTCAATAGGTCAACTTTCAAGGAAAAAAAAGTTAATTTTGGTGAAAATAGTCAATATTTCACTTAACGACCACCCATTGACCCAATAGGTCAACTACTGACCAAAAAGTAAATTTTCATCAAAATAGTCAATTTTTGACCTAATGACCAATTATTGACCCAGTAAGCCAATCTCTGACCAAAAAGTCAACTTTGGTCAAAATGATATATCCTTGACCCAAAGACCAACCCATTGACACAGTAGGTCAACTTCTGACCAAAAAGTCAACTTTGGTCAAAATAGTCAATCCTTGACCCAATGACCAACCCATTGACCCAATAGGCCAACTTTTGACCAAAATGTCAATTTTGGTCAAAATAGTTAATTATTAACCTAATGACCAATTATTGACCCAGTAAGCCAATTTCTGACCAAATAGTCAACTTTGGTCAAAATGGTTAATCTTTGACCCAATGACAAACCCACTTTCCTAATAGGTAAACTTTTGACCAAAAAGTTAGCTTTGGTCAAAATGGTCAAATTCTGACCTAATGACCAACCCATTAACCTAATAGGTGAACTTTTGACCAAAAAGTTAACTTTGGTCAAAATGGTCAAACCTTAACCCAATGACCACTCATTTACCAAATAGGTCAACTTTTGACAAAAATGTTAACTTGGTCAAAACGGTCAATTCTTGACGCAATGAACATCTCATTGACCCAATAGGTCAACTTTTGACGAAAAAGTTAACTTTGTTCAAAATAGTCAATTATTGACCCAATGACCAACGCATTGACCCAATTAGTCAACTTTTGAACAAAAAGTTAATTTTGGTAAAAATTGTCAATTTTTGACCTAATGACCAATTATCGACCCAATAAGTCAATCTCTGACCAAAAAGTCAACTTTGGTTATAATGGTTAATCCTTTACCTAATGACAAACCCAATGACCCAATATGTCAACTTTTGACAAAAAATTCCACTTTGGTCAAAATGGTAAATCCTTGTCCCAATGACCAACACACTGGCCCAATAGATCGACTTTTGACCAAAAAGTCAATTTTAATTAAAATTGTAAATTTTTGACATAATGACCAATATTTGACCTAATTGGTCAATTTTTAGCAAGAAAGTCAACTTTGGTCAAAATGGTCAATCCTTGACCCAAAGACCAGCCCATTGACCCAATAGCTCAACTTTTGATACAAAAGTAAACTTTGGTCAAAATGGTCAATCCTTTAACAAATGACCACCTCATTGACCAAGAAGGTCAACATTTTAGCAAAAAGTCAATTTTAGTTAAAATGGTCAATTTTTGACACAACGACCAAAATGTCAACTTTGGTGAAAATGGTCAATCCTTGATCCAATGACCAAACCATTGACCCAATTTATCAACTTTTGACTAAAAAGTTAATTTTGGCCAAAATGATCAATCCTTGATGCAATTAGTGACCCAAAAAGTCTATTACTGACAAAAAAGTCAACTTTGGTTTAAATGGTCAATCCTTGACCCAATGACCTACCATTGACCCAATAGGTCAACATTAGACCTAGGGTTGTAAACGCGCCGAGCTTGAGCGAGCTCAGTGTAGGCTCGTGTTCGGCTCGTTCGAAATTAGCTCGGCTCAAAATCGGCTCGTGTTCGAAATGGCTTGTGAACAGAGTGTTCGTGTTCGGCTCGAAAAGCTTATTCGTGTTCGTGTTCAGCTCGTGTTCAGCTCGAAATTGGCTCGTTAGAATATAAAATTATTATAATAATTAATTTTTTAAAATAAAATTAATTCAGCATTTTTTTAAGAAACTGTTTAAATTTATAATTTAATTTGAGACAAATTTCACAAATAAATTTCAACAATAAATTTCAAACAAAATTTTGGTACATAAAAAAAGTTTATTTTTTTATACAAAATCTTACACAATAATAACAACTTTATTCAAATTAAATTTTACAATTTACAAATCAAACAAAAATACAAAAAAATATAAATAAAAATTCAAATAAAAATCAAGATCTCATGAATATTTCAATAAAAATTACATTAAGTTTTTACCTAAAAAAAAAAATACATGAAATTTTAAATGAGAATGACGCCCTCAGCCTCAGTCTTTATCCGCAAGACCGCAACTCTTCTCCTTTGCATCTCCTCGACCCCTAGCTTGATGACGTCTTCTTAGGGCTTCTGCACATAAACACATCATGTTAAAATAATTTAATATGTATGAATGATTTAATAAAATGAAATCATACTAAAGAAGAGTTTTCCACTTATCTTTCTTCAGGCTCATTCTTCAATTCATCTAGCACCATCAAGGATTCTAATAAATCATAATCTGTACATCTTTAATACATATAACAACATAAAAGTAGACCACAATCAAGATTGAACAAGCTGCCATTAAGATCTTTATCAAGAACCCATAAAAATATCTTAAAAAATATCTATATTATCTTAAAAAATGAACTTATATATAAAGGTGGCACTTGTGAAAGGATCATTGACATTGCAACTCTAGCATGGATAAAGTTCCATTTTAAATTCGGATCATGCGTCACAATCAAGCGTAGCAAGCCATACGGCCCAAACTCGAAGGAGTGCAATTTTAATAGCATTGAAAGCCCTACGGCCCCAAGGCCCCCAACCTGTTTCTTACACCGGCACAATTTTAATAGCATTGAAAGCCCTACGGCCCCAAAGTTTGAAGCAGCTAGAATGCTTGTTTTTTACTGCTAACAACCATATAAAGCATATAGAGGAACAATGCACCAACAAGATAACCTGCTTTATATAAGAACAAGTACCCCAACAAGATGCATAAATAACCAAAGAGATATTGAAAATACCGAGAGACATGAATTAAGAATATGGCCAAGCAATATTTCCATTCAATTCAATTCCAGAAATATGATTTCCAGCTATTTCCCTAACATCCTGCCATTGCGGTGCTAGTGCTAAACACCATTGATTGCCTAACACCATGCTAGTGAAAGAACTTTGTCATACCCAAATGCTATTCACCTAAACTCTCTATAATGTCCTACATATACAATCACTCATGCTCAAAATGTTGAGAATCACATAGATGTGTAGGCAAGCCGAGGCAAGCCGACCCAAGCCGAGCCCGAGTACCCAAGGCTTTGCTCATCATAATTAATTAACAGCGTTCTAGGAGTTCAAGCCCAAGTTCAGTTCTATTACTTCAAATCGGCTCACAAGCCAATTCATACCTTATGATATGAATTGATAATTCAAATTCATAAAGCATAAATGCATATTTTAGGACTGAAATCTGTTAGGAAGCACATCATTCCATGCATGAGAATTACTATAAATACACATTTGAAAAAATTCAAGTTCTTTGTGTCCTCCCCAGGAAATTGTAACAACTAAATACTTATGTTCATAAAGCTGTACAAGTTGATAAGGAAGAATAAGCCTTATAAGTTGATAAAGCTGTACAAGTTGATAAATTTTATTAAGAATTCATAAGAGAGATAATTAAAAGAACTATCAAATAAATGAATTGAGCAATTGCAGAGCATGCAATTATCAGAATGTAAATGACCCCATCAAATGAACTCATCTGTAAATGAAATTTAAAGTTAAGAAGGACAAAAATCCACCAAATACCAATTGTTATATATAGTGAAGAAGGCTACAACACAGCAAGAGGCAGTAACCATGAAGGCGACTATATATATTGTTATCTCAAATTGGTTGCAAACAGATGTTGCCTTCCAAATTTTAAGATTAACCATAATCACCTTAGATAACTTTATGTACTCTTATCTTAAAGTGGTTGCAAGCTTTTGCTGCCTTCCAAAATTAAGATTAAGAGTAATCATCTTATGTGAAAAGGTTTAAAGAAAATGAATGAATTTTATTAAGGCACTAAATTAAGATAAGAGTACTTGAAGAAAATGAAAGCATGTCTGAAGGAAATAAATAACCTTAAGGCACTAAATTAAGAAAATGAATGCATTCAAATAAGACTAAAACATATTCCAATGCATAAAATTAAGAAAATGACTTTAAAGAAAATTTATGCATTCAAATGACTTTAAAGAAAAGTGACCTTAAAGAAAATTAATAACATTAAGGCACTAAATTAATGTTTAGCAATAAAAGATCACTTAAAAGAATCACATTAACAAAGCATGTCTGAAGGAGTTCCTCTTCTATCAATTTACTCGGGTAAAGTCACTTGAAGATGTTCCTCTTCCATTAATTCTTGCTGTCACAAAAAGATATGTAAATAATATGTGAAAAGAACATTACGTGAAAAGGTTCACATAGTCTAACTACTAATGCTTGAGAGAAATTACCAATGGAGTTTTTAAATTAGTGGTGGAAGATCTAATCCAACTGGAGGAGCATATTAAGGCGTTCACAGTTTTTGCCGATAGTGAACTTTTGTAATCATTAAGAACTCTTCCACCGGTACTAAATGCTGACTCTGAAGCAACTGTTGTAATTGGAATTGACAATATATCCCGGGCCATTTTAGACAGGCAAGGGTACTTCAGAGTGTTCGACCTCCACTACTCAAGAATATCAAATGTTTCATTATTAGGCAAATAAAGACCCTCCTCAAGATAGACTTGTAGATCTGATTTTGTTGGTTGAATTGAACCAGAAGTAACAACAAAATCAGTAAATGCAAGCATGCAATCAAAAATTTCTGAGGTACCATAAGCACTTGGCAACTTTGATGAACCATTGTCACTTGTACCACTGGAACTAGCAACATTGCTAGCATAACTATTGTAAATTTCCCATAGAACATCTTCAACTTGTTTAATTTTAGTGCATGATTCAACAGATGTGTACATATTGGAGAAACTAAAATGAATGAATTTTATTTTCAAGCGAGGGTCCAAAACAGCTGCGACAGACATTAGAAGATTGCACTCACCCCAATATTTATCAAATTTACCTCTCATGGTAAGAGCCATGTTTCTGCTAAATTCATCAGAGGAGGTCGATTCATCTAGCAACAACTTCTTTATATGCAATACGACAGTAGAAAAATATTTAAAGTTGGGTAGGCAGAACCCGAAATCATTTTCGTCACATTGTTAAAAACAGAAAGAAATTTTCTGATTTTATCATATTTTTGCCAATCTAAATCTGAAGGTAACCAACAAAAATTGTTGTCTCGATTTGCAAAGTGAGGGAACACACTTCGAAAAATAAGAGCAGATTCAATCATAAAGAATGTTGAGTTCCATCTTGTTGGAACATCAATGCACAAACCCTTTGTTGTTGATATCCCTAATTGCTTGGATATCTCAACAAACTTGTGTAACCTTGCTGGTGACTTCTTTATATACTTGATCGCCTCTCTAATATTATAGATGATGTCTTGAATCTCTTTTAAGCCAACTTGCACCATAATATTTAAAATGTGAGCACAACAACGAACATGAAAGAAATGCCCCTTAAAATGTAGTTTCCCTCTTGCCATAAAATTTGATTGGAGTAAGCTAGCAGCAACATCATTATTACTAGCATTGTCTAAAGTGATTGTAGATACTTTGTCATGTATCTTACAATCCAATAATTATTGACAAATGGCATCACAAATGAATGTACCGGCATGAGGTGGTTCTAGTTCAATGAAATTAATGATTCGTTTTTGAATCTTCCAAGATTGATCAATGTAGTGAACAGTTATGCACATATATCCGATAGTTTGATTTGAAGTCCAACAATCAGAGGTTAGTGAAAACATGTGAATATCCCTAAATTGTTTTTTCAACTTCTCTTTCTCAAAGTCATAAACCTTAAGGCAGTCATTTTTTATTGTATTCCTTGAAACTTTTTCATAATTTGGGTTCAAGGATTTCAAGAGAATGTTAAACCATGTATGTTCAACAATACTAAACATATACTCATGCACTATAATCATTTTAGAGATTATCTCTCTAACTTTATGATGATCATAGCTTTTTGAGTCATGAAATATAGGGATTTCAACATCTGCAGCAACATCTAGTGGCATAAAATTTAGCATTTTTTGCCTTTTTTCAGAATAGATGGCTTACTTAATTTGCGCTTTGATTTGCCCACATTCCCTAACATGACGTAGAAGTTGCGAAGTAGTTCCTGTTTTAGACTTTTGAAATTTAGAACGACAGCATGTGCATTGCCAAAACGAAGTAGGGACACCCTAATCGAAACTGTTGTATCCATAAAATAATCCCACACTCGTCGACTTTTTCTTCCTACCCTTCTTAGTTAAGGTTTCTTCGCTGCTATTGTCAATGACAACTTGAGGTACTTCTTCTACCCCCGTGTTTGGTAAAGTGAGATCAACAATTTCGTTGCTAGTATGAGCTTCTGCTATCATTTTATTACTTGGATGATTCGATTGAGAGGGATTTATTTCGGACATACTTGCACACTAAATGAAATCAAAACAACGGAATTAGTATCATGAGTTATGAATTAATATCATGTAAGCACAACCAAAACATCATCATCAACAACAATGAGATATGAATCATATCTAGCAGGCCCATAAAAATAGAAAGTAAAGAAGAGATGTTATGAACCAAACACAATCCTATAGATATCATACCGAGCCAAACACATCCAAAAATTGCAGCCCCTCATGAGGCAAAACCGAGAAATCCCAATTCGCATTACTCCCCCAATGCTTCTTCACTCTCCAATAAGCCAAACTCTCACATATGCAATAATGTAACGGAAAGAGAGTATAAAAAATATGTGTAAAATGAATGGCTCCCGAAAAATTCCAATCATACTACAAGAGCCTCTTGAAACTCTCCCAAACCCCCGAGCTCCAATTCAAACCAACAACATTTGGAAACATGTTATAACAGTTGAAGTTGTGTCAAAATAGCAAATAAGCATAGGGTCTAGAGGCATGATTTCAACCTTCCAATTACACTAAAAATATGAGTAAAAGAAGAGCACCCACACCCCTCCAAACAATGCATGTGATGTTTAGCACTTCAAACCACCACATTCCTTTCCTTATCCATTTTATGTAAATAGCATTTTAAAAGGAGGGAAGCATAGACATCAAAGACCGAGGGGCTAGCCACATGAAAACAACCAAGCAAGAGGCACTTAGCAAATCCCTCCAAGCTTCCAAACTTCACAAAGACCCTTCCATTTTTTCGATTTTCAAAAAATAAAAAAAAGACACCCCCAACCACTTCAAATTTTAAAATAGGCCCTTCAAACGTTTCGGGTTTTGTAAAACAATGACCCAAACATCTCATATTTTGTAAAATAAATACCCCACATGTTTCAGATTTTTGAAGAATTGAGGCCACCGTACCTCAAGCATACATGTAGCATAAGTAAGAGGAGCAACATATTTATAAGGCCTACACATGAAGCTCAAGCCCTCCAAACAAACATGCTTTCCCCACCCTCCTTTTCATGCTAAAACATCACTATGAGCATCAAATACAACAATAGAGATTGAGGCATGCATGAACTTTCCAAGTGAATCACATTGACGTAAATAAACATTAATAGAACATATCTATTAAAACACCATAATTTTCCAACTTATGATAAATTATGTTTATCTACGTAGCCCATAAAATAGAACATATCTACGGCAATATGGGATATCATATGCATAAATCTCGCAAACTTTTGTGCATCAAAAGATTCAAAACCCACAACATTTTCTAAAAAAAAATCTTCTCCTCAAATGTAAACAATGTATGTGATTTTGAACAAGTTCTTTTTTGTACCATATACATCAGTACATGCACTTGATAAGGATTAAAAAAACTTTGGGAAACTAAGTATTGTTGTTCACAAAGCCTTTGATAAAAAAAAATCAGATCTACAGGCAATAGTTTGTACCTGTATGAATCACCGCACAAATGCACAATCACCGAGCTAAATGTCACAATAAAACCCTTATATATGTTATAAAGCAAGAATACTCAGCAACTAAGTAGGAAGATAAGACCTCGGTAGCAAAACAAGCAACTGAGCAAGAAAATCGAGCCACCAAGCAAGATTACCGAGCAAACGACTAGACGAGGAGAAATAGAAGAAGAGATTGGAAGACGAACACAAACGCAGTTACGCAAACCCTAATTTCTCGCGGTCGAAGAGAACTCGGAGTCTCGGATGCGGGAGAGGAGAAGTGCGAATTGCGAAGAGCCCGAGACCGAGAGGCGAGAAATGAGAAGAGAGCGGCGGGTTAGGGGCTTAGGCTTAGGGTTTTCTAAATTCCAACATATAAGTATATATATATTATATTAATTTTATAATTTATATTATATAAATATAATTATATAAGTAATAATGAATTAATAATATTATTAATTAATTGTTATATATTGTAATTTATAGGATTTAATTTTTTAAATTTAACATATTTTTTTATTTTAAAAGTTTTAATTAATTATAAATATTTATTTATTTATTTCTTTTCGAGCCAATTCGAGCCGAACACGAGCGAACAAACTTTTGTTCGTGTTCGGCTCGTTTACATTTCGAGCTTAAAAATTTGTTCGTGTTCGGCTCGTTAAGCTTAACGAACGAGCCGAACACGAGCTGCTTAACGAGCCGAACACGAGCTGCTCGCGAACAACAAGCCAGATTGACAGCCCTAATTAGACCAACAAGTCAATTTTGGTAAAAATAGTCAATTTTTGACCTAATGACCAATTATTGACCCAATAAGACAATCTCTGACCAAAAAGTCAACTTTGGTCAAAATGGTTAATCTTTGACCCAATCACAAACCCATTGACCCAATTGGTCAAGTTTTGACAAAAAAGTCAACTTCAGTCAAAATAATATATTTCTAACTCAATGACCGACCCGTCAACACATTAGGTGAACTTTTGACCACAATGTCAATTTTGGTCAAAATAGTCAAATTTTGACCTAATGACCACCCATTGACCAAATTGGTAAACTTTTGACCATAATGTCAACTTTGGTCAAAATGGTCAATTTTTGACCCAATGAACAACCCACTTACCCAATAGGTCAACTTTTGACAAAAAAGTTAACTTTGGTCAAAATGGTCAAATCGTGAACCAATGACCAACACATTGACCCAATAAGTCAACTTTTGAACAAAATAGTTAATTTTGGTCAAAATATCCAATTTTTGACATAATGACAAATTAATGACCCAATAAGTTAATCTCTGACCAAAAAGTCAACTTTGGTCATAATGGTCAATCCTTGACCAATGACAAACCCATTGACCCAATAGGTCAACTTTTGACCAGAAAGTCAACTTTGGTCAAAATGTTAAATCCTTGACCCAATGACCAGTGCACTGATCCAATAGATAGACTATTGACTAAAAAGTTAATTTTAGTCAAAATAGTAAAATTTGACTTAATGACCAATTATTGACCCAATAGGTTAACCTTTGACCAGAAGTCAACTTTGGTCAAAATGATCAATCCTTGACCCAATGACCGACCCATTGACCCAATGGGTTAAATTTTGACCAGAAAGTCAACTTTAGTCAAAATGTTTATTCCTTGACTCAATGACCAACTCATTTACCCAAAAGGACAACTTTTGACCAAAAAGTCAATTTTGGTCAACATTGTTAATATTTTACATAATGACCACCTCATTGATCCAAAAGGTCAACATTTGACTAAAAAGTCAAATTTGGTCAAAATGGTCAATTTCTGACACAATGACCTAAATGTCAACTTTGATGAAAAAGGTCAATCCTTGATTTAATGACCAACCCATTGACCCAATTTGTCAACTTTTGACTAAAAACTTAAGCTTGGCCAAAATGGTTAATCCTTGACCAAATTAACAACCCGTTGACCAAATAGGTAAACTTTTAACCAAAAAGTCAATTTTGCTTAAAATTGTCAATTTTTAACCTTATAACCGCCTCATTGACCTAAATAGGTAGGCTTTTGTACAAAAAACAACTTTGGTCAAAATGGCCAATCCTTGACCAGTACCAACCCATTGACCCAATATGTCAACTTTTGACCAACTAATCAACTTTTGACCTAATGACCAATTATTGGCCCAGTAAGCCTATCTCTGACCAAAAAGTCAACATTGGTCAAAATGGTCAATCCTTGACCCAATGACCAACCCATTGACCCAATAGGTCAACTTTTGACTAAAAAGTCAACTTTGATCAAAATGATCAATCCTTGACCTAAAGACCAACCCATTTGCCTAATAGGTCAACATTTATCCAAAAAGGCAACTTTGTTCAAAATGGTCATTCCTTGACCCAATGAACAACGCATTGACCCATTAGGTCAACTTTTGACCAAAAAGTTAATTTTGGTCAAAACAGTCAATTTTTTACCTAATGACCACCCCATTGACCCAATAGGTCAATTTTTGACAAAAAAGTCAAGTTTGGTCAAAATAGTAAATTTCTGACATAATGACCACTCAATTGACCCAATGCGTGAACTTTTGACAAAAAAAATAAATTTTGGTCAAAATGATCAATTTTTGACCGAATGACCTATTATTGACCTAATAATCAATCTCTGACCAAAAAGTCAACTTTGGTCGAAATTGTCAATCTGTTACTTAATGACCAACCCATTGACCCAATAGGTCAACCTTTGACCAAAAAGTCAACATTGGTCAAAATAGTCAATCATTGACCCAATGACAAACACATTGACCCAATAGGTGAACTTTTGACCAAAAAAGTTAACTTTGGTCAAAATTATCAATTTTTGAAATAATGACCACCCCATTAACCCAATAAGCCAACTTTTGACAAAAAGTCAACTTTGGTCAAAATAGTCAATCCTTGACCCAATGAACAACCCATAGACACAATAGGTCAGCTTTTGATGAAAATAATCAATTTTTGACATAATGACCAATTATTGACCCAAAAAAGTCAATATCTGACCAAAAGGTCAACTTTGGTCAAAATGGTCAATCCTTGACCCAATGACCAACCCATTGACCCAATAGGTAAACTTTTGACTAAACAGTGAACTTTAGTCAAAATAGTCAATCCTTGACACAATGACCAACCCATTGACACAATAGGTCAACTTTTCACCAAAAAGTTAATTTTGGTCAATATAGTCAATTTATTACCTTTGACCACCAAATTGACCCAATATATCAACTTTTGACCAAAAAGTCATCTTTGGTCAAAATGGTCAATTTCCGACCCAATGACCACTCCGTTGACCCAATGGGTTAACTTTTAACAAAAATTTCAATTTTGGTCAAAATAGTCAATTTTTGACCTATTGAGCAATTATTGACCCAATAAGTCAATATCTGACCAAAAAGTCAACTTTAGTTAAAATGATCAAACCTTGACCTAATGACAAACCCATTGACCCAATAGGTCAACATTTGACCAAAAGGACAATTTTGGTTGAAATAGTTAAATTTTGACCTAATTACGACCCACTGACCCTATAGGTCAAAATTGGCTCAATAGGTCAACTATTGACCAAAAATTTAATTTTGGTCATAAATTGCCAATTTTTGACCACCCATTGACCCAATAGATTAATTTTTGACCAAAAAGTCATCTTTGGTCAAAATGATTGATTCTTGACCGAATTCCAATTTTTTGACTAAATAGGTTAACTTTTGACTAAAAAGTTAACTTTGGTCAAAATGGTCAATTTCTAACCTGATGACCACTCCGTTGACCCACTGGGTGAACTTTTGACCAAAAAGTCAACTTTGGTCAAAATGGTCAATTTCTGGCCCAATGACCACCCCTTTTACTTAAAGGGTCAACTTTTGACCAAAAATTTAATTTTGGTTAAAATAATCAATTTTTAACCAAATGACCAATTATTGACACAATAAGTAATTTCTGACCAAAAAGTTAACTTTGGTCTAATGGTCAATCCTTGACCCAATGACCAACCCATTAACCCAATAGGTCAACTTTTGATGAAAAAGTCAACTTTGATCAAAATGGTCTTTTTCTGACTCAATGAGCACCTCGTTGACCCAATGGTCAACTTTTGAACATAAATTTAATTTTGGTTAAAATAGTCAATTTTTGAATTAGTGACCAATTATTGACCCAATAAGTAAATCTCTGACTAAAAAGTCAACCTTGGTTAAAATGGTCAATCCTTGTCCCAAAGGCAAACCCATTGACCCAATAGGTCAACTTTTGACAAAAAAGTCAATTTTGGTCAAAATAATCATTTTTTGACCTCATGACCACCCAATGACCCAATAGTTCAACTTTTGTCTAAAAAGTCATTTTAGGTCAAAATGGTCAATTTTTGACCCAATGACCAACCCATTTACCCAAAAGATTAAACTTTGAACAAAAAGTTATCTTCGGTCAAAATGGTCAATTCTTGACCCAATTACCAACCACTGACCAAATAGGTCAACTTTTGATAAAAAAGACAACTTTGGTCAAAATGGTCAATTTCTGACCCAAAGACCATCCTGTTGATCCAATGGGTAAACTTTTGACCAAAAATTCAATTTTGGTTAAAATAAGTCAACTTTTGACCAAAAAGTCATCTTTGGTCAAAATAGTCAATTTCTGACCCAATGACCACGTCGTTGACCCAATAGGTTAACTTTGGCCAAAAATTCAATTTGGATCAAAATAGTCAATTTTCGACTCAATGACCGATTATTGATCTGATAAGTCTATCTCTGACCAAAAAGTCAACTTTGATCAAAATGGTTAAAGCTTGACCAAATGATCAAATTTTGACCAAAAAGTCAATTTTGGTCAAAATAGTCAATTTTTGACTTAATGACCACACATTGATCAAATAAGTCAACTTTTGACCAAAATAGTCAATATTGGTCAAAATAGTCAATTTTTGACCTAATGACCAATTATTGACCAGTAAGTCAATCTCTGACCAAAACGTCAACTTTGGTCAAAATGGTCTATTGTTAACACAATGACCAACCCATTGATCCAATAGATCTCCTTTTGACCAAAAAGTCAACTTTGGTCAAAATGATCAATCATTGACCCAATGACCGACCCATTAGACTAAAAGGTCAATTTTTGACCAAAAAGTCAATTTTGGTCAAAATAGTCAATTTTTGAATTAATGACCAATAATTTATTGAATAAGTCAATGTCTGACCAAAAAGTCAACTTTGTTCAAAGTGGTCAATCCTTGATCCAATGAAAAACCCATTGACCCAACAGGTCAACTTTTGACCAAAAAATCAATTTTGGTCAAAACGACCAATTTTTAACTTAATGACCACTCATTAACCCAAAAGGTCAACTTTTGACCATAAAGTCAATTTGGGTCGAAATAATCAATTTTTGACCTAATGACTAATTATTGACACAGTAAGCCAATCTCTGACCCAAAAGTCAACTTTGGTCAAAATGGTCAATCCTTGACCCAATGACCAACCCATTGACCCAATAGGTCTACTTTTGACCAAAAAGTCAACTTTGGTCAAAATGATCAATCATTCACCCAATGACCAACCCATTAGACTAAAAGGTCAACTTTTGATCAAAAAGTCAATTTTAATCAAAATACTCAATTTTTGAATTAATGACCAATAATTGACCGAATAAGTCAATGTCTGACCAAAAACTCAACTTTGGTCAAAATGGTTAATCCTTGACCCAATTACAAACCCATTGACCCAATAGGTCAACTTTTGACCAAAAAATCAATTTTGTTAAAATAGCCAATTTTTGACCTAATGACCACTCATTGACCCAACAGGTCAACTTTTGACCAAAAAGTCAACTTTGGTAAATGGTCAATTTTTAACCCAATTACCAAGTCATTGACCTAATAGGTTAACTTTTGACCACAAAGTCAACTTTAGTAAAAATGGTCAATTTCTAATCTAATGACCACCCCGTTGACCCGATGGGTTAACTTTTGACCAAAAAGTCTTCTTTGGTCAAAATGATCAATTTCTGACTCAATGACCACCCCGCTGACTAGATGGGTTATCTTTTGACCAAAATTTGGTCAAAATAGTCAATTTTTGACCTAATGACGAATTATTGACCCAATAAGTCAATCTCTGACCAAAAAGTCAACTTTGGTAATTATGTTTAATCTTTGACCCAATGATAAGACCATTGAGCCAATAGGTCAACTTTTGAACAAAAAGTCAATTTTGGTCACAATAGTCAAATTTTGACCTAATGACCAATTATTGACCCAATAAGTCAATCTCTGACCAAAAAATCAACTTTGGTCATAATGGTTAATCCTTGACCCAATGACAAACACATTGACCCAATAGGTCAACTTTTGACCAAAAAGTCAACTTTGGTCAAAATGGAAATACTTGACCCAATGACCAACATACTGACCTAATAGATCGAGTTTTGACCAAAAGGTCAATTTTGGTCAAAATAGTAAATTTTTGACATAATGACCATTTATTGACCCAGTAGGTCAACTTTTGACCAAAAAGTCAACTTTGGTCAAAATTGTCAATTTTTGATCTAATGACCACCTCATTGACCCAAAAGGTCTACTTTTGATCAAAAAGTCAAAATTGGTTAAAATGGTTAATTTCTGACACAATGACCTAAATGTCAACTTTGATGAAAATGGTCAATCATTCATCCAATGACCAACCCATTAACCTAATTTGTCAACTTTTGACTAAAAAGTCAACTTTGGCCAAAACGGTTAATCCTTGACCCAATGACCAACCCATTCACCCCTTAGGTCAACTCTTGAACAGAATGTCGATTTTGCTGAAAATTGTCAATTTTTGACTTAATGACCGCATCATTGACCTAAACAGGTCAACATTTTTTACCAAGAAGACAACTTTGGTGAAAATGGTTAATCCTTGACCCAATGACCAACCCATTTACCCAATTGGTCAACTTTTAACTAAAAAGTGAATTTTGGCCAAAATAGTCAAAATTGGCCAAAATAGTCAATTTTTAACCTAATGACCAATTATTGACCCAGTAAGCCAATCTCTGACCAAAAAGTAAACTTTGGTCAAAATAATCAATTCTTGACCAAATGACCAACCCATTGACCCAATTGGTCAACTTTTGACCAATAGGACAACTTTGTTCAAAATGATCAATCCTTGACCCAATGACCAACCCATTTGCCTAATAGGTCAACTTTTAACCAAAAAGTTAATTTTGGTCAAAATAGTTAATTATTGAATTAATGACCAATTATTGACCCAATAAGTCAATCTCTGACAAAAAAATTAACTTTGGTTAAAATGGTCAATCCTTGACCCAATGATAAACTCATTGACCCAATAGGTCAACTTTTGACCAAAAAGTCAATTTTTGTCAAAATAGTTAATTTTTGACCTAATGACCACCCATTGACCCAAAAGGTTAACTTTGGTCAAAATGGTCAATTTTTGACCTAATGACCACCCCGTTGACCTAATGGGCTAACCTTTGATCAAAAATTTAATTTTGGTTAAAATGGTCAATTCTTGACCCAATTACCAACTCATTGATTAAATAGGTCAACTTTTGACCAAAAGGTCAGCTTTGGTCAAATTGGACAATTTCTGACCTAATGACCAATTATTGAACCAATAATTCAATCTCTGATCAAAATGTAAACTTTAGTCAAAATGGTCAATCCTTGACTCGATGAACAACCCATTGACCTAATAGGTCAACTTTTGATCAAAAAGTAAACTTTGGTAAAAATGGCCAATCCTTGACCCAATGACCAAAAAGTCAACCAATGCAACCAAATAGTCGACTTTTGACTAAAAATTCAACTTTGATCAAAATGGTAAATTCTTGTCCCAATGACCAAGACACTGACCCAATATGTTGAATTTTGAACAAAATGCCAATTTTGGTTAAAATAGTAAATTATTTACTGAATGTCCAATATTTGACCTAATTGGTCAATTTTTGTCAAAAAAAGTCAACTTTGGTCAAAATTGTCAATCTTTGACCCAATGACAAACCCATTGACCCAATAGCTCAACTTTTGACACAAAAGTAAAATTTGGTCAAAATGGTCAATCCTTGAACAAATGACCACCCCATTAACCCAAAAGGTCAATATTTGACTAAAAACTCCATTTTGGTCAAAATGGTCAATTTCTGACACAATGACCAAAATGTCAACTTTGGTGGAAATGGTCAATCCTTGATCCAATGACCAACCCATTGACCCAATTTATCAACTTTTGACTAAAATGTTAACTTTGGCCAAAATGGTTAATCCTTCACCCAATAACCAACCCATTGACAAATAGGTCAACTTTTGACCAAAAAGTCAATTTTGCTTAGAATTATCAAATTTTGACCTAATGACCGCCTCATTGACCTAAATAGGTCGACTTTTGACCAAAAAAATAACTTTGGTCAAAACGGTCAATCCTTGACCAACTGACCAACCCATTGACCCAATCAGCCAACTTTTGACCAAATAATCAATTTTTGACCCAATAAGCCAATCCCTGACCAAAAAGATAACTTTTGTCAAAATGGTTAATCCTTGACCAAATGACCAACCCATAGAACTAATTGGTCAACTTTTGACCAAAAAGGAAACTTTGGTTAAAATGATCAATCCTTGACCAAATGACCAACTCATTGGCCTAAGAGGTCAACTTTTGACCAAAAAGTCAATTTTGGTCAAAATAGTCAATTTTTGAGTTAATGACCAATTATTGACCTAATAAATTTATAAATGACCAAAAAGTCAACTTTGGTCAAAATGGTCAATCCTTGACCCAGTGATAAACCCATTGACCCAATAGGTCAACTTTTGACCAAAAAGTCAATTTTGGCCAAAATAATTAATTTTTGACCTAATGACCACCCATTGACCCAATAGGTTAACTTTTGACCAAAAAGTCAATTTTTGTCAAAATGGTTGTTAATTTCTGACCCAATGAACAAAATGTCAACTTTGGTCAATATGGTCAATCCTTGACTCAATAACTATTTCATTGACCCAAAAGGTCAACTTTAGACCAAAAAGGCAACTTTGGTCAAAATGGTCAATCCTTGACCCAATGAACAACCCATTGTTCCAATAGGTCAACTTTTGACCAAAAAGTCAATTTTGGTCAAAACAGTTAATTTATTATCTAATGACCACCCCATTGACCTAATAGGTCAACTTATGACAAAAAATTCATGTTTGGTCAAAATGGTCAATTTCTGACATAATGACCAAATAAATGACCCAATGGGTCAACTTTTGACCAAAAATTAAATTTTGGTCAAAATGATTAATTTTTGACCGAATGCCCAATTATCGACCTAATAGTCAATCTCTGACCAAAAAGTCAACTTTGGTCGATATTGTCATTCTTTTACTTGATGACCAACCCATTGACCCAATAGGTCAACTTTTGACCAAAAAGCCAATATTGGTCAAAATAGTCAATCATTGACCCAATGACAAACACATTAGCCCAATAGGTGAACTTTTGACCAAAAAAGTTAACTTTGGTAAAAATTATGAATTTTTGCCATAATGACCACCCCATTAACCCAATAAGCCAACTTTTGACCAAAGAGTCAAGTTTTGTTAAAATGGTCAATTTCTGACCCAATGGCCAACCCATTAACTCAATATGTCAACTTTTGATCAAAAAGTCAACTTTGGTCAAAATTGTCAATCCTTGAACCATGAACAACCCATAGACCCAATATGTCAACTTTTGACCAAAATAATCAATTTTAGACATAATGACCAATTATTGACCCAATAAGTCAATATCTGACCAAAAGGTCAACTTTGGTCAAAATGGTCAATCCTTGACCCATGACCAACCCATTGACCCAATAGGTCAACTTTTGACTAAAACTGAACTTTAGTCAAAATATTCAATCCTTTACACAATGACCAACCCATAGACACAATAGGTTAACTTTTCACCAAAAAGTTAATTTTGGTTAGTATAGTCAATTTTTTTCCTATGACCACCCCATTGACCTAATGTGTCAACTTTTGACCAAAAAGTCAACTTGGAACAAAATGGTCAATTTCTGACACAATGAACACCATGTTGACCCAATGGGTTAACTTTTGACAAAAAATTCATTTCTGGTCAAGATAGTCAATTTTTGACCTAATGAGCAATTATTGACCCAATAAGTCAAAATCTGACCAAAAAGTCAACTTTTGTTAAAATGGTCAATCCTTGACCCAATAGGTCAACATTTGACCAAAAGGACAATTTTGGTCGAAATAGTTAATTTTGACCTAATTACCCCTCATTGACCCAATAGGTTAACCTTTGACCAAAATGTCAACTTTGGTCAAAATGGTCAATTTTTGACCCAATGACCAACTCATTGACCCAATAGGTCAGCTTTTGACTAAAAAATCATCTTTGGCAAAATGGTAAATTTTTGACACAATGACATAGATTGACAATGGGTCAACTTTTGGCCTAAAATTTAATTTTGCTCGAAATAATCGATTTTCGACCTAATGACCAAATATTGACCCAATAATTCAATCTACGACAAAAAAAATGGCTTTTGTCATGAAAAGGGGGGGGGGGGGGGGGAATCCATGACCTAATGACAAACCCATTGACTGAATAAATTCGACCTTTGACGAAAATTGAACGTTTGACCAAAAAGTCAACTTTGGTCAAAATTGTAAATCCTTGACCCAATGACCGACCCATCGACCAAATAAGTCGACTTTTGACCAAAAAGACAATTTTGGTCGAAATAAAAAATTTTTGACTTAACGACATATTATTAACCAAATAGGTGAACTTTTGACCCAAAGTCGACTTTGGTCAAAATGGTCAATCTTTGACCCAATGACCAACCAATTGATCCAATATGTCGACTTTTGGCCAAAAAGTCAACTTTGGTCGAAATGGTCGATCCTTTACCCGATGACCATCTCATTGAACCAAAAGGACAACTTTAGACCAAAAAGTCGATTTTAGTCAAAATTCTCGATTGTTGACCTAATGACCACCTCATAGAGCTAAAAGGTCAACTTTTGACCAAAAAGTCAAATTTGGTCAAAATGGTCAATTTCTGAATGACCTAAATGTTAACTTTGGTGAAAATGGTCAATCCTTGATCCAATGACCAACCCATTGACCCAATTTGTCAACTTTTGACTAAAAAGTGAACTGTGGCCAAAATGGTTAATCCTTGACCCAATGACCAACCCATTGACCCGATAGGTGAACTTTTGACCAAAATGTCATTTTTATTCAAAATTGTCAATTTTTGATCTAATGACGACATCATTGACCTAAATAGGTCGACCTTTAACCAAAAAGACAACTTTGGTCAAAATGGTCAATCCTTGACCGAATAGGTCAACTTTTGACCAAAAAGTCAATTTTAGTCAAAATAGTCAATTATAACCTAATGACAAAGTCTTTACTCAGTAAGCCAATCTTTGACCAAAAAGTCAACTTTGGCCAAAATCAAAATAGTCAATTTCTGACCCAGTGACTAACCCATTGACCCAATATGTCAACTTTTGACCAAAAAGTCAACTTCGGTCAAAATGGTCAAACCTTGACCCATTGACCAACCCATTGACCCAATATGTCAACTTTTGATCAAAAAATCAATTTGGTCAAAATAGTCTAATTTTGACATAATGATCACCTATTGACCCAATAGGACAACTTTTAACCAAAATGTTAACTTTAGTCAAAATGGTCAATTCTTGACCCAATGACCAACGCATTCACCCAATAAGTCAACTTTAGAACAATAAGTTTATTTTGGTCAAAAAAGTCAATTTTTTACCTAATGACCAATTATTGACCTAATAAGTCGAACTTTGACCAAAAAGCGACTTTGGTCACAATGGTCGATCCTTGACCTGATAATAAAACCATTATTTCGATAGGTCGACTTTTGACCAAAAGTCGACTTTGGTCAAAATGGTAAATCCTTGACCGATGACCAACCCATCGACCCGATAGTCGAGTTTTGACCTAAAACTCGATTTTGGTCAAAATAGTAAATTTTTACTTAATGACCAATAATTGAACCAATAAGTCAACTTTTAACCAAAAAGTCGACTTTGGTCGAAATGGTCGATCCTTGACGCAATGACCAAGTCATTGACCCGATATGTCGATTTTTGAAGCAAAAGTCGACTTTTGTCAAAATGATTAATCTTTGTTCCAATGTCCGACTCATTGACTAAAAAGGATAACTTTTGACCAAAAGTCAAATTTGGTCGAAATGGTGAATTTACGACACAATGAACTAAATGTTAACTTTGGTGAAAATGGTCGATCCTTGATCCAATGAGCAATCCATTGATCCGATTCGTCGACTTTTGACTAAAAATCGACTTTAGCCAAAATGGTAAATCCTTGACACAATGACCAACCCATTGACCGAATAGAATCAACTTTTGACCAAAAAATCAATTTTGCTCAAAATTGTTAATTTTTGACCTAATGACTGCCTCGTAGACCTAAATAGGTCAACTTTTAACCAAAAAGACAACTTTGGTCAAAGTGGTCAATCCTAGACCCAATGACCAACGTATTGACCCAGTAGGTCAACTTTTGACCAAAAAGACAATTTTGGTCAAAAAAGATAATTTTTTACCTAACGACCAATTATTGACCTAGTAAGTCAATCTTTTTACTAAAAGTCAACTTTGGTCGAAATGGTCGATCCTTGACCGAAACGAAACCATTGACGTAATAGGTCGACTTTTGACGAAAGGTTAACTTGATCAAAATGATCAATCCTTGCACGATGACCAACCCATTGGCCTAATAGGTTAACTTTTGACCAAAATAGCCACTTTTGAATTCATGACCTATTATTGACCCGATAAGTCGATCTCGACCAAAAGTCGACTTAGGTCGAAAATGGTCGATTCTTGACCTAATGATGAACCAATTGACCAATAAGTAAACTTTTTAGTAAAAAGTCAACTTTGGTCAAAATGGTCGATTTTTGACCCGATGACTCGACCATTTACCCAAAAATTAAACTTTGAACAAAAAGTTATCTTCGATCAAAATGGTCGATTCTTGACCCGATTACCAACTCATTGACCGAATAGGTCGACTTTTGCCGAAAAGTCGACTTTGGTCGAAATGGTGAATTTTTACTATAATGACCACCACTTGATCCAATGGGCCAACTTTTGACAAAAATTTAATTTTGTTCAAGATAATCAATTTTTGACCTAATGACCGATTATTGACCCAACAAGTCGATCTCGATCGAAAAGTCGACTTTGGTGAAAATCGTCGATCCTTGACCTAATGACGAACTCATTGACCCGATAGTTCGACTTTTGAACAAAAAGTCATTTTTTGTCAAAATGGTTAATTTTTGACTTAATGACCACCAATTGTTCCAATAGGTCAACTTTTGACTAAAAAGTCATCTTTGATCAAAATGGTCAAATCTTGACCCAATTACCAACTCATTGACCAAATAGGTCAACTTTTGACCAAAAAGTCAACTTTGGTCAAAATGTAAATTTCTGACCCAATGACCAGCCCGTTAACCCGATGTGTTAGCTTTTGACCAAAAATTCAATTTTTAGTCAATTTTTTTACCTAATGACCATTTATTGACCCAATAAGTCAATCTCTTACCAAAAAGTCAACTTTGGTCAAAATGTTCAATTCTTGACCCAATAGGTCAACTTTTGACCAAAACGTCAATTTTGGTCAAAATGATCAATGTTTGGCTTAATGACCACCCTTTGACCCCATATGTCGACTTTTGAGTAAAAAGTCAATTTTGGTCAAAATAGTAAATTTTTGTCCTAATGGCCTATTATTGGCCCAGTAAGCCAATCTCTGACCAAAAAGTCAACTTTGGTCAAAATGGTCAATCCTTGACCCAATGACCAACCATTGACCCAATAGGTCAACTTTTGACAAAAAAGTCAACTTTGGTCAAAATGATGAATCTTGACCCAATGGCCAACCCATTGGCCTAATAGGTCAACCTTTGACCAAAAAGTCAATTTTTTTCAAAATAGTCATTTTTTGAATTAATGACCAATTATTGACCCAAAAAGTCAAATTTTGTCAAAATGTAAATCCTTGGCCCAATGACAAACCCATTGACTAAATAGGTCAATTTTTGATGAAAAAAGTCAATTTTGGTCACAATAGTCAATTTTTGACTTAATGACTACCAATTAACCCAATAGGTCAACTTTTGACCAAAAAGTAAATTTTGGTCAAAAGAATCAATTTTGACCTAATGACCGATTATTGACCATGTAAGCCGATCTCCGACCAAAACGTCGACTTTGGTCGAAAATGGTCGATCATTGACCCAATAGATCAACTTCGACCAAAAGTCGACTTTGGTCGAAATGGTCAATCATTGACCCAATGACTGACCCATTGACTCGATAGGTCGACTTTTGATCAAAAAGTCAAATTTGGTCAAAATAGTCAATTATTGACCTAATGACCAATTATTGACCCAGTAAGCCAATCTCTGACCAAAAAGTCAGCTTTGGTCAAAATGGTTAATCTTTGACTCAATGACAACCCCATTTACCTAATAGGTTAACTTCTAACCAAAAAGTTAACTTTGGTTAAAACGGCCAATTTCTGACCCAACGACCAACCCATTAACCCAATAGGTGAACTTTTGACCAAAAAGTTAACTTTGGTCAAAATGGTCAAACCTTGACCTAATGACCAACCTATTGACCTAATAGGTCAACTTTTGACCAAAAAGTCACTTTTGGTCAAAATAGTCAAATTTTGAACTAATGACCACCAATTGACCAAATAGGTCAACTTTTGACGAAAATGTCAACTTTGGTCAAAATGGTCAATTCTTGACGCAATGACCAACCCATTGACCCAATAGGTCAACTTTTGACCAAAAAGTTAACTTTGGTCAAAATGGTCAATTCTTGACCCATGACCAACGCATTGACCCAATTAATCAACTTTTGAACAAAAAGTCAATTTTGATAAAAATTGTTAATTTTTTACCTAATGACCAATTATTGACCCGATAAGTCGATCTCGACCAAAAGTCAACTTTGGTCATATTAATTAATCCTTGCCACTAATGAGAAAACCATTGACCCGATAGATTGACTTTTGACCAAAAATTGACTTTGGTCAAAATGGAAAATTCTTGTCCCGATGACGACACCATTGACCCAATAGATCAACTTTTGAACAAAACATCAATTTTGGTCAAAATAGAAAATTATTTACTGAATGACCAATATTTGACCTAATTGGTTAATTTTTGGCAAAAAAAAGTCAACTTTGGTTAAAATGGTTAATCTTTGACCCAATGACAAACCCATTGACCCAATAGCTCAACTTTTGACAGAGAAGTAAACTTTGGTCAAAGTGCTCAATCCTTGAACAAATGACCACCTCATTGACCCAAAAGGTCAATATTTGACCAAAATGTCCATTTTGGTCAAATGGTCAATTTCTGACACAATGACCAAAATGTCAACTTTAGTGAAAATGGTCAATCCTTGATCCAATGACCAACCCATTGACCCAATTTATCAACTTTTGACTAAAAAGTTAACTTTGGCCAAAATGGTTAATCCTTCACCCAATAACCAACCCATTGACCACATAGGTCAACTTTTGACCAAAAAGTCAATTTTACATAAAATTGTAAATTTTTGACCTAATGACTTCCTCATTGACCTAAATAGGTCGACTTTTGACCAAAAAGACAACTTTGGTCAAAATGGTCAATTTCTGGCCCAATGATCGCCCTTTTACCTAAAAGATCGACTTTTGACCAAAAATTTAATTTTGGTCGAAATAATCAATTTTTAACCAAATGGCTAACTATTGACACAATAAGTAAATTTCGACCAAAAAGTCGACTTTGGTCTAAATGGTCGATCCTTGACCCGATGACCGACCCATTAACCCGATAGAGTCGACTTTTGACGAAAAGTCAACTTTGGTCAAAATGGTCTTTTTTTGACTCAATGAGCACCTCGTTGACCCATTGGTCAACTTTTGAACATAAATTTAATTTTAATTAAAATAGTCAATTTTTTAACTAATGACCAAAATTGTCATTTTTTGAATTAGTGACCAATTATAGACCCAATAAGTAAATCTCTGACCAAAAAGTCAACTTTGGTCAAAATGGTCAATCCTTGACCCAAAGGCAAACCCATTGACCCAATAGGTCAACTTTTGACCAAAAAGTCAATTTTGGTCAAAATTATCATTTTTTGACCTCATGACCACCCATTGACCCAATAGGTCAACTTTTGACCAAAAAGTCAATATTGGTCAAAATGTTCAATTTTTGACCCAATGACCAACCCATTGACCTAATAGGTTAACTTTTGTCCAAAAAGTAATCTTTGGTCAAAATGGTCAATTCTTGACCCAATTACCAACTCACTGACCAAATAAGTCAACTTTTGACAAAAAAGTTAACTTTGGTCAAAATGGTCAATTTCTGACCCAATGACCACCCTGTTGATCCAATGGATAAACTTTTGACCAAAAATTCACTTTTTGGTAAAATAGGACAACTTTTGACCAAAAAGTCATCTTTGGTCAAAATAGTTAATTTCTGATCCAATGACCACGCAGTTGACCCAATGGGTTAACTTTTAACCAAAAATTCAATTTGGATCAAAATAGTTAATTTTTGACCTAATGACCAATTTTTTACCCAATAAGTCAATCTCTAACCAAAAAAGTCAACTTTGGTCAAAATGGTTAAAGCTTGACCCAACGACAAACCCATTGACCCAATAGGTCAAACTTTGACCAAAAAGTCAATTTTGGTCAAAATAGTCAATTTTTGATTTAATGACCACACATTGATCAAATAAGTTAACTTTTGACCAAAATAGTCAATATTGGTCAAAATAGTCAATTTTTGACCTAATGACCAATTATTGACTAATAAGTCAATCTCTGACCAAAAAGACTTTGGTCAAAATGGTCAATCATTAACCCAATGACCAACCCATTCACCCAATAGGTCTACTTTTGACCAAAAAGTCAACTTTCGTCAAAATAATCAATCATTGACCCAATGACCAACCCATTAGACTAAAAGGTCAACTTTTGACCAAAAAAGTCAATTTTGGTCAAAATAGTCAATTTTTGAATAAATGACCAATAATTCAGTGAATAAGTCAATGTCTGATCAAAAGTCAACTTTGGTCAAAATGGTCAATCCTTGACCCAATAAAAAACCCATTGACCCAACAGGTCAACTTTTGACCAAAAAATCAATTTTGGTCAAAATGGCCAATTTTTAACTTAATGACCACCCATTGACCCAATAGGTCAACTTTTGACCAAAAAGTCAATTTGGGTTAAAATAATCAATTTTTGACCTAATGACTAATTATTGACATAGTAAGCCAATCTCTGACCCAAAAGTCAACTTTGGTCAAAATGGTCAATTCTTGACCCAATGACCAACCCATTGACCCAATAGGTCTACTTTTGACCAATAAGTCAACTTTGGTCAAAATGATCGATCATTCACCCGATGACCTGACCCATTAGACTAAAAGGTCGACTTTTGATCAAAAAGTCGATTTTAATTAAAATACTCGATTTTTGAATTAATGACCGATAATTGATCTGAATAAGTCGATGTACAACCAAAAACTCGACTTTGGTCAAAATGGTTAATCCTTGACCGAATTCTGAACCCATTGACCAGTAGATTGACTTTTGACCAAAAAATCAATTTTGGTCAAAATAGCCAATTTTTTACCTAATGACCACTCATTAACCCAACAGGTCAACTTTTGACTAAAAAGTCAACTTTGGTAAAAATGGTCAATTTTTGACCCAATTACCAACCCATTGACCTAATAGGTCAACTTTTGACCACAAAGTCAACTTTAGTGAAAATGGTCGATTTCTAATCTAATGACCACCCCGTTGACCCGATGGGTTAACTTTTGACCAAAAAGTCTTCTTTGGACAAAATGATCAATTTCTGACTCAATCACCACCCTGCAGACTAGATGGGTTATCTTTTGACCAAAAAATCTATTTTGCTCAAAATAGTCAATTTTTGTCCTAATGACCAATTATTGACCCAATAAGTCAATCTCTGACCAAAAAGTCAACTTTGGTAAATATGTTTAATCTTTGACCCAATGATAAGCCCATTCAGCCAATAAGTCAGCTTTTGAACAAAAAGTCAATTTTGGTCACAATAGTCAAATTTTGACCTAACCAATTATTGACCCAATAAGTCAATCTCTGACCAAAAAATCAGCTTTGGTCATAATAGTCAATCCTTGACCCAATAGGTCAACTTTTGACCAAAAAGTTAACTTTGGTCAAAATGGTAAATCCTTGACCCAATGACCAACTTACTGACCCAATAGATCGAGTTTTGACCAAAAGGTCAATTTTGGTCAAAATAGTAAATTTTTGACATAATGACCATTTATTGACCCACTAGGTCAACTTTTGACCAGAAAGTCAACTTTGGTCAAAATGGTAAATCCTTGCCCCAATGACCAACTCATTGACCCAAAAGGACAACTTTTGACAAAAAAGTCAATTTTGGTCAAAATTGTCAATTTTTGACCTAATGACCACCTCATCGACCCAAAAGGTCTACTTTTGATCAAAAAGTCAAAATTTGTTAAAATGGTCAATTTCTGACACAATGACCTAAATGTCAACTTTGGTGAAAATCGTCAATCATTAATCCAATGACCAACCCATTAACCTAATTTGTTAACTTTTGACTAAAAAGTCAACTTTGGCCAAAATGGTTAATCCTTGACCCAATGACCAACCCATTCACCCCATAGGTCAACTCTTGAACAGAAAGTCAATTTTGCTGAAAAATTGTCAATTTTTGGCTTAATGACCGCATCATTGACTTAAATAGGTCAACTTTTTTGACCAAGAAGACAACATTGGTGAAAATGGTCAATCCTTGACCTAATGACCAACCCATTTACCGATAGGTCGACTTTTGACTAAAAAGTCAATTTTGGCCAAAATATTCGATTTTTAACCTAATGACCAATTATTGACCCGATGAGCCGATCTCGACCAAAAGTAAACTTTGGTCAAAATAATCAATTCTTGACCAAATGACCAACCCAGTGACCCAATTGGTCAACTTTTGACCAATAGGACAACTTTGTTCAAAATGATGATTCCTTGACCCAATGACCAACCCATTTGCCTAATAGGTCAACTTTTGACCAAAAAGTTAATTTTGGTCAAAATAGTTAATTATTGAATTAATGACCAATTACTGACCCAATAAGTCAATCTCTGACCAAAAAATCAACTTTGGTCAAAATTTGACCCAATGACAAACTCATTGACCCAATATGTCAACTTTTAACCAAAAAGTCAATTTTGGTCAAAATAGTCAATTTTTGACCTAATGACCAACCATTGACCCAAAAGGTTAAATTTGGTCAAAATGGTCAATTTTTGACCTAATGACCACCCCGTTGACCCAATGGGCTAACCTTTGATGAAAAATTCAATTTTGGTTAAAATTACCAATTCTTGACCTAATTACCAACTCATTGATTAAATAGGTCAACTTTTGACCAAAAAGGTCAGCTTTGGTCAAATTGGTCAATTTCTGACCTAATGACCAATTATTGAACCAATAAGTCAATCTTACGATCAAAAAGTAAACTTTGGTCAAAATGGTCAATCCATGACTCAATGACCAACCCATTGACCCAATAGGTCAACTTTTGATCAAAAAGTAAACTTTGGTCAAAATGGCCAATCCTTGACCCAATGACCAAAAAGTAAACCAATGGCTTTATTAGGTCAACTTTTGACCAAAAAGTTAACTTTGGTCAAAATGGTCAATCCTTAACCCAAAGACAAACCCATAGACCCAATTGGTCAACTTTTGACCAAAAAGTCAATTTTGGTAAAAATAGTCAATTTTTAACTGAATGAGCACTCATTAACCCAAAAGGTCATCTATTGACCAAAAAGTTAACTTTCGTCATAAATTGCCAATTTTTGACGCAATGACCAACCCATTGACCCAAAGATCAATTTTTGATCAAAAAGTCATCTTCGGTCAAAATGGTTAATTCCTGACCCAATTTCAACTCTTTGAACAAATAGGTCAACTTTTGACCAAAATGCGAGCTTTGGTCAAAATGGCTGATTCTGACCGAATGACCGCCACATTGAGCCAATGGGTGAACTTTTGACGAAAAATCGACTTTGGCGAAAATGGTCGATTGCGGCCTATAATGACCAGATTTATGACGCAATAAGTCGATCTCCGACCAAAAAGTCAACTTTGGTCAAAATGGTCAATCCTTGACCCAATGACAAAACCATTAACCCGATAGGTCGACTTTAGACCAAAAAGTCAATTTTGGTTAAAATAGTCGATTTTTAACTGTAATAGCCCATTAACCCGATATGTCGACTTTTTGACAAAAAGTCGACTTTAGTCGAAATGAATACATTTCGACATAATGAGCACCTCGTTAACTCGACGGATCAACTTTTGAAAAAAAATTTAATTATGGGCAAAATAATCAATTTTTGACCAAATGACCAAATGGTCAATTTTTGAATTAAAGACCAATTATTGACCCAATAAGTCAATCTCTTACAAAAAAGTCAACTTTGGTCAAAATGGTCGATCCTTGACTGAATGACAAACCCATTGACCCAATAGGTCAACTTTTGACCAAAAGTCAATTTTGGTCGAAATGATCGATTTTTGACTAATAATGACCCATTGACACAATAGGTCGACTTTTGACCAAAAATTGACTTTGGTCAAAATGGTAAATTCTTGTCCCAATGACCAACACACTGACCCAATATATCTACTTTTGAACAAAATGTTAATTTTGGTCAAAATAGTAAATTATTTATTGAATCACCAATATTTGACCTAATTGGTCAATTTTTGGCAAAAAAAGTCAACTTTGGTCAAAATTGTCAATCTTTGACCCAACGACAAACTCATTGACCCAATAGCTCAACTTTTGACACAGAAGTAAACTTTGGTCGAAATGGATCGATCCTTGAACAAATGACCACCTCATTGACCCAAAAGATCGATATTTGACCAAAAAGTCCATTTTGGTAAAAATTGTCAATTTCTAACACAATGACCAAAATGTCAACTTCGGTGAAAATGGTTAATCCTTGATCAAATGACCAACCCATTGACCCAATTTATCAACTTTTAACTAAAAAGTTAACATTTGCCAAAATGGTTAATCCTTCACCCAATAACCAACCCATTGACCAAATAGGTCAACTTTTGACCAAAAGTCGATTTTGCTTAAAATTGTCGATTTTTGACCCAATGACCGCCTCATTGACCTAAATAGGTCGACTTTTGACCAAAAGACAACTTTGGTCAAAGCGGTCGATCCTTTGCCAATTGACCGACCCATTGACCCAATCGGTCGACTTTTGACCGAATAGTCAATTTTTGACCCAATAAGCCAATCCTTGACAAAAAAAATAACTTTGGTCAAAATGGTTAATCCTTGACCGAATAGTAACCCATAGAACTAGTAGGTCAACTTTTGATCAAAAAGGGAACTTTGGTTAAAATGATCAATCCTTGACCCAATGACCAACTCATTGGCCAAATAGATAAACTTTTGACCAAAAAGTCAATTTTTGAATTAATGACCAATTATTGACCCAATAAGTCTATATATGACCAAAAAGTCGACTTTGGCCAAAATGGTCGATCCTTGACCCGATGATGAACCCATTGTCCCAATAGGTTGACTTTTGACCAAAAAGTCAATTTTGGCCAAAATAGTTAATTTTTGACCTAATGACCACCCATTAACCCAATTGGTTAACTTTTGACCAAAAAGTCAATTTTTGTCGAAATGGTTGTTAATTACGACCCGATGAACAAAATGTCGACTTTGGTCAATTTTGGTCAATCCTTGACCCAATAACTATTTCATTGACCCAAAAGGTTAACTTTAGACCAAAAAGGCAACTTTGGTCAAAATGGTCAATCCTTGACCCAATGAACAACCCAATGACCCAATAGGTCAACTTTTGTCCAAAAGTCGATTTTGGTCATAATGATCAATTTATTATCTAATGACACTGCGTTGACTTAATAGATTCGACTTTTGACAAAAAAGTCGAGTTTGATCTAGATGGTCGATTTCGACATAATGACCACACAAATGACCCAGATAGGTTGACTTTGACCAAAAATTAAATTTTGGTCGAAATGATCAATTTTCGATAGAATGCCGATTATTGACACAATAGTCGATCTCGACCGAAAAATCGACTTTGGTCGAAATTGTCATTCTTTTACTTAATAACTTGACCCATTGACCCGATAGATCGACTTTTGACTGAAAAGCCAACTTTTGTCAAAATAGTCAATCGTTGACACAATGACAAACACATTAGCAAAAATAGGTCAACATTTGTCCAAAAAGGCAACTTTGGTCAAAATGGTCAATCCTTGACCCAATGAACAACGCATTGACCCATTAGGTCAACTTTTGACCAAAAAGTTAATTTTGGTCAAAACGATCCGATTTTTATCTAATGATCGCCCCATTGATCTGATAGAGTCGACTTTTGACGAAAGTCGAGATTTGGTTAAAATAGTACTTTTCTGACATAATGACCACTCAATTGACCCAATGGGTGATTTGACAAAAAAATTAAATTTTCGTCAAAATGATCAATTTTTGACAGAATGACATATTATTGACCTAATAATCAATCTCTGACCAAAAAGTCAACTTTGGTCGAAATTGTCAATCTGTTACTCAATGACCGACCCATTGACTCGATAGATTGACCTTTGACAAAAATTGACATTGGTCAAAATAATCGATCATTGACCCGATAACAAACACATTGACCCAATAGGTGAACTTTTGACCAAAAAGTTAACTTTGGTCAAAATTGTCAATTTTGAAATAATGACCACCCATTAACCCGATAAGCTGACTTTTGACAAAAGTCGACTTTGGTCAAAATAGTCGATCCTTGACCCGATAAGCAGACCCATAGACCCAATAAATTGACTTTTGATCAAAATAGTCAATTTTTGACATAATGACCAATTATTGACCCGATAAGTCGATATCTCACCAAAAGGTCGACTTTGGTCGAAATGGTCGATCCTTGACCCGATGACCAAACCCATTGACCTGATAGGTCGACTTTTGACTAAGAGTGAACTTTAGTCGAAATAATCGATCCTTGACACAATGACCGACCCATTGACACAATAGATCGACTTTTCACCAAAAAGTTAATTTTGGTCGATAAAGTCGATTTATTAGCTTTGACCGCCAATTGACTCGATATATCAACTTTTGTTCAAAAAGTCATCTTTGGTCAAAATGGTCAATTTCTGACCCAATGACCACTCCATTGACCCAATGGGTTAACTTTTAACAAAAAATTCAATTTTGGTCAAAATAGTCAATTTTTGACCTATTGAGCAATTATTGACCCAATAAGTCAATATCTGACCAAAAAGTTAACTTTAGTTAAAATGATCAATTCTTGACCTAATGACAAACCCATTGACCCAATAGTTCAACATTTGACTAAAAGGACAATTTTGGTTGAAATAGTTAAATTTTGACCTAATTACGACCCACTGACCCAATAGGTCAAAATTGGCTCAATAGGTCAACTATTGACCAAAAATTTAATTTTGGTCATAAATTGCCAATTATTGACCTAATAGTCAATCTCTGACCAAAAAGTTAACTTTGGTCAAAATTGTTAATTTCTAACCTCATGACCACCCCATTGACCCACTGGGTGAACTTTTGACCAAAAAGTCGACTTTGGTCGAAATGGTCGATTACGCTGATAATGACCACCCCTTTTACTTAAAGGGTTAACTTTTTACCAAAAATTTAATTTTGGTTAAAATAATCAATTTTTAACCAAATGACCAATTATTGACACAATAAGTAAATTTCTGACCAAAAAGTCAACTTTGGTCGAAATGGTCAATCCTTGACCCAATGACCAACCCATTAACCCAATAGGTCAACTTTTGATGAAAAAGTCAACTTTGGCGAAATGGTACGTTTTCTGACTCAATGAGCACCTCGTTGACCCAATGGTCAACTTTTGAACATAAATTTAATTTTGGTTAAAATAGTTAATTTTTTAACTAATGACCAAAATAGTCAATTTTTGAATTAGTGACCAATTATTGACCCAATAAGTAAATCTCGACGAAAAGTCAACTTTGGTTAAAATGGTCGATCCTTGACCCAAAAGCGAACCCATTGACCCGATAGGTTAACTTTTGACAAAAAAGTCGATTTTGGTCAAAATAATCATTTTTTGACCTCATGACCACCCATTGACCCAATAGTTCAACTTTTGACTAAAAAGTCATTTTTGGTCAAAATGATGAATTTTTGACCCAATGACCAACCCATTGCCCTAATAGGCTAAATTTTGACCAAAAAGTCATCTATGGTCAAAATGGTTAATTCTTGACCAATGACCAGACTCATTTGACCGAATAGGTCGACTTTTTGACAAAAAAGTCGACTTTGGTCGAAATGGTCGATTTCGACCCAATGACACGCCTGTTGACCCGATAGGTAAACTTTTGACCAAAAATTCAATTTTGGTTAAAATAAGTCAACTTTTGACCAAAAAGTCATCTTTGGTTAAAATAATCAATTTCTGACCCAATGACCACGACGTTGACCCAATAGGTTAACTTTGGCCAAAAATTCAATTTGGATCAAAATAGTCAATTTTTGACCTAAAGACCAATTATTGACCCAATAAGTAATCTCTAACCAAAAAGTCAACTTTGATCAAAATGGTTAAAGCTTGACCAAATGATCAAATTTTGACCAAAAAGTCAATTTTGGTCAAAATTGTCGATTCTTAACTTAATGACTACACATTGATCAAATAAATCGACTTTTGACCAAAATAGTCGATATTGGTCGAAATAGTTAATTTTTGACCTAATGACCGATTATTGACCGAGTGAGTCGATCTCGACCAAAAGTCGACTTTGGTCGAAATGGTCGATCGTTAACACGATGACGACCCATTGATCCAATAGATCTACTTTTGACGAAAGACAACTTTGGTCAAAATGATCAATCATTGACCCGATGACTGACCCATTAGACTAAAAGGTCGACATTTGACCAAAAAGTCGATTTTGGTCGAAAATAGTCGATTTTTGAATTAATGACCGATAATTTACGGAATAAGTCGATGTCGACCAAAAATCGACTTTGTTCAAAGTGATCGATCTTTGACCCGATGAAAAACCCATTAACCCAGCGAGTCGACTTTTGACCAAAAAATCGATTTTAGTCAAAATGGCCGATTTTCAACTAATGACCACTCATTGACCCGATAGAGTCGACATTTGACCATAAAGTCGAATTTGGGTCGAAATAATCGATTTTTGACCTAATGACTAATTATTGACACGATAAGTCGATCTCGACCCAAAAGTCGACTTTGGTCGAAATGGTCGATCCACGACCCGATGACTGACCCATTGACCCGATAGGTACACTTTTGACCAAAAGTCGACTTTGGTCAAAATAATCGATCATTCAGCCGATAATGACCCATTAGACTAAAAGGTCGACTTTTGATCAAAAAGTCAATTTTAATCAAAATACTCAATTTTTGAATTAATGATCAATAATTGACCGAATAAGTTAATGTCTGACCAAAAACTCAACTTTGGTCAAAATGGTTAATCCTTGACCCAATTATAAACCCATTGACCAACGAAGTCGACTTTTAACCAAAAAATCGATTTTGGTAAAAATAGCCGATTTTTGACCTAATGACCGCTCATTGACCCAACGAGTCGACTTTTGACCAAAAGTCGACTTTGGTAAAAATGGTCGATTTTAACTCGATTACCAACTCATTGACCTAATAGGTTAACTTTTGACCACAAAATCGACTTTGGTCGAAATGGTCGATTTAATCTAATGACCACCCCGTTGACCCGATGGGTTAACTTTTGACCAAAAAGTATTCTTTGGTAAAAATGATCAATTTCGACTCGATAACCACATTTGACTAGATGGGTTAACTTTTGACCAAAAATTCTATTTTGAGTCAAAATAGTCAATTTTTGACCTAATGACGAATTGTTGACCCAATAAGTCAATCTCTGACCAAAAAGACAACTTTGGTAATTATGTTTGATCTTTGACCCAATGATAAGGCCATTGAGCCAATAGGTCAACTTTTGAACAAAAAGTCAATTTTTGTCACAATAGTCGAATTTTGACTAAAGACGATTATTGACCCGATAAGTCGATCTCGACCAAAAATCGACTTTGTTCATAATGGTCGATCCTTGACCCGATGACGAACACATTGACCCGATAGGTCGACTTTTGACCAAAAGTTGACTTTGGTCGAAATGGAAATCCTTGACTAAAGACCGACATGCGACCCAATAGATCGAGTTTTGACCAAAAGGTCAATTTTGGTCAAAATAGTAAATTTTTGACATAATGACCATTTATTGACCCAGTAGGTCAACTTTTGACCAAAAAGTCAACTTTGGTCAAAATGGTAAATCCTTGCCCCAATGACCAACTCATTGACCCAAAAGGATAACTTTTGACAAAAAAGTCAATTTTGGTCAAAATTGTCAATTTTTGACCTAATGAACACCCCATTGACCCAAAGGTCTACTTTTGATCAAAAGTCGAAATTGATTAAAAGATCAATTTCGACACAATGACCTAAATGCTTGACATTGGTGAAAATAGTCGATCATTGATCCGATGACCGACCCGTTAACCTAATTTGTCGACTTTTTGACTAAAAAGTCGACTTTGGCCAAAATGGTTAATCCTTGACCCAAATGAGTAACCATTCACCCCATAGGTCAACTCTTGAATAGAAAGTCGATTTTGCTGAAAATTATCAATTTTTGACTTAATGACAGCATCATTGACCTAAATAGGTCAACATTTTTAACCATGAAGACAACTTTAGTGAAAATGGTCAATCCTTGACCCAATGACCAACCCATTTACCCAATAATTCAACTTTTGACTAAAAAGTGAATTTTGGCCAAAATAGTCAAATTTGGCCAAAATAGTCATTTTTTAACCTAATGACCTATTATTGACCCAGTAAGCCAATCTCTGACCAAGAAGTAAACTTTGGTCAAAATAATCAATTCTTGACCAAATGACCAACCCATTGACCCAATTCGTCAACTTTTGACAAATAGGACAACTTTGTTCAAAATGATCAATCCTTGATCCAATAACCAACCCATTTGCCTAATAGGTCAACTTTTGACCAAAAAGTTAATTTTGGTCAAAATAGTTAATTATTGAATTAATGACCAATTATTGACCCAATAAGTCAATCTCTGACCAAAAAATCAACTTTGGTTAAAATGTTCAATCCTTGACCCAATGACAAACTCATTGACCCAATAGGTCAACTTTTGACCAAAAAGTCAATTTTGGTTAAAATAGTTAATTTTTGACCTAATGACCACCCATTGACACAAAAGGTTAACTTTTGTCAAAATGGTCAATTTTTGACCTAATGAGCACCCCGTTGACCCAATGGGCTAACCTTTGATAAAAAATTTAATTTTGGTTAAAATGGTCGATTCTTGACTGATTACCGACTCATTGATTAAATAGAGTCAACTTTTGACCAAAAGGTCGGCTTTGGTCGAAATTGGATAATTTACGACCTAATGACCCGATTATTGAACCAATAATTCGATCTGCGATCAAAAAGTAAACTTTGGTCAAAATGGTCGATCCTTGACTCGATGACCGACCATTGACCCGATAAGTCGACTTTTGATCAAAAAGTAAACTTTGGTCGAAATGGCGATCCTTGACCCGATGACCAAAAGTCGACCAATGGACCTAATAGGTCAACCTTTGACCAAAAAGTCAACTTTGGTCAAAATGGTCAATCCTTAACCCAAAGACAATACCATAGACCCAATTGGTCAACTTTTGACCAAAAGGTCAATTTTTATCAAAATAGTCAATTTTTAACTGAATGAGCACTCATTAACCCAATAGTCATCTGTTGACCCCAAAGTTAACTTTAGTCATAAATTGCCAATTTTTGACCCAATGACCAACCCATTGACCTAAGAGATCAATTTTTGATCAAAAAGTCATCTTTGGTCAAAATGGTTAATTCTTGACCCAATTCTAACTCTTTGACCAAGTAGGTCAACTTTTAACCAAAATACCAGCTTTGGTCAAAATGGCCAATTTCTGACCAAATGACCACCACATTAACCCAATGGGTGTACTTTTGACCAAAAATCGACTTTGGTCGAAATGGTCGATTTACATACTATGACCACCGATTTATGACCCGATAAGTCGATCTCGACAAAAAAGTCAACTTTGGTCGAAATGGTCGATCCTTAACTTGATGATATAACCATTAACTCGATAGGTCGACTTTTGACCAAAAAGTCGATTTTGGTCGAAATAGTCGATTCTTAACCTAATGACTAGCCCGTTGACCCAATAGGTCGACTTTAGACGATAAAATCGACTTTGGTCAAAATGGTGCATTTCGACTGTAATGAGCACCTCGTTAACCCGATGGATCAACTTTTGAAAAAAAATTTAATTAAGTCGAAATAGTCGATTTTTGACCTAATGACTGTAAAATAGTCGATTTTTGAATTAATGACAAATTATTGACCCGATAAGTCGATCTCGACAAAAAGTTCGACTTTGGTCGAAATGGTTAATCCTTGACCCGATGAAAAACCCATTGACCCGATTGGTCGACTTTTGACCAAAAGTCGATTTTGGTCAAAATAGTCGATTTTGACCTGTTGACCACCCATTGACACAATAGATTCGACTTTTGACCAAAAATTCAACTTTGGTCGAAATGGTAAATTCTATGCCGATGACCGACACAACTTGACCCAATGGATTGACTTTGAACAAAATGTCAATTTTGGTTAAAATAGTAAATTATTTACTGAATGACCAATATTTGACCTAATTGGTCAATTTTTGTCAAAAAAGGTCAACTTTGGTCAAAATTGTCAATCTTTGACCCAATGACAAACCCATTCACCCAATAACTCAACTTTTGACACAGAAGTAACTTTGGTCAAAATGGTCAATCCTTGAACAAATGACCACCTCATTGACCCAAAAGGTCAATATTTGACTAAAAACTCCATTTTGGTCAAAATGGTCAATTTCTGACACAATGACCAAAATGTCGACTTTGGTGAAAATGGTCAATCCTTGATCCAATGACCAACCCATTGACCCAATTTATCAACTTTTGACTAAAAAGTTAACTTTATACAAAATGGTTAATCCTTTAACCAATAACCAACCCATTGACAATTAGGTCAACTTTTGACCAAAAAGTCAATTTTGCTTAAAATTATCAAATTTTGACCTAATGACCGCCTCATTGACCTAAATAGGTCGACTTTTGACCAAACAAATAACTTTGGTCAAAACGGTCAATCCTTGACCAATTGACCAACCCATTGACCCAATCAGTCAACATTTGACTAAATAGTCAATTTTTGACCCAATAAGTCAATCCCTGACCAAAAGATAACTTTAGTCAAAATGGTCAATCCTTGACCAAATGACCAACCCATAGAACTAATAGGTCAACTTTTGACCAAAAAGGGAACTTTGGTTAAAATGATCAATCCTTGACCGATGACCGACTCATTGGCACTAGGAATCAACTTTTGACCAAAAAGTCAATTTTGGTCAAAATAGTCAATTTTTGAATTAATGACTAATTATTGACCCAATAAGTCTATATATGACCAAAAATTCAACTTTGGTCAAAATGGTCAATCCTTGACCCGGTGACAAATCCATTGACCCAATAGGTCAACTTTTGACCAAAAAGTCAATTTTGGCCAAAATTGTTAATTTTTGACCTAATGACCACCTATTGACCCAATAGGTTAACTTTTGACCAAAAAGTCAATTTTTGTCAAAATAGTTGTTAATTTCTGACCCAATGAACAAAATGTCAACTTTGGTCAATATGGTCGATCCTTGACTCAAATAGCTATTTCATTGACCCGAAAGGTCGACTTTAGACCAAAAGGCGACTTTGGTCAAAATGGTCAATTCTTGACCCGATGAACAACCCATTGACCAGATAGGTCGATTTTTGACAAAAAGTCGATTTTGGTCATAACAGTTAATTTATTATCTAATGACCACCCCATTGACCTAATAGGTCAACTTTTGAAAAAAAAGTCAAGTTTGGTCAAAATGGTCAATTTCTGACATAATGACCACACAAATGACCCAATGGGTCAACTTTGACCAAAAATTAAATTTTTGTCAAAATGATTAATTTTTGACCGAATGCGAGATTATTGACCGAATAGTCGATCTCGACCGAAAATCGACTTTGGTCGAAATTGTCATTCTTATGCTTAATAACCAGACCCATTGACCCGATAGGTCGACTTTTGACTAAAAAGCTGACATTTGTCAAAATAGTCGATCATTGACTCGATAACGAGCACGATTAGCCCAATAGGTGAACTTTGACCGAAAAAAGTTAACTTTAGTCGAAATTATCGATTTTTGACATAATGATCACCCGATTAACTTGATAAACTGACTTTTGACCAAAAAGTCGAGTTTAGTTAAAATGGTCGATTTCGACCCGATAGCGGCCCATTAACCTGATATGTCGACTTTTGACCAAAAAGTCGACTTTGGTCGAAATGGTCGATCCTTGACCCATGATAACCCATTGACCCGATAAATTGACTTTTGACTAAAAAGTGAACTTTTGTCGAAATATTCGATCCTTTACACAATGACCGACCCATAGACACAATAGAGTTAACTTTTCACGAAAAGTTAATTTTGGTTAATATAGTCGATTTTTACCTATGACCGCCCATTCGACCCAATATGTCAACTTTTGACAAAAAAGTTAACTTTGAACAAAATGGTCAATTTCTTACACAATGAACACCACGTTGACCCAATGGGTTAACTTTTAACCAAAAATTCATTTATGGTCAAAATAGTCAATTTTTGACCTAATGAGCAGATATTGGCCCAATAAGTCAAAATCTGACCAAAAAGTCAACTTTTGTTAAAATGGTCAATCCTTGACCCAATAGGTCAACATTTGACCAAAAGGACAATTTTGGTCGAATAGTTAATTTTGACCTAATTACCCCTCATTGACCCAATAGGTTAACCTTTGACCAAAATGTCAACTTTGGTCAAAATGGTCAATATTTTACCCAATGACCAACTCATTGACCCAATAGGTCCACTTTTGACTAAAAAATCATCTTTAGTCAAAATGGTAAATTTTTTACACAATGACCGCCCCATTGACCCAATGGGTCAACTTTTGGCAAAAATTTAATTATGTTCAAAATAATCAATTTTCGACCTAATGACCAATTATTGGCCCAATAATTCAATCTCTGACAAAAAAATCAGCTTTTGTCATATTGGTCAATCCATGACCTAATGACAAACCCATTGACCCAATAGGTTAACTTTTGACCAAAAAGTCAACGTTTGACCTTTACTTTTTGGTCAAAATTGTAAATCCTTGACCCATTGACCAACCCACTGACCTAATAAGTCAACTTTAGAACAAAAAGACCATTTTGGTCAAAATAGTAAATTTTTTACTTAATGACCTATTATTGACCAAATAGGTCAACTTTTGACCCAAAAGTCAACTTTGGTCAAAATGGTCAATCTTTGACCCAATGACCAACCCATTGACCCAATATGTCAACTTTTGACCAAAAGTTAACTTTGGTCAAAATGGTCAATCCTTTACCAAATGACCGACTCATTGAACCAAAGGATAACATTTGACCAAAAAGTCAATTTTAGTAAAAATTCTCAATTGTTGACCTAATGACCACCTCATTGACATAAAAGGTCAACTTTTGACCAAAAAGTCAAATTTGGTCAAAATGGTCAATTTCTGACTGACCTAAATGTTAACTTTGGTGAAAATGGTCAATCCTTGATCCAATGACCAACCCATTGTCCCAATTTGTCAACTTTTAACTAAAAAATGAACTGTGGCCAAAATTGTTAATCCTTGACCCAATGACCAACCCATTGAACCGATAAGTCAACTTTTGACCAAAAAGTCTTTTTTATTCAAAATTGTCAATTTTTGATCTAATGACAGCGTCATTGACCTAAATAGGTCAACCTTTGACTAAAAAGACAACTTTGGTCAAAATGGTCGATCGCTTGACCCAATAGGTCAACTTTTGACCAAAAAGTCAATTTTAGTCAAAATAGTCAATTTTGTCCTAATGACAAAGTCTTGACCCAGTAAGCCAATCTTTGACCAAAAAGTTAAATTTGGCCAAAATCAAAATGGTCAACTTCTGACCCAGTGACGAACCCATTGACCCAATAGGTCAACTTTTGACCAAAAAGTCAACTTTGGTCAAAATGGTCAAACCTTAACCCAATGACCAACCCATTGACCCAATAGGTCAACTTTTGATCAAAAAATTAATTTTGGTCAAAATAGTAAAATTTTGACCTAATGACCACATATTGACCCAATAGGACAACTTTTAACTAAAATGTCGACTTTAGTCGAAATAGTCGATTCTTGAACCAATAGCCGACGCATTCACTCGATAAATCGACTTTTGAACAATAAGTCGATTTTGGTCAAAATAGACGATTTTTACCTAATGACCAATTATTGACCTAATAAATCGATCTCTGACGAAAAAGCTGACTTTGGTCATAATGGTCGATCCTTGACCGAATAATAAGCACGTTATCTCGATATGTCGACTTTTGACCGAAAAGTTAACTTCGATCGAAATGGCGAATCCTTGAGCAATGGCCAACCCGCGACCCGATAGTCGAGTTTTGACTTAAAAATCGATTTTGGTTAAAATAGAAAATTTTTGACTTAATGACCAATTATTGACCCAATAGATCAACTTTTAACCGAAAAAGTCAACTTTGGTCAAAATGGTCGATCCATGACCTGACTAATGACCCGATATGTGAACTTTTGAGCAAAAAGTCGACTTTGGTCAAAATGATCGATCCTTGTTCCGATGTCGACTCATTGACTAAAAGGACGACTTTTGACCAAAATCAAATTTGGTCGAAATGGTCGATTTCGACACAGATGAACTAAATGTTAACTTTGGTGAAAATTTTAATCCTTGATCGATGAAGCAATCCATTGATCCGATTTGTCGACTTTTGACTAAAAAGTCGACTTTAGTCGAAAATGGTTAATCCTTGACCCAGATGACTGACCCATTGACCCGATATGTCGACTTTTGACCAAAAAATCGATTTTTCTCGGAAATTGTCAATTTTTGACCTAATGACTGCCTCATTGACCTAAATAGGTCAACTTTTGACCAAAAAGACAACTTTGGTCGAAAGTAGTCGATCCTTGACCGATAATGACCAACGCATTGACCCAGTAGTTCAACTTTTGACCAAAAAGTCAATTTTGGTTAAAATAGACAATTTTTTACTTAAAGACCAATTATTGACCTAGTAAGCTAATCTTTGACTAAAAGTCAACTTTGGTCAAAATGGTCAATCCTTGACCGAATAGCCAACCCATTGACGTAATAGGTCAACTTTTGACTAAAAGGTTAACTTTGGTCAAAATGATGAATCACGCATGATATGACCATTTGGCGAATAGGTTAACTTTTGACCGAAAAGTCGATTTTGATCAAAATAGCCAATTTTTGAATTAATGACCTATTATTGACCCGATAAGTCGATCTCGACCAAAAAGTCGACTTAGGTCGAAATGGTCGGTTCTTGACCCGATAACGAACCGATTGACAAATAGGTAAACTTTTTACGAAAAGTCGACTTTGGTCGAAATGGTCGATTTTGATGACCAATGACAACCCATTGACCCAAAGATTAAACTTTGAACAAAAAGTTATCTTCGGTCGAAATGGTCGATTCTTGACCATATTACCGACTCATTGACCGAAATAGGTCGACTTATTGACAAAAAAATCGACTTTGGTCGAAATGGTCGATTTTTGACCCGATGACCAGCCCATTGACTCGATGAGTCGACTTTTGACAAAAAATATAATTTTGGTCAAGATAATCAATTTTTAACCTAATGACCAATTATTGACCTAATAAGTCAATCTTTGACCAAAAAGTCAACTTTGGTCAAAATCATCAATCCTTGACCCAATGACAAACTCATTGTCCCAATAGCTCAACTTTTGAAGAAAAAGTCAATTTTGGTCAAAATGATCAATTTTTGACTTAATGACTACCAATTGTTCCAATAGGTCAACTTTTGACTAAAAAGTCATCGTTGGTTAAAATGGTCAAATCTTGACCAAATTACCAACTCATTGACCAAATAGGTCAACTTTTGACCAAAAAGTCAACTTTGGCCAAAATGGTAAATTTCGACCCGATGACCACCCAGTTAACCCGATGGGTTAACTTTTGACCAAAAATTCGATTTTGATCGAAATATTTTTGACCTAATGATCGATTTATTCACCCGATAAGTCGATCTCTTGACCAAAAATTGACTTTGGTCGAAATGTTCGATCCTTGACCGATGTCGAACCCATTGACCCAATAGGTCGACTTTTGACAAAACGTCGATTTTGATCAAAATAATCGATGTTTAGCTTAATGACCACCCATTGACCCAATATGTCGACTTTTGGCTAAAAGTCGATTTTGGTCGAAATAGTCGATTTTTGTCTCAATGGCACATTATTGGCCCAATTAGTCGATCTCGACCGAAAAGTCGACTTTGGTCGAAATGGATCAATCCTTGACCCGATGACCAATGTGACCTCGATAGGTCGACTTTTGACAAAAAAGTCGACTTTGGTCGAAATGATGAATCCTTGACCCAATGACCGACTCATTAACCTGATAGGTCGATCTTTGACCAAAAAGTCGAATTTTGGTCGAAATGAGTCGATCCTTGGCCGATGACGAGCCCATTCACTAAATAGGTTAACTTTTTGATGAAAAAGTCGATTTTGGTCAAAATAGTCGATTTTGACTTAATGACTGACCATTGACCCGATAGGTCGACTTTTGACCAATAAGTAAATTTTGGTCAAAAAATTAATTTTTGACCTAATGACCGAGTATTGACATGTAAACGATCTCGGCCGAAAAGTCGACTTTGGTCGAAATGGTGATCATTGACCCGATAGATCGACTTCGACCAAAAAGTCGACTTTGGTCGAAATAGTCGATCCTTGACCGATTGACCGACCCATTGACCCAATAGGTTGACTTTTGACCAAAAAGTTAATTTTAGTCAAAATAGTCGATTATTGACCTAATGACTGATTATTGACCCGATAGCCGATCTTCGACCAAAAGTCGACTTTGGTCGAAATGGTTAATCTTTGACCCGATAACGAACCCATTGACCTAATAGGTCGACTTTTGACCAAAAAGTTAACTTTGGTTAAAACGGTCGATTTCGACCGAGTAATGAGCCATTAACCCGATAGGTGAACTTTTGACCAAAAGTTAACTTTGGTTGAAATGGTCGAACCTTGACACAATGATGCCGACCTAGTGACCTAATAGATTGACTTTTGACAAAAATCACTTTTGGTCAAAATAGTCGAATATTGAACTAATGACCGACTATTGACCAAATCGGTCGACTTTTGACCAAAATGTCGACTTTGGTCGAAAATGGTCGATTCTTGACGCAATGACCTGACCCATTGACCCGATAGATTGACTTTTGACCAAAAGTCGACTTTGGTTAAAATGGTCGATTATTCGCCCGATGACTGACGCATTGACCCAATTAATCGACTTTTGAACAAAAAGTCGATTTTGATAAAAATTGTTAATTTTTTACTTAATGACCGATTATTGACCCGATAAGTCGACCTCTCGACCAAAAGTCGACTTTGGTCGATATTGATTAATCCTTGCCACAATGAGAAACCCATTGACCTGATAGGTCGACTTTTGACCGAAAAGTTAACTTTGGTCGAAATAGTAAATTCTTGTCGTGATGACGACACATTGGTCCAATAGATCGACTTTTGAACAAAACATCGATTTTGGTCGAAATAGTAGATTATTCCTTGAATGACCGAATATTTGACCTAATTGGTCGAACTTTTGGCAAAAAGTCGACTTTGGTCAAAATGGTCGATCTTTGACCCGATAGACAAACTCGATTGACCAGATAGCTCGACTTTTGACACATAAGTCAACTTTCGTCGAAATGGTCGATCCTTGAATAAATGACGACCTCATTGACCCGAAAAGTTAATATTTGACCAAATAGTCGATTTTGGTCGAAATGGTCGATTTCGACACGATGACTGAAATGTCGACTTTGGTGAAAATGGTCGATCCTTGATCCGATGACGAACCATTGACCCGATTTATCGACTTTTGACTAAAAAGTTATCTTTGGCTAATATGGTTAATCCTTGACGCGATGACTTGACCATTGACCCGAATAGGTCGACTTTTGACCAAAAAGTAAATTTTGCTTAAAATTGATCGATTTTTGACCTAATGACCGCCTCATTGACCTAAATAGGTCGACTTTTGACCAAAAAGACAACTTTGGTCGAAAATGATCGATCCTTGACCAATTGACTGACCCATTGACCTCAATCAAGTCGACTTTTGACCAAATAGTCGATTTTTGACCCAATAAGTCCGATCTCGACCCAAAAAGATAACTTTAGTGAAAATGGTTAATCCTTGACCAGCAATAACTGACCCATTGAACTAATAGGACGACTTTTGACCAAAAGTGAACTTTGGTTAAAATGATCAATCCTTGACCCGATGACTGACTCATTGGCCACAATAGGTCGACTTTTGACCGAAAATTCGATTTTGGTCGAAAATAGTTGATTGTTGTATTAATGACGATTTATTGACCCGATAAGTCCATCTATGACCGAAAAGTTAACTTTGGTCAAAATGGTCGATCCTTGACCGATTAATGACAACCATTGACTGATAGGTTGACTTTGACCAAAAAGTCAATTTTAGTCAAAATAGTCAATTTTTGAGCTAATGACACTATTGACCATGGGTTAACTTTTGACAAAAAGTCGATATTTGTCGAAATGGTTGTTTATTTTTACGATGAACAAAATGTTAACTTTGGTCAATATAGTCGATCCTTGACCGATCATTATTTCATTGACCAAAGGTTGACCTTTGACCAAAAATGCGACTTTGGTCAAAATGGTCGATCCTTGACCGATGACCAACTCTATTGACCCGATAGGTCGACTTTTGACCAAAAGTCGATTTTAGTCGAAATGATCGATTATTATCTAATGACCAGATTGACCAATAGGTCAACTTTTGACCAAAAAATCAAGTTTGGTCAAATTGGTCGATTTACGACATAATGACCACGACTAATTGACTGATAGATCAACTTTTGACCAAAAAGTTAAATTTTGGTCAAAATGATTAATTTTTGATATGAATGCCGATTATCGACCTATATAGTCGATCTCGACCCAAAAAGTTAACTTTGAGTCAAAATTGTCGATTCTTTGTACTTAATGACCTGACCCATTGACCCGACTAGAGTCGACTTTTTGACGAAAAATTGACATTGGTTGAAAAATAGTCGATCATTAACCCGATAATGAAACACATTGGCCCAATGCGTGAACTTTTGACCAAAAAGTTAACTTTGGTCAAAATTATCAATTTTCGACATAATGATCACCTCATTAACCCAATAAGCCAACTTTTGACCAAAAGTCGAGTTTAGTTAAAATGGTTGATTTCTAACTTGATGACCGACAGTTAACTCGATAAATCGACTTTTGACCAAAAGTCGACTTTAGTCAAAATGGTCGATTCTTGAACCATGAGCAACCCATAGACTCGATATGTCAGCTTTTGGCCAAAATAGTCGATTTTAGACATAATGACCAATTATTGACCCGATAAGTCGATATCTGACCAAAAGTCGACTTTGATCGAAATGGTCGATCCTTGACCGATGACTGACCGATTGACCCGATTAGGTCGACTTTTGACTAAAAAGCGAACTTTAGTCAAAATGGTCAATCCTTTACGGAATGAGCGAACCCATTGACACAATAGGTTAACTTTTGACAAAAAGTTAATTTTGGTTAATATAGTCGATTTTTGACTCAATATACTGACCATTGATCGATATGATCGACTTTTGACCAAAAAGTCGACTTTGGTGAAAATGGTCGATTTTGACCCGATGAACGACCACGTTGACTCGATAGGTTGAATTTTGACAAAAAATTCGATTTAGGTCATAATAGTCGATTTTTGACCTAATGACCGATTATTGACCCAGACATATCTGCTGATCAAAATGTCGACTTTTGTTAAAATGGTCGATCCTTGACCCGATAGGTCAACATTTGACCAAAAAGGGCAATTTTGGTCGAAATAGTTGAATTTTAACGTAATTACCCCCATTTACACGAGGTTAACCTTTGACCAAAAAGTCGACTTTGGTCGAAAATGATTAATTTTTGACCCGACGACCAACTCATTGACCTAATAGGTTGACTTTTGACCAAAAAGTCATCTTTGCTCGAAATGGTTAATTTTTGACACGATGGCCATCTCGTTACCTGATAGGTTGACTTTTGGCAAAAAATTTAATTTTGGTCGAAAATAATCGATTTTCGACCTAATGACCGATTATTGACCCGATAGAATTCGACCTTCGACCAAAAAATCAGCTTTTGTCATATTAATTCGATCTATGACCTAATGACGAGCCCAATGACGATAGAGTCGACTTTTGACCAAAAAGTCGACTTTGGTCGAAATTGTAAATCCTTGACCGAATGACCAACCCACTGACCTAATAGGTCGACTTTTGACCAAAAACACAATTTTGGTCGAAATAATAAATTTTGACTTAATGACTACATTATTGATGAAATAGGTCGACTTCGACCAAAAAGTCGACTTTGGTCTAAATGGTCGATCTTTGACCGATGACAACCCATTGACCCGATAGATCGACTTTTGACCAAAAAGCACTTTGGTTAATGGCAGTCGATCATTGACCTGAAATAGATCGACCTTTGACCGAAAAGTCAACTTTGGTCAAAATGGTCGATCCATTAGCACTTGATAGGTCGACTTTTGACCAAAAGTCAATTTTGATCAAAATAGTCGATTTTGTCCATAATGACCAAGTCATTGACCCGATAAGTCGATCTTTGACCAAAAAGTTAACTTTGGCGAAATCAAAATGGTCGACTTCGACCCGATGACCGATCCATTGACCCAATGGGTCGACTTTTGACCAAAAGTCAACTTTGGTCAAAATGGTCAATCTTGACCCGATGACCAACCGCATTGACCCGATAAATTGACTTTTGATCAAAAAGTTAATTTTGGTCGAAATAGTCGATTTTGACCTAATGACCAGCATATTGACCCAATAGGATGACTTTTGACTAAAATGTCGACTTTAGTCGAAATAGTCGATTCTTGACCCGATGACTAACGCATTGACCTGATAAGTCGACTTTTGAACAATAAGTCGATTTTGGTCGAAATACACAATTTTGACCTAATGACCAATTATTGACCTAATAAGTCGATCTCTGACGAAAAAGCCAACTTTGGTCATAATGGTCAATCCTTGACCCAATGACAAAACCGCTATCTCAATATGTCAACTTTTGACCAAAAAGTTAACTTTGGTCAAAATGGCAAATCCTTGACCCAATGACCCCCACTGACCCAATAGTCGAGTTTTGACTTAAAAGTCAATTTTGGTTAAAATAGAAAATTTTTGACTTAATGACCAATTATTGACCCAATAGGTCAACTTTTAACCAAAAAAGTCAACTTTGGTCAAAATGGTCAATCCATGACGCAATGACCCAATATGTGAACTTTTGAGCAAAAAGTCAACTTTGGTCAAAATGATCAATCCTTGTTCCAATGTCCAACTCATTGACTAAAAAGGACAACTTTTGACCAAAAGTCAATTTGGTCAAAATGGTCGATTTACGACACTGATGAACTAAATGTTAACTTTGGTGAAAATTTTCGATCCTTGATCGATAGACCAATCCATTGATCCAATTTGTCGACTTTTGACAAAAAAGTCAACTTTGGCCGAAATGGTTAATCCTTGACCCAATGACCAATCCATTGACCCAATAGGTCAACTTTTGACCAAAAAATCAATTTTTCTCAAAATTGTCAATTTTTGACCTAATGACTGCCTCATTGACCTAAATAGATCAACTTTTAACCAAAAAGACAACTTTGGTCAAAGTGGTCAATCCTTGACCTAATGACCAACGCATTGACCCAGTAGTTCAACTTTTGACCAAAAAGTCAATTTTGGTCAAAATAGACAATTTTTTACCTAACGACCAATTATTGACCTAGTAAGCCAATCTTTGACTAAAAGTCAACTTTGGTCAAAATGGTCAATCCTTGACCGAATAGCCAACCCATTGACGTAATAGGTCAACTTTTGACTAAAAGGTTAACTTTGGTCAAAATGATCGATCCTTGACCGAATGACCCATTGGCCTAATAGGTTAACTTTTGACCGAAAAGTCAATTTTGATCAAAATAGCCAATTTTGAATTAATGACCTATTATTGACTCGATAAATCGATCTCGACCAAAAAGTCAACTTAGGTCAAAATGGTCGAGTTCTTGACCCGATAATGAACCAGATTGACAAATAGGTAAACTTTTTGACGAAAAAGTCGACTTTGGTCGAAAATGAGGCGATTTTTGACCCAATGACCAACTATTTACCCGAAAGATTAAACTTTGAACTAAAAGTTATCTTTGGTCGAAAATGGTCGATTCTTGACCCATTACCAAGCTCATTGACCAAATAGGTCGACTATTGACAAAAAAGTCGACTTTGGTCGAAATGGTCAATTTTTGACCGATGACCACCCCATTGACCTAATGGATTGACTTTTGACAAAAAATTTAATTTTGGTCGAAATAATCGATTTTTAACCTAATGACCAATTATTGACCCGATAAGTCGATCTTTGACCAAAAGTCGACTTTGGTCGAAATCATCGATCCTTGACTCGATAGATGAACCCATTGACCCGATAGCTCGACTTTTTGAACAAAAAGTCGATTTTAGTCAAAATGGTCGATTTTGACCTAATATACCAACTTGTTCCAATAGGTCGACTTTTGACTAAAAAGTCATCTTTGGTCGAAATGGTCGAATCTTGACCCGATTACCGACTCATTGACCAAATAGGTCGACTTTTGACCAAAAAGTCGACTTTGGTCGAAATGGTAAATTTCGACCAATAGTACACCGTTAACCCGATGGGTTAACTTTTGACCAAAAATTCGATTTTTGATCAAATTTTTTGACCTAATGATCAATTTATTGACTCGCGAATAAGTCGATCTCTTGACCAAAAAGTTGACTTTGGTCGAAATGGTTGATCCTTAGACCTCGATAATCGAGCCCATTGACCCGATAGGTCGACTTTTGACCAAAACGTCGATTTTGGTCGAAATAATCAATGTTTGGCCTAATGACCACCCATTGACCCAATATGTCGACTTTTGACCAAAAAGTCGATTTTGGTCGAAATAGTCGATTTTTGATCCTTAATGAGCTAGCATTGTTGACGATAGGTCGATCTCTTGACCAAAAATCGACTTTGGTCGAAATGGTCGATCCTTGACCGCAATGACCGACCCATTGACCCGATAGGTCGACTTTTGACAAAAAATTCGACTTTGGTCGAAATGATCGAATCCTTGCCACGATAATGACCCATTAACCTAATTAGTCGATCTTTGACGAAAAGTCGAATTTTGTCGAAATGGTCGATCCTTGACCCGATGACAAGACCCATTGACTAAATAGGTCAGACTTTTGATGAAAAAAGTCAATTTTAGTCAAAATAGTCGATTTTGACTTAATGATCGCACATTGACCCGATAGATTGACTTTTGACCAATAAGTCAATTTTGGTCGAAAAGAATCGATTTTGACTAATGACCGATTATTGACCATGTAAGTCGATCTCGACCAAAAGTCGACTTTGGTCAAAATGATCGATCATTGACCTCGATAGATCGACTTTGACCCGAAAGTCGACTTTGGTCAAAATAGTCGATCCTTGACCCGATTGACCAACCCATTGACCCAATAGGTCGACTTTTGACCAAAAGTTAATTTTGGTCGAAATAGTCAGATTATTGACCTAATGACCAATCTATTGACCCAATGAGTCAACTCTCGACCAAAAAGTTGACTTTGGTCGAAATGGTCAATCTTTGACCCGATAGACCAGCCCATTTACCTAATAGGTCGACTTTGACCAAAAAGTTAACTTTGGTTAAAACGGTCGATTCTCGACCCAATGACGACTCATTGACCCGATAGGTCGAACTTTTGACCAAAAGTTAACTTTGGTCGAAAATGGTCGAATCCTTGACCCGATGACGACCTAGTGACCTAATAAGTCGACTTTTGACGAAAAAATCAACTTTTGGTCGAAAATGGTCAATTTTGAACCTAATGACCGACTATTAACATAATCGATCGACTTTTGACGAAAATGTCGACTTTAGTCGAAATGGTCGATTCTTGACACAATGACCGACCAATTGATCCGATATGATCGACTTTTGACCAAAAAGTCGACTTTGGTTAAAATGGTCGATTATTACATCAATGACCAACGCATTAACCTAATTAGATCGACTTTTGATACAAAAAGTCGATTTTGATAAAAAATTGTTAATTTTTGACCTAATGACCGATTATTGACCCGATAAATCGATCTCGTACAAAAATGTCGACTTTGGTCGATATTGATTGAATCCTTGCCCGATGACGAAACCCATTGACCCGATAGGTCGACTTTTGACCAAAAATTCGACTTTGGTCGAAAATGGTAAATTCTTGTCACGAATGACCGACCCATCGGTCCCAATGAGATCGACTTTTGAACAAAACATCGATTTTGGTCAAAATAGTAAATTATTTACTTGAATGACTAATATTTGACCTAATTGGTCGATTTTTGACAAAAAATCGACTTTGGTCAAAATAGTCGATCTTTGACCCGATGACAAACCCATTGACCAATAGCTCGACTTTTGACACATAAGTAAACTTTTGATCGAAAATGGTCGATCCTTGAACTAAATGACGACCTCATTGACCCAAGTCGATATTTGACTTAATGTCCATTTTAGTAAAATGGTCGATTTCGACGCAATGACGAAATGGTCGACTTTGGTGAAATGGTCGATCCTTGATCGATGACGAACCATTGACCAATTTATCAACATTTGACTAAAAAGTTATCTTTGGCTAATATTGTTAATCCTTCACCCAATAACCAACCCATTGACCAAATAGGTCAACTTTTGACAAAAAAATAAATTTTGCTTAAAATTGTCAATTTTTGACCTAATGACCGCCTCATTGACCTAAATAAGTCGACTTTTGACGAAAAAGACAACTTTGGTCAAAATGGTCGATGTTGACAATTGACCCATTGACCAATCGTCGCTTTTGACCAAATAGTCGATTTTGACCCAATAAGCCGATCTCGACCAAAAAGATAACTTTGGTCGAAATGGTTGATCCTTGACCAATGACCCATAGAACTAATAGGCCAACTTTTGACCAAAAAGGTCAACTTTGGTCAAAATGATCAATCCTTGACCGATGACGACTCATTGACCCAATAAGATCAACTTTTGACCAAAAAGTCGATTTTGGTCAAAATAGTTAATTTTTGTACTTAATGACCATTTATTGACCGATAAATTGACTCTTGACCAAAAAGTTAACTTTGGTCAAAATGGTCGATCCTTGACCTGATGACAAACCCATTGACCCAATAGGTCGACTTTCGACCAAAAAGTCGATTTTGGTCGAAATAGTAAATTTTTGACGCTAATGATCCCTATTGACCCGATAGAGTTGACTTTTGACTAAAAATCGATATTTGATCAAAATGGTTGTTAATTTTTTGACCCGATGAATAAAATGTTAACTTTGGTCAATATGGTCGATCCTTGACAAATAAGCTATTTCATTGACCAATAAAGTCGACCTTTGACAAAAAATGCGACTTTGGTCAAAATGGTCGATCCTTGACCCGATGAACTAACCTATTGACCCGATAGGTCGACTTTTGACCAAAAAGTCGATTTTTGGTCGAAATCGATCGATTATTGATCTAGATGACGCACGTTGACCCGATAGGTCGACTTTTGACAAAAAAGTCGATTTTAGTCGAAATTAGTCGATTTCTAACATTAATGACCGATGATTGACCCAAAATTAAATTTTGGTCAAAATGATTAATTTTTGACTGAATGCCCAATTATCGACCTTATAATCAATCTCTGAACAAAAAGTTAATTTTGGTTAATATAGTCAATTTTTTACCTATTACCACCGATTGACTCGATATAGTCGACTTTTGACGAAAAAGTCGACTTTGATAGAAAATGGTCGATTTCTGACGCAATGAACACCACGTTGACCCAATAGGTCAACTTTTGATAAAAAATTCGATTTGGTCAAAATAGTCGATTTTTGATCTAATGAGCGATTATTGACCAATAGATCGACTCTGACCAAAATGTCGACTTTTGTTAAAATGGTCGATCCTTGACCATCCGTTGACCAATAGGTCGACTATTTGACGAAAAGTGCGATTTTGGTCGAAATAGTTAGATTTTTAACCTAATTACCCCTAGTGACTCGAAGGTTAACCTTTGACCAAAAAGTCGACTTTAGTCGAAATGATCGATTTTTGACCTGACGACCGACTCATTGACCTAATAGATTGACTTTTGACTAAAAGTCATCTTTGGTCAAAATGGTCAATTCCTGACCTGATGACCACCTCGTTGACCGATAGGTCGACTTTTGACAAAAAATTTAATTTTGGTCGAAAATAATCGATTTTTGACCAAATGACCGATTATTGACCGATAAATTCGACCTCGACGAAAAAGTCGACTTTTGTCAAATTGGTCGATCATTGACCATAATGAACCCATTGACCTGATAGGTCGACTTTTGACCAAAAAGTCGACTTTGGTCAAAATGGTCAATCCTTGACCGATGACGACCATTGACCTGATAGATTGACTTTTGACCAAAAAGTCAATTTTAGTCGAAATAATAAATTTTTGACTTAATGACACGATTATTGATGAAATAGGTCGACTTTCGACCAAAAAGTCGACTTTGGTCAAAATGGTCGATCTTTGACCCGATGACTGACCATTGACCGATAGATCGACTTTTGACCAAAAATCGACTTTGGTTAAAATGGTAAATCCTTGACCCAATGACCGACCCATTGACCCGATAGTCGAGTTTTGACCAAAAGTCGATTTTGGTCAAAATAATAAATTTTGACTTAATGACCGATTATTGACCCGATAAGTCGACTTTTGACCAAAAAGTTGACTTTGGTCGAAATGGTCGATCCTTGACTCGATGACCGACCCATTGACCAATATGTGAACTTTTGACAAAAAGTCGACTTTGGTCGAAAATGGTCGATCCTTGTCCCATTGTCAGACTCATTATTTGATAAAGTATCGACTTTTGACCGAAAAGTCGAATTTGGTCAAAATGGTCGATTTACGATCACAATGAACTAAATGTTAACTTTGACAGATAATGGTCGATCCTTGATCGATGAGCAATCCATTGACTCGATTTGTGAACTTTTGACCAAAAAGTCAACTTAAGTCGAATATGGTTAATCCTTGACCCGATGACTGACCCATTGATCCGATAGGTCGACTTTTGACCAAAAGTCGACTTTGGTCGAAATTATCGATTTTGACCTAATGACCGAATCTCATTGACCTAAATAGGTCGACTTTTGACCAAAAAGTCAACTTTGGTCGAAATGGTCGATTTTGACCCGATGACCGACGCATTGACCCGATAGATTGACTTTTGACCAAAAAGTTAATTTTGGTCGAAATAGATCGATTTTTGACATAACGACCTGATTATTGACCTAGTAAGCTCGATCTTTGACTAAAAAGTCGACTTTGGTCAAAATGGTCGATCCTTGACCTAATGAACGAGCCATTGTTGTAATACGTTAATTTTTGACCAGAAAAGTTAACTTTGGTCAAAATAATCGATCCTTGCCGAATGAAAACCCATTGGCTCAATAGGTGGTTAACTTTTGACCAAAAGTCGATTTTGATCAAAATAGCTAATTTTTTAATTAATGACTATTGACCAGTCAATCTCGACCAATAGATCAACTTGACCAAAAAGTTATCTTCGGTCAAAATGGTCAATTCTTGACCCAATTACCAACTCATTGACCAAATAGGTCAACTTTTGACAAAATGGTTAATTTTTGACCTAATGACCACCCCGTTGACCCAATGGGTCAACTTTTGAAAAATAAATTTAATTTTGGACAAAATAATCGATTTTTGACTTAATGTGCGATTATTGACCCAATAAGTCGATCTATGACCAAAAAGTAGACTTTGGTTAAAATGGTCGAACCTTGACCGATGACGAACTCATTGACCCGATTGTTCGACTTTTGAGCGAAAAATCGATTTTGTCGAAATGGTCGATTTTGACCTAATGACCATCGATTGATCCGATAAGTCGACTTTTGATCAAAAAGATCAACTTTGGTCGAAAATGGTCGAATCTTGACCCAATTACTCGACTCATTGACCAAATTGGATCAACATTTGACGAAAAGTCGACTTTGGTCAAAATGGTAAATTTCGACCTAATGAGCCAGCCGATTAACTCGATGGGTTAACTTTTGACCAAAAATTGATTTTAGTTAAATTTTTGACCTAATGACGAATTTATTGACCCAATTAGTCGATCTCTTGAACAAAAAGTCGACTTTAGTCGAAATGGTCGATCCTTGACCTGATGATCGAACTCTTTGACCCGATAGTGACACTTTTGACGAAAGTCGATTTTGGTTAAAATAGTCGATGTTTGACGTACATGACCTAGCCGTATTGACCCGATAGGTCGACTTTTGACTAAAAAGTCGATTTTAGTTAAATAGTCGATTTTGATCTAATGGCTGATTATTGATCCGATAAGTTAATCTTTGACCAAAAATCGACTTTGGTCAAAATGGTCGATTCCTTGACTCGATGACCAACCTATTGACCAGATAAGTCGACTTTTGACAAAAAGTCGACTTTGATCAGAAATGATGAATCCTTGACCATTAATGACCCATTGATCTAATAGGTCATCTTTTGACAAAAAAGTCGATTTTGGATCGAAAATAGTCGATTTTTGAATTAATGACCGATTATTGACCTGATAAGTCGATCTTTGACCGAAAAGTCGAATTTTGATCAAAATGGTCGATCCTTGACCAATGATGAGCCCATTGACCTAAATATGTCGACTTTTGACGCAAAAAGTCGATTTTGGTCGAAAATAGTCGATGTTTGACCCAATGACTACCCATTGACCCAATAGGTCGACTTTTGACCAAAAAGTAAATTTTGGTCGAAATAGTCGATTTTGACCGAATGACCGATTATTGACCCATGTAAGCCGATCTTTGAGCAAAAAGTCGACTTTGGTCAAAATGGTCGAACAATTGCCCAATAGATCAACTTAGATCCAAAAGTCGACTTTGTTAAAATGATCGATCTTGGACCAAATGACGACTCATTGACCAATAGGTCGAACTTTTGACCAAAAAGTCGATTTTGGTCAAAATAGTCGATTTTGACCTAATGACCAATTATTGACCCAGAAAGCGATATACGACCAAAAGTCAACTTTGATCAAAATGGTTGATCTTTAACCCGATGATCGAACCCATTTACACAATAGGTTAACTTTGACCAAAAAGTTAACTTTGATCAAAGCTGATCAATTTACGACCCGATGACCGACCCATTAACCCGATAGGTGATGCTTTTGACCAAAAAGTTAACTTTGGTCAAAATGGTCGATACCTTGACCGATGACCGACCTATTGACCTAATAGATCGACTTTTGACCAAAAAGTCAATTTTGGTCAAAATAGTCGATTCTTGACCTAATGACCATTCATTGACCAGATAAGTCGACCTTCGACCTAAATATCGACTTTGGTCAAAATGGTCGATCTTGACCGATGACTGACCCATTGACTTGATAGGTCGACTTTTGACAATAAATTGACTTTGGTCAAAATGGTCGATTCTTGACCACGATGACCGACGCATTGACCTAATAAGTCAACTTTTGACACAAAAAATCAATTTTGATCAAAAATTGTTAATTTTTGACCTAATGACCGACTTATTGATCAAATAAGTGAATCTTGACCAAAAAATCGACTTTGGTACATAATGGTTAATCCTTGACCCAATGACTAACCCATTGACCCGATAGATCGACTTTTGACAAAAATTCGACTTTGGTCAAAATGAGTAAATTCTTGACCTAATGACCGACCCATTGACCCGATAGATCGACTTTTGAACAAAACGTCGATTTTGGTCAAAATAGTAAATTTTTACTCGATGACTGATACATTGACCCAATTAGTCGATTTTTGGCAAAAAGTCAACTTTGGTCAAAATGGTCAATCCTTGACTGAATGACGACACATTGACCAATTAGCTCGACTTTTCACATAAGAAGTAAACTTTGGTCGAAATGGTCGATCTTTGAGCATAATGACCACCTCATTAACCCAATAAGTAAATATTTGACCAAAAAGTCCATTTTGGTCAAAATGATCAATTTCGACACAATGACCAAATTGTCGACTTTGGTGAAAATGGTCGATCCTTGATCTAATGACCGACCCGTTGACCCGATTGATCGACATTTGACTAAAAAGTTAACTTTGGTCAAAATGGTCGATCCTTGACCCGATACTGACCCATTGACCAACTAGGTCGACTTTTGACAAAAGTCGATTTTGCTTAAAATTGTCGATTTTTTGCTTAAATGACCGCCTCATTGACCCGAAATAGATCGACTTTTGACCAAAAGTCAACTTTGGTCGAAAATGGTCGATTCTTGACCAATGACGACCCATTGACCTAATCAATGTCAACTTTTGACCAAAATAGACAATTTTTTGACCCGATAAGCCGATCTCGACCAAAAGATCAACTTTGGTCGAAAATGGTTAATCCTTGACTCGATGACCGACTCATTGAACTAAGAAGTTAACTTTTGACCAAAATGCGAAACTTTGGTCAAAATGATCGATCCTTGACCCAATGACCAACCCATTGGCCTAATAGAGTCGACTTTTTGACCAAAAAGTCGATTTTGGTCAAAATAGTCTAGATTTTTGAATTAATGACGAATTATTGACCCAATAAGTCTGATCTATGACCAAAAAGTCAACTTTGGTCAAAATGTTCAATCCTTGACCCGATGATCAACCCATTGACCAAATAGATCGACTTTTGACCAAAAAGTCAATTTTGGCCAAAATAGTTAATTTTTGACTTAATGACCTCCCATTGACCCAATAGGTTAACTTTTGACCAAAATGTCAACTTTGGTTAAATAGGTTCATTTTTGACCAATGACGACGCATTGACCCGATAAGATTGACTTTTGACAAAAAGTCATCTGTGGTTAAAATGATTAATTCTTGACCAATTACCAACTCATTGACCAAATAGGTCAACTTTTGACCAAAAAGTCAACTTTGGTCAAAATGATCAATTTCTAACCCAATGATCACCTCGTTGACCGAATGGGTTAACTTTTGACCAATAATTCTACTTTGGTCAAAATAGTCAATTCTTGACCAAATGACCAATTATTGGCCCATTAAGTCAATCTCTCACAAAAAGTCAACTTTGGTCAAAATGGTCAATCCTTGACCCAATGACAAACCCATTGTCCTAATATGTTAACTTTTGACTAAAAAGTCAATTTTGGTCAAAATAGATCGATTTTGACATAATGACCAATCAATTGACCGATGGTAGGTTTTGACCAAAAAGTCATCTTTGGTCGAAATGGTCAATCTTGACCCGATTGCTAACTCATTGACTAAATAAGTCAACTTTTGACAAAACGTCAACTTTAGTCAAAATGATCGATTTAACCCGATCGACACCGATTGACCCGATAGGTCGACTTTTGGCCAAAAATTCGATTTTGGTCTAAATAGTCGATTTTGACTAATGACCAATTATTAACCCAATACAGTTAATCTCGACCAAAAGTCGACTTTGGTCAAAATGGTCGATCCTTGACCCGATGACGACCCATTAACTCGATTAGTCGACTTTTGACCAAAAGATAACTTTGGTCAAAATAGTCGAACCTTGACGAAATGACCAACCCATTGACCCGATAGTCGAGTTTTGAACAAAAGTCAATTTTGGTCAAAATAGATTTTTCACTTAATGACACTAATGACACAATAGGTTAACTTCGACGAGATCAACTTGAGTCAAATGGTCGATTCGACTGTGCGATAGATCGACTTTTAACTAAAAAGTAAACTTTAGCCAAAATGTTTAGTCATTGACCCAATGACCAACCATTAACGATTGTAAATTTTAAACTAATGATACCTCGTTGACCTAAATAGGTCAATTGACCAAAATCGACTTTGGTCAAAATGGTCAATTCTAACAAAATGATGCCACAGTAACCCACAGGTAACTTTTGACCACAAATTCAATTTTGGTCAAAATAATCAATTTTTGAATTAATGACCAATTATTGACGCATTAAGTTAATCTCTAACTTAAAAGTCTTTTTTGGTCAAAATGCTCAATCCTTAACTAATTGACAAACCCTTTGACCCAATAGGTCAACTTTTGACCAAAAAGTCAACTTTGGTTGAAATGGTCAATCCTTGACTCAACGACCAACCCATTAACCCAATAGCTCACCTTTTGACCAAAAAGTCAATTTTGGTCAAAATAGTCAATTTTGACCCACTAATCAATTATTGACCTAGTAAGTCAAACTCTAACCAAAAAGTCAACTTTGGTCGAAATGGTCGATCCTTGACCTAGATGACGACTCCATTGATCCGATAAATCGACTTTTGACCAAAATTCGACTTTGGTCGAAATGATCGACTTTGACGTCAAGACGGGTAAACTTTTGACCAAAAGTTTAATTTTGATTAAAATAATCGATTTTTGACCTAAAGACCGATTATTGCCGAATAAGTCGATCTCGACAAAAAAGTCAACTTTGGTCGAAATGATTAATCCTTGACCCGATGACCGACCCATTGACCAAATAGCTCGACATTTTGACCAAAAGTCGATTTTGGTCGAAATAGTCGATTTTTGACCTAATGACCAATCCCATTGACCAAATAGGTGAACTTTTGACGATGACCAAAAATCGACTTTGGTCGAAATGGTGAATCCTTGACTAAATAACTGACTCGATGACCCGATAAGTTAACTTTTGACCAAAAAGCGACTTTGGTCGAAGTGGTCGATCCTTGACCCAATGAACAACCCATTGACCCAATAGGTCAACTTTTGACCAAAAAGCCAATTTTGGTCTAAACAGTCAATTTTTTACCTAATAACCACCTCGTTGACCTAAAAGGTCAACTTTTGACAAAAATGTCAAGCTTGATCAAAATTGTCAATTTCTTACCCAATGACCAACCCATTGACCCAATAGGTCAACTTTTGAACAAAACATAATGACCTTGATTGATTCGAAATGAGTCGACTTTTGACTAAAAATTAAATTTTGTTCAAAATGATCGATCTTTGGCCAAGATAACCGATTATTGACCAATAAATCGATCTCGACCAAAAAGTCGACTTTGGTCGAAATAGTCGATCTTTTACTCGATGACCGGCCCATTGACCCAATAGTTCGACTTTTGACCAAAAAGTTAACTTCGGTCGAAATGGTCGATCCTTAACCCGATGACCGGCCAGTTGACCGATTAATTGACTTTTGACAAAAGTTAATTTTGGTCGATTTTTGACTTAATGACCACGATTGACTCGATAAGATCGACTTTTGACGAAAAAGTCGAGTTTGGTTAAATTGAGTCGATTTCGACCCGATGACCGACCCATTAACGCTATAAGTCGACTTTTGACCAAAAAGTCGACTTTGGTCGAAAATGGTCGATTCCTTGACCCGATGACCGACTCATAGACCGATAGGTCGACTTTTGACCAAAAATAATCAATTATTGACATAATGACATATTATTCACCCAATAAGTCGATCTCTGGCCAAAAGGTTAACTTTGGTCGAAATGATAAATTCTTGACTGATGATAACCCGATTGACCCGATAGGATCGACTTTTGACGAAAAGTCAAGTTTGGTCAAAATTGATCGATCCTTTGACACTAATGACTGACCCATTGACACAATAGATCGACCTTTGACCAAAAAGTTAATTTTTGTCGAAATAGTTGAATTTTTGACCTAATGACCGACCCATTGACCCGATTAGTTAACCTTTACCAAAATGTTAACTTTGGTGAAAATAGTCAATTTTGACTCAATGACTGCCATTTACCGATGAATTCGATTTTGACTCGATATTCAAAATTGAATTTTGGTCGAAAATAGTAAATTTTTGACACAATGACCAATTATTGAACCCGATAAGTCGACTCTGTGACCAAAAGTCAACTTTTAGTCAAAATGGTCGATCGTTGACCCGATAAGCGACCCATTGACCCGATAGGTCAATTATTGACTAAAATGTCGATTATGGTCGAAATGGTCTTTCTTTGACCCGATGACGCAATAGATCGACTTTTAACCAAAACTCGATTTTGAGTCGAAATAGTCGATTTTCGACATAACGACCAACTTATTTGTCACATAGGTCGACTTTTGACCAAAAGTCGATTTTGGTCGAAATGGTCGATTTTGACCTTATGACCACCCAATTGACCCAAAAGGTAAACTTTTGACATAAAAGTCAACTTTGGTCAAAAAGGTGAATATCTAACCCAATGTCTAACTCATAGACCCAACCGGACAACTTTTGGCGAAAAAGTGAATTCTTGTTAAAATAGTCAAATTTTTACCTAATGACCAATAATTGACCTAATAAGTTAATCTATGATCAAAAAGTCGACTTTGTTCAAAATGGTCAATCCTTGACCAAATGACCAACCCATTGACTCAATATGTTAACTTTTTACCAAAAAATCAACCTCGGTAAGAATGGTCAATCCTTGACCAAATGACCAGCCCATTGACCGATAAGTTGACTTTTGACAAAAAGTAAATTTTAGTCAAAATAATCGATTTTTGACATAATCACCGATTATTGACCCGATAAGTCGATCTCGACTAAAAAGTCGACTATGGTCAATAATGATCGATCCTTGACCGAATGCAGAACATTGACCGATAGGTCGACTTTTGACCGAAAAATAACTTTGGTCAAAATGGTCGAACCTTGACCCAAGATCATGCTATTTTGATAAGTCGACTTTGGTCAAAATAGTCGATTATTGACCTAATGACCACCCATTGACCCAATAGATCAACTTTTGACCAAAAGTCGACTTTAGTGAAATAGTCGATTTCGACTCAGAATGACGCATCCTATTGACCCAATAGGTTAACTTTTAACCAAAAAGTCAACTTTAGCCAAAATGGTCAACCATTGACCCATGACCAACCCATAAACCCAATAAGTCAACTTTTGACCAAAAAGTTAATTTTGGTCAAATTGTCAAATTTTAACATAATGACCACGTCATTGACCTAAATTGGTTAACTTTTGACCAAAAAATCAACTTTGGTCAAAATGGTCAATTTCTGACTCAATGACCACCCCATTGATCCAACAGGTATATATTTGACCAAAAATTCAATTTTGGGCAAAATAATCAAATTTTGAACTTATGACCAATTATTGACCCAAGAAGTCAATCTCTAACCAAAAAGTCAACTATGGTCATAATAGTCAATCCTTGACCAATTGACCTGACCCATTGACCCAATAGGTTTACTTTTCACCAAAAAATCGACTTTGGTCGAAATGGTTAATCTTGGACCGATAACAAACATATTAACTCGATAGGTCGACTTTTGACCATAAAGTCGATTTTTGTCGAAATTGTCAAATTCTGACACATGACCTGATCATTGACTCAATAGAGTCGAGCTTCTGACCAAAAGTCGACTTTGGTCGAAATGGTCGATTCCTTGACCCGATGACTGACCCATTGACTTGATAAATAAACTTTTGACCAAAAGTCGACTTTGGTCGAAATAGTCGATTTGTGACACAATGACAACACCATTAACCAATACACGTGAACTTTTAACCAAAAAGTCGAAGTTTGGTCAAAATGGTCAATCCTTGACCGAATGACCAACCAATTGGCTAAATAGTCAACTTTGACCAAAAAGTCAATTTTGGACAAAATAGTCAATTTTTAATCTAATGACCATCCCATTGACCAAATAGATGAACTTTTGACCAAAAAGTCAACTTGGTTAAAATGGTTAATTTACGACCTAATGACGAAAATGTCGAAGCTTTGGTCGAAATAGTCGATCCTTGACCCGATAACCAACTCATTGACCGATAGGTCGACTTTTGACCAAAAAGGCAACTTTGGTTAAAATGGTCGATCCTTGACCACAATGAACGACCCATTGACCCGATAAGTTCGACTTTTGACCAAAATATCGATTTTGGTCGAAAGCGATCAATTTGTACTATTAATGACACTTCATTGACCCGATAGATCGACTTTTGAGAAAAAGTTAAGTTTGGTCAAAATGGTCGATTTATGACATAATGACCACCACATTGACCCGATCAGATCGACTTTTGACCGAATAATTAAATTTTAGATCAAAATGATCAATCTTTGATCGAATGACCAATTATTGACCCAATAGATCGATCTTGAAGCAAAAAATCGACTTTGGTTAAAATTGTCGATCTTTTGACTGAATGACCGACCCATTGACCCGATATGTCGACATTTGACCAAAAAGTTAACTTTGGTCAAAATAATTGATCATTGACCCAACGACCAACACATTGAACCAAAAGTAAACTTTTGACCGAAAAAAGTTAACTTTGGTCGAAATTGTCGATTTTCGACCTAATGACTACCCATTAACTTGATAAGCCGACTTTTGACAAAAATTGACTTTGATAAAAATGGTCAATCCTTGACCCAATGAACAACCCATAGACCCAATAGGTCAGCTTTTGACCAAAATAGTTAATTTTTGACATAATGACCAATTATTGACCCAATAAGTCAATCTTTGACCAAAAGGTCAACTTTGGTCAAAATGGTCAATCCTTGACCCATGACCAACCCATTCACCAATTAGGTTAACTTTTGAATAAAAAGTCAATTTTGAGTCGAAAATTGTTAATTTTTGCATAATAACAAACTCTTTGACTCAATAGGTCAACTTTTGACCAAGAAGTCATCCTTGGTCAAAATGGTCAATTCTTGGCCCAACTACCAACTCAATGACCCAGAAGGTCAACTTTTGACCAAAAAGTCAACTTTTGATCGAAATGATATATTTAAGACCTAATGACCACCCCGTTGACCCATTGGGTTAACTTTTGACCAAAAATTCTATCTTGGTCAAAATAGTCAATTCTTCACCTAATGACCAATAATTGACCCAATAAGTAAATCTCTGACCAAAAAGTCAACTTCGGTCAAAATTATTAATCCTTGGCTATAATAATGACCCCATTGACCAATTAAGTCGACTTTTGATCCTAAATTTGACTTTGGTGAAAATGGTCAATTTTTTATTCGATGACCAACCCATTGACGCAATTGATCAACATTTGACAAAAAAGTCATCTTCATTCAAAATGGTCAATTCTTGACCCAATTACCAACACATTGACCAAATAGGTCAACATTTGACCAAAAAGACAACTTTGATCAAAGTGGTCAATTTCTGACCCAATGACCACCTATTAACTTGATAGGTCGACTTTTGACGAAAAATTTAATTTTGGTCGAAATAATCAATTTTTGACCTAATGAACATTTATTGAACCAATAAGTTAATCTCTGACAAAAAAGTCGACTTTAGTTAAAATGGTCGATCATTGACTCGATGACTGACCCATTGACCCGATAGGTCGATCTTTTGACCAAAAGTCGACTTTGGTCGAAATAGTCGATTTTGAATTAATGACCAACTTATTGAACCGATAAGTCGATCTCTGACCAAAAAGTCGACTTTGGTCAAAATGATCGATCTTTGACCCGATGCAAACCCATTGAACAAATAGGTCAGCTTTGTTCAAAAAATGCAATATTGGTTAAAAAATAGTCAATTTTTGATCTAATGACCACCCATTGACCCAATAGGTTAACTTTTGACCAAAAAGTCAACTTTGGTCAAAATGGTCAAATTTTGACCCAATGACCAACCATTGTACGATAGGTCGACTTTTGACTAAAAATTCATCTTTGGTCGAAATGATTAATTTTTGACCCGATTACCTGACTCATTGACCAAATAAGTCGACTTTAGTCGAAAATGGTCGATTTCGACCCGATGACCGACCTCATTAACCTAATGGGTTAACTTTTGACAAAAAATTGACTTTGGTCGAAATAGTCGATTATTGACCTAATGGCGATTATTGACCCGATAAGTTGACTCTTTGGAAAAAAAGTCGACATTGGTCGAAAATGGTCGACAAACCCATTGACCCAATAGGTTAACTTTTGACCAAAAAGTCAATTTTGGTCAAAATAGTCAATTTTTTACCTAATGATCACCCATTGACCCGATAGATTGACTTTTGACCAAAAGGTCGACATTTAGTCAAAATGGTCGATCTTTATCCAATGACTAACCCATTGAACCAATAGATCGACTTTTGGCCAGAAAAGTCGTCTTTGGTCATAAAGGTCGATTCTTGACCGATTACCGACTCATTGACCCAATAGGTCGACTTTTGACCAAAAAGTTAATTTTGGTCGAAATTATCAATTCGACCCGAGACCACCCTTTGACTAGATAGGTCGACTTTCGACCAAAAATTTAATTTTGAGTTGAAAATAATCGATTTTTGACCTTATGACCGATTATTGACCCGATAAGGCGATCTCGATCAAAAGTTAACTTTAGTCGAAATGGTCGATCCTTGACCCGATGACCAACCCATTGACTCGGCAGGTCGAATTTTGACCAAAAAATTCGACTTTGGTCGAAATGGTCGATCCTTGACGATACCGACCCATTATCCGATGAGTCGACTTTTGGCCAAGAAGTCGATTTTGGTCGAAAATAGTCGATTTTGACCTAATGACTGATTATTAACCACGATGAGCGATCTGCTAACAAAATTAACTTTGTTTAAAATGGTCGATCATTGACCCGATGACTGACTCATTGACCCGAAAGGTCGACTTTTGACCAGAAAAGTCGACTTTAGGTCGAAATGATAGGTCGACTTTTGACAAAAAAATAGTTTTGTCGAACTAGTCATTTTTGAATTAATGACCAATTATTGACCGAATAAATCGATCTTTGACCAAAAAAGTCACTTTGGTCAAAATGGTCGATCCGTTGACCCGATGAATGAACTCGATGACCCAATAAGTCGACTTTTGACAAAAAAGTTAATTTTAGTCGAAATAATCGATTTTTGACCTAATGACCACCCATTGACCTAATAGGTTAACTTTTGACTAAAAAGTCGACTTTGGTAAAGATGAGTCGATTTTGACCCGATGACCGACCCATTAACTTAATAGATCGACTTTTGACCGAAAAATTGACTTTGGTCGAAATGGTCGATTCTTGACCTAATGATCAACTCGATGATCAAATAGATCGACTTTAAACCAAAAAGTTAGCTTTGGTCAAAATAGTCGATTCTAGACTCAATGACTACGTCGTTGACCCAATGGAGTGAACTTTTGTCGAAAAATTCAATTTTGAGTCAAAATAATCGATTTTTGACCTAATGACCGATTATTGATCCAATAAGCCGATCTCGGACAAAAAGTCGACTTTGGTCGAAAATGATCGATCCTTAACCTGATGACGAACCCATTGTTCCAATATATCGACTTTTAACTAAAAAAGTCGATTTTGCTCGAAATAGATAATTTTTGACATAATGATCGCTTCGATCGACCCGATAAATTGACTTTTGACCAAAAAGTCATCTTTAGTCGAAAATGGTCGATTCTTGACCGATTACTGACTCATTGACCGAATAAGTCGACTTTTGACGAAAAAGTCAACTTTGGTCAAAATGAGTCGATTTTGACCGATGACTGACATGATTGACTCGATAGGTTAAATTTTGACAAAAATTTAACTTTGGTCGAAATAGTCATTTTTTGACCTAATGAGCTAGTTATTGACCCGATACGTCGATCTCGACAAAAAATCAACTTTGGTCAAAATGGTTAATCCTTGACCCGATGACAAACCCATTGACCCGATAGGTCGACTTTTGACCAAAAAGCTGACTTTGGTCGAAATGGTCGAATCTTGACCGATTGACCGACCCATTGACTCAATAAGTCGACTTTTGACCAAAATGTCGATTTTGGTCAAAATAATCGATTTTTGACCTAATGGCACCATTGACGAATATCGAATTCGATTTCGACACAATAATACACAATTGACCCGATGGGTAAACTTTTGACGAAAATTCGATTTTGGTCAAAATAATCGATTTTGACCTAATGACGATTATTGACGAAATAACTCGATATCTGACCAAAAGTCAACTTTGGTCGAAATTATCGATCTTGACCCAATGACGACCCATTGACTAAATAGCTCTACTTTTAACTAATATAGTCGACTTTTGGTCGAAAGAGTCGATTTTGACTATAATGATCATCCATTGACCGAATAGATGAACTTTTGACCGAAAAGTCGACTTTGGTCGAAATGGTATAATTTCGACCCCGATTGATCGAAAAGTCGACTTTGGTCGAAATGGTCGATCCTTGAGCTAATAACTAACTCATTGACCCGATAGATCGAAGCTGCGACAAAAAAGTCGATTTTGGTCGAAATGGTCGATCCTCGACCCGATGACGACCATTGACCCGATAGGTCGACTTTTGAACAAAAAGTTAATTTTGGTCGAAAAGTCGATTTTTATCCAATGACCGCCTCATTGACCCGATAGGTCGACTTTTGCACCGAAAAGTCGAGCTTTGGTCAAAATTATCAATTTCGACTGATGACGACCCATTCACCCGATAGGTCGACTTTTGATAAAAATTCGAGCTTTGGTCGAAATGGTCGATTTCGACATAATGACCACCCGATTGACCCGATAAGTCGACTTTCGACTAAAAATTAAATTTTGGTCGAAATGATCGATTTTTGATCGAATGACGAACAATTGACCCGATAAGTCGATCTTTGACCAAAAATTGACTTTGGTCGAAATTGTCGATCTTTTACTCGATGATCGACCATTGACCCAATATGTCGACTTTTGACCAAAAATCGACTTTGGTCAAAATGGTAAATCCTTGACCCGTATTGACCAGCCCATTGACTCAATGGTCGACTTTTGATCAAAAAGTTAATTTTGGTCGAATTATTTGCTTTAATGACCACTCAATTAACTCGATAAGTTAACTTTTGACGAAAAAGTCGACTTTGGTTAAAATGGTTAATTTCGACCCGATGACAGCCCATTGACCTGATAGGTCGATTTTTGACCAAAAATTAACTTTGGTCGAAATGGTCAATTCCTTGAACCAATAACGTGACCCATAGACCGAATAGATCGACTTTTGACCAAAATAATCTAATTGTTTGACATAATGACCGATTATTGACCAGATTAAGTCAATCTCTGACCCAAAATGTCAACTTCGGTCAAAATGTTAAATCTTTGACCCAATGATCCACCCATTGACCCAATAGGTCAACTTTTGACAAAAAAGTGAACTTTAGTATAAATAATCAATCCTTGACACAATGTCCAAACATATGACACGATTAGATCGACTTTTGACAAAAAAGTTAATTTTGGTCAAATATTGTCGAATTTATGACTAATGATCACCCTATTGACCCGATATGTCGACTCTCGACCAAAAAGTCGACTTTGGTCAAAATGATCGAATTCTTGACCCGATGTGGTACCACCGATTTGACCGATGGAGTTAACTTTTGACAAAAAATTCGATTTTGGTCGGAATAGTAAATTTTTTACCTAATGAATCGATTTTTGACCCGATAAGTCGATCTCGACCAAAAAGTCAACTTTTGTCAAAATGGTCAATCCTCGACCCAATGACCAACCCATTGACCCAATAGGTCAACTTTTGACCAAAAAGTAAACTATGGTCAAAATGATCAATCATTGACTTAATGACCTAATAAGTCAACTTTTAACAAAAAAGTCACTTTTGATCAAAAGAGGTAATCTTTGACATAATGACCAACTCATTCGCCCTATAAATTAACTTTTAACCAAAAGTTAATTTTGGTAAAAATGGTCGATTTTGACTACAATGACGCCGATTGACCCGATAGATCGACTTTTGATCAAAAATTGACTTTGGTCAAAATGGTCGATTCTTGACCCGATGAGTAACACGTTGACCAGATAGAGTCGACTTTTGACCAAAAATTTAGTTTGCGGCAAAATAATCGATTTTGACCTAATGACCAGATTATTGACCCGATAAGTCGATCTTGACCAAAAATTCGACTTTGGTAAAAATGATTAATCCTTGACCACGATGACCAATCAATTGACCCAATAGATTGACTTTTGACCAAACAAGTCAACTTATGATCGAAATGGTCGATCTTTGACCTAATTGACCTCGATAAGTCGACTTTTGACCAAAAAATCGATTTTGGTCGAAAATGATCGATTTTTGACATAATGACCGACTCATTGACTCGATAGGTCGAACTTTTGACCAAAAAGTCGATTTTGGTGAAATAGTCGATTTTTGACCAATGACTGACGATTGACCCGATAGGTCGACTTTTGGTCGAAATAGTCGATTTCTGATCAATAACCTGATCCATAGACCTAATAGATCGACTTTTGACGAAATGTCGACTTTGGTCAAAATAGTAATTTTGACCTAATAACGATTATTGACCCGATAAGTCGATCTTTGACGAAAAATTGACTTTGTTAAAATGAGTCGATCCTTGATCCAATGACTAACCCATTGACCCGATAGGATCAACTTTTGACCAAAAATCGACTTTGGTCAAAATAATCGATCCATGAACAAATGACTAACCCTTTGACCCAATAGGTTAACTTTTGACCAAAAAACCAATTTTTTGTAAAAATAGTCAATTTTTGACAAAATGACCATTATTGACCCAATAAGTCAATCTCTGACAAAAAAGTTAAATATGGTCATAATAGTCAATCCTTGACCCAATCAGCGAACTATTGACCCGATAGATCGACTTTTGACCAAAAATATAACTTTAGTCAAAATGATTGAGCCTTGACCCGATGATCAACCATTGACCCAAAGGTCGACTTTTCGCGAAAAATCGATTTAGTCTAAATAGTCAATTTTTGACCTAATGACGACCCATTGACCCAAAAAGTCAACTTTTGACCAAAAAGTTAACTTTGGTCGAAAATGGTCGATTTCGACTAATGACGAGCCGAATTGACCGATAGGTCGACTTTTAACCAAAAGTTAACCTTAGCGAAAATGGTCGATCATTAACCCGATGACGACCGATTAACCCAATAGTTCAACGTTTGACTAAAAAGCGATTTTGGTCGAATTATCGATTTTGACGTAATGACCGACTCATTGATCTAAATTGGTTAACTTTTGACCAAAAAACCAACTTTGGCAAAAATGTTCAATTTACGGCACAATGACCGCCCCATTGACCTAATAGGTCGACTTTTGACCAAAAGTCAAGTTTGGTCAAAATGGTCAATCCATGACCCAATGACCAACCCATTGACTAAATAGCTTACCTTTTGACCAAAAGGTAAATTTTGGTCAAAATAGTCAATTTTTGACCTAATGACCTTCCCATTGACAAAATAGATGAACTTTTGATGAAAAAGTCACCTTTGGTCAAAATGGTTAATTTCTGACCCAATGACCAAATGACAACTTTGGTCAATATGGTCAATCCTTGACTCAATAACCAACTAATTGACCTAATAGATAAACTTTTGACCAAAAAGGCAACTTTGGTCAAAATGGTCAATCCTTGACTCGATGAGCAAACCCATTGACCCGGAAAGGTCGAATTTTGACGAAAATGTCGATTTTAGTAAAAACATGTAATTTTTTACCTAATGACCACCCATTGACCAAATAGAGTCGACTTTTGACAAAAAGTCAATTTGGTCAAAATGGTCGATTTATGACATAATGAGCACCCGATTGACCCAAAAGAATAAATTTTGACCAAAAAGTTATCTTCGGTCAAAATGGTTAATTCTTGACCCAATTACCAACTCATTGACCAAATAGGTCAACTTTTAATAGAAAAAGTCAACTTTGGTCAAATGGTCAATTTTTGACCCAATGTGGTGCCCCGTTGACCCAATGGGCCATCTTTTGAAAAAAAAATTAATTTTGGTCAAAATAATCAATTTTTGACCTAATGACCCAATAAGTCAATCTCTGACCAAAAATTCAAATTTGGTCAAAATGGTCGATCTTTGGCCCAATGACAAACTCATTAGACCCAATAGTTCGACTTTTGACCAAAAAGTCGATTTTGGTCAAAATGATCGATTTCTGACTTAATGATCACCGATTGACCCGATAGGTCGACTTTTGACAAAAAAGTCATCTTTTGTCAAAATAGTCGATTCATGACCTAATTACCGACTCATTGTCCAAATAGGTCGACTTTTGACCAAAATGTTAACTTTGGTCGAAATGGTAAATTTCGACCCGATGACCACCCATTCACCTTTTATAAGTCGATCTTTTGACACAATGACCAATTATTGAGCCGATAAGTCGATCTCGACCAAAAATTCAACTTTAGTTAAAATGTTTAATCCTTGACCCAATGACAAACCCATTGATCCAATAGGTCAATTTTTGACAAAAAAGTGAATTTTGGTCAAAATAATCAGTGTTTGACTTAATGACCACACATTGACCCAATAGGTCGACTTTTGACTAAAAAGTCAATTTTGGTCAAAATAATCAATTTTTAACCTAATGACCAATTATTGACCCAACAAGCCGATCTCTAACCAAAAAGTCGATTATGGTCAAAATGGTCGATCATTGACCCGACGACCAACCCATTGACCCGATTGGTCGACTTTTGACCAAAAAATTAACTTTAGTGAAGCTGATCGATCCTTGACCCGATGACCGACCCATTGGCTCTAATAGGTCGACCTTTGACCAAAAAGTGAATTTTGGACAAAATAGTCATTTTTGAATTAATGACCGATTATCGACCCAATAAGTCGATCTTTGAGCAAAAAGTTAAATTTTGTCGAAATGGTCGATCCTTGACCCGATGACCAACCCATTGACTCAATAGGTCAACTTTTGAGGAAAAAAGTTAATTTTGGTCAAAATAGACAATTTTTGACTTAATGACCACCCATCGACCCAATAGGTCAATTGCTGACCAAAAAGTAAATTTTGGTAAAAGAGTCAATTTTTGACCCAATGACCAATTATTGACCTATGAGCCGATCTGCGAACAAAAAGTCGACTTTGGTCGAAATGATTAATCCTTGACCCGATGACGACCCATTGACATAGTAGATTCGACTTTGATCAAAATAGTCAATCCTTGACCCAATGACCAACCCATTGGCCCAATAGGCCAACTATTGAGCAAAAAGTCAATTTTGGTCAAAATAGTCAATTATTGATCTAATGACCAATTATTGACCCAGTAAGCCAATCTTTGACCAAATAGTTAACTTTGGTCAAAATGGTTAATCTTTGACCCAAAGACAAACCCACTTACCTAATAGGTAAACTTCTGATCAAAAAGATAACTTTGGTGAAAATGGTAAATTCGACTATTGACTGACCATTAACTTGATAAGTGAACTTTTGACCAAAAAGTTAACTTTGGTCGAAAATGGTCGATGCCTTAACCCAATGACCAATCTATTGACCTAATAGGTCAACTTTTGACCAAAAAGTCAATTTTGGTAAAAATAGTCAAATTTTGACTTAATGACCACCCATTTACCAATAGGTCAACTTGACCAAAATGTCAACTTGGTCAAAATGGTCAATTCTTGACGCAATGACCAACCCATTGACCCAATAGGTTAACTTTTAACGAAAAAGTTAACTTTTTTCAAAATAGTTAATTCTTGACCCAATGACCAACACATTGACCCAATTAATCAACTTTTGAACAAAAAGTCAATTTTGGTAAAAATTATCAATTTTTGACCTAATAACCAATAATTGACCCAATAAGTCAATTTCTGACCAAAAAGTCATTTTTTGTCATAATGGTTAATCCTTGACCTAATGACAAACCCATTGACCCAATATGTTAACTTTTGACAAAAAATTCAACTTTGGTCAAAATGGTAAATCCTTGTCCGATTGACAAACACTCGACCCGAGTAGATCGAATTTTGACCAAAAAGTCAATTTTAATCAAAATAGTAAATTTTTGACATAATGACCAATATTTGACCTAATTGGTCAATTTTTGACAGAAAGTCGACTTTGGTCGAATTGGTCGATCCTTGACCCAAGCCAACCCATTGACCCAATAGTTCGACTTTTAACACAAAAATAAACTTTGGTCGAAATGTTCGATCCTTTAACGAATTGACCACCTCATTGACCGAAAAGGTCGACATTTGACCAAAAAGTCGACTTTGGTTAAAATGGTCGATTTTTGACACAACGACCAAAATGTCGACTTTGGTTAAAATGGTCGATCGTTGATCCGATGACGAACCATTGACCGATTTATCAACTTTTGATTAAAAAGTTAACTTTGGCCAAAATGATCAATCCTTGATCCAATTAGTGACCCAAAAAGTCTATTACTGACAAAAAAGTCAACTTTGGTCAAAATGGTCAATCCTTGACCCAATGACTAACCATTGACCCAATAGGTCAACTTTAGACCAAAAAGTCAATTTTGGTAAAAATAGTCAATTTTTGACCTAATGACCAATATTGACCCGATAAGATAATCTCGACGAAAAAGTCGGCTTTGGTCGAAATGATTAATCTTTGACCCGATCACGAACCCATTGACCCAATTGGTCGAGTTTTGACCAAAAAAGTCCACTTTAGTCGAAATGATTCATTTCGACTCGATGGCCAATGACCAACCCATCAACACACGAGGTGAACTTTTGACCAAAGTGTCAATTTTTGTCAAAATAGTCAAATTTTGACCTAATGACCACCCATTGACCAAATTAGTAAACTTTTGACCAAAATGTCAACTTTGGTCAAAATGGTAAATTTTTGACCCGATGAACAAACCTTTTACCCAATAGGTCAACTTTTGACAAAAAAGTTAACTTTGGTCAAAATGGCCAAATCTTGACCCGATGACAGCACATTGACCCGATAAGTCGACTTTTGAACGCAATAGTCGATTTTGGTCAAAATATCTAATTTTTGACCTAATGACAAATTATTGACTCGATAAGTTAATCTCGGACCAAAAAGTCAGACTTTGGTCATAATGAGTCGAACCTTGACCGATGACAAGCCCATTGACCCAATAGGTCGAGCTTTGACCGAAAGTCGACTTTGGTCGAAATGTTGAATCCTTGACCCAATGACGTACGATGACCCAATAGATCGCTATTGACTAAAAAGTTAATTTTAGTCGAAATAGTAAAATTTTGACTTAATGACCGATTATTGACCCGATAGAGTCGATCTTTTGACCAAAAGTCGACTTTGGTGAAAATGATCGATCCTTGACCCGATGACCGACCCATTGATCCCGATGGGTCGAATTTTGACGGATAGTTGACTTTGGTCAAAATGGTCGATCCTTGACTCGATTACTTAACTCATTAACCCGAAAAGGTCAACTTTTGACCAAAAAGTCGATGTCGATATTGACGATTGAAAACATTTAACATAACAATTCAATTTTGGTCAAAATAGTCGACTTTTGACCTAATAGTCAAATATTGATCGATAAGTCGATTTCGACCAAAAGTCAACTTTAGTTAAAATGGTCGATCCTTGATCCGATAATGAACACCATTGACTCGATAAGTCAACTTTGACCAAAAAAGTCAATTTTGGTCGAAATAGTTAATTTTTGACCTTATTGCACGACCATTGACCCAATAGGTCGACTTTTGACCAAAAAGTCAACTTTGGTCAAAATGGTCGATTCTTGACCCGATGACCGACTCATTGACCCAATAGGTCGACTTTTGACTAAAAAGTCAACTTTGGTCAAAATGGTCGATCTTTAACCGATAACCACTCCATTGACCCGATAGGTCGACTTTTGACAAAAAGTCAATTTTGGTCAAAATAATCGATTTTTGACCTAATGACGAAATTATTGACCCGATAAGTCGATCTCGACCAAAAAGTCAGCTTTGGTCAAAATGGTCAATCACTTGACCCAATCACTAATCCGTTGACTCAATAGGTTAACTTTTGACCAAAAAATCAACTTTGGTCAAAATGGTCAATCCTTGACCCAATGACCAACCATTGACCCAATAGGTCAACTTTTGACAAAAAATTAACTTTGGTTAAAATGGTCGATTTTTGACCTAATGACAATAGTTGACCCAATAGGTCGACTTTTAACCAAAAAGTCACTGGTCAAAATGGTCGATCTTGACCCAATGACCAACCCATTGACCCAATAGGTCAATTTTTGACCAAAAAGTCAACTTTGATCAAAATGTTGATTTCTGACCTAATGACCACTCGATTGACCCGATGCGTTAACATTTGACCAAAGATTAACTTCGGTTGAAATAGTCGATTTTTGACACAATGACCGATTATTGACCCAATAAATCGATCTTTGCCCAAAAAGTTATGTTTGGTCAAAATGGTCGATCCTTGACCCAATAATGAGCCCATTGACCCAATAGAATCGACTTTTGATCAATAAAGTTAATTTTGGTCGAAATAGTCGATTTTTGACTTAATGAACACCCGTTGACCCGATAGAGTCAACTTTTGACCAAAAAGTCGAAGTTTGGTCGATAATGGTCGAGTCTTGACCAAATGTCGACTCATTGACACAATAGGTCAACTTTTAACAGAAAAGTCGACTTTGGTCAAAATGGTCGATTCTTGACCCAATGACCACCTGTTGACCCATGGGTTAACATTTAACCAAAAATTCGATTTTGGTCGAAAATATTCGATTTTTGACCTAATGACGAATTATTGAACCAATAAGTCAATCTACGACTAAAGAGTAAACTTTGGTCGAAATGGTCGATCCTTGACCCGATGACGAACTCATTGACCCGATAGGTCGACTTTTGACCAAAAAGTCAACTTTGATCAATCATTGACTCGATAATGAACCATTGACTCAATTGGTCAACTTTTGACAAAATAGTAAATTTTGGTAAAAATAGTCAATTTTTGACTTGAATGATCCAATAAGTCAATTTGTTGACAAAAGTTAATTTTGGTCATAAATTGCCAATTCTTAACCCAATGACCAACCCATTGACCCAATAAATCCATTTTTGACCAAAAAGTCATCTTTGGTCAAAATGGTTAATTCTTGACCCAATTCCAACTCATTGAAGAAATAAGTTAACTTTTGACACAAAAGTTAATTTTGGATAAAATTGTTAATTTTGACCTAATGACCACCATTGACCCGATAGGTCGACTTTTGACCAAAAAGTCAACTTTTGTCACAATGGTCGATTTATGACGCAATGACCAGCCCTTTAACCTAATGGGTCGACTTTTGACCAAAAATTTAATTTTGGTCGAAGTAATCGATTTTTAATCTAATGACGACTATTAACCGATAAGTCGATTCTCGACCAAAAAGTCAATTTTGGTTAAAATGGTCAATCCTTGACCCAATGAACAACCCATTGACCCAATAGGTCTTTTGACCAAAAAATCAACTTAGGTCAAAATGGTCTATTTCTGACCCAATGAGCACCCCATTGACCCAATGGTCAACTTTTGAACAAAAATTTAATTTTGGTCAAAATAGTTAATTTTTGACTATGACGAAATAGTCGATTTCGAATTAATGACCGATTATTGACCGAATAAGTTCGATCTCGACCAAAAGTCGACTTTGGTCGAAATGGTCGATCCTTGACCCAATGACAAACTATTGACCCAATAAGTCGACTTTTGACCAAAAAGTCGATTTTTGCCAAAATAGTTTATTTTTAACCTAATGACCACTCGATTGACCTAATAAGTCGACTTTTGACCAAAAAGTCGACTTTGGTCGAAAATGGTTAATTTTTGACCCAATGACCGACCCATGGACCCAATAGGTCGACTTTTGACCAAAAAGTCATCTTTGGTCGAAATGGTCGATTCTTGACCCGATTACGAACTCATTGACCAAATAGGTCACCTTTGGACAAAAAAATTAACTTTGGTTAATATGGTCCATTTTTGACCCAATGACCTCTCTGTTGACCCAATGGGTAAATTTTTGACCAAAAATTCAATTTTGGTTAAAATAGGTCAACTTTTGACCAAAAAGTCAATTTTGGTCAAAATGAATTCATTACGACCCAATGACCGCGCCGTTGACACAATGGATTAACTTTCGACCAAAAATTTAATTTTGGTCAAAATAATCGATTAATTACCCAATATGTGAATCTCGACCAAAAAATTAACTTTGGTCAAAATGGTCGATCCTTGACCCGATGATAATCCATTGACCCAATAGGTCGACTTTTGTCCAAAAGTTGACTTTGGTCGAAATGGTCGATCCTTGACCCGATGACCAGACCCATTGACCAAATAGAGTCGACTTTTGACAAAAAGTCAACTTTGGTCAAAATGATCAATCCATGACACAATAGACGACCCATTGGCCTAATTGGTCGACTTTTGACCAAAATGATAATTTTGTCAAAATAGTTAATTTTTGAATTAATGACCAATTATTTACCCAATAAGTCGATCTGCGACCAAAAGGTCGACTTTGGTCAAAATGGTCGATCCTTGACCCAATGACAAACTCATTGACCCGATTGGTCGACTTTTGACCAAATAGTCGATTTTGAGCAAAATAGTCACTTTTGAGCAAAATAATCGATTTTTGATTTAATGAACACCATTGACCGATAGATTGACTTTTGACGAAAAATTAATATTTAGTCATAATGATCGAATTCTTGACCAATTACCAACTCATTTACAAAATAGGTCGACTTTTGACCAAAAAGTAAACTTTGGTCGAAATGGTCGATTTTGACTCGATGAGCACCTCGTTGACCGAATAGGTCGACTTTTGAACATGAAATTTAATTTTGGTTAAAATAGTCGATTGGTTGATGTCGACCAAATAATCGATTTTTGAATCAATGACCAGATTATTGACCCGATAAGTCGATCTCGACCAAAAAGTCGACTTTGGTCAAAATGAGTCGATCCTTGACCCAATGACGAACCCATTGACCCAATAGGTCAACTTTTGACCAAAAAGTCGATTTTGGTCGAAATAGTCGATTTTGACCTCATGACCACCCATTGACCTGAATAAGTCGACTTTTGAACAAAAAGTCAATTTTGGTCAAAATGATCAATTTTTGACTGATGACTGACCCATTGACCCGATAGGTTGACTTTTGACAAAAGTCGATCTTTGGTCGAAATGTTCGATTCTTGACCCAATTACTGACTTCTTGACCCGAATAGATCGACTTTTGACCAAAAATGTCGACTTTGGTCAAAATGATCGATTACGACCCGATGAGCACCTTTGATCCAAGTGATTGGTAAACTCATTTACCAAGAATTCAATTTTGGCTTAAATAGGTCAACTTTTGACAAAAGTCAACTTTGGTCAAAATGGTCAATCCTTGACCCAATGACCGCCCCGTTGACCCAATAGGTTAACTTTTGACCAAAAATTCAATTTTGGTCAAAATAGTCAATTTTTGACCTAATGACTAATTATTGACCCAATAAGTCAATCTCTGACCAAAAAGTCAACTTTGGTCAAAATTGTTAATCCTTGACCCAATGACAAGCCCATTGACCCAATAATATGTCAACTTCTGACCAAAAAGTCAATTATGGTCAAACTAGTCAATTTTTAACTTAATGACCACACATCGATCGAATAAGTCAACTTTTGACCAAAATAGTCAATATTGGTAAAAATAGTCAATTTTTGACCTAATGACCAATTATTGACCAGTAAGTCAATCTCTGACCAAAAAGTCAACTTTGGTCAAAATGGTCAATCATTAACCCAATGACCTACCATTGACCTAATAGGTCGACTTTTGACCAAAAAGTCAACTTTGGTCAAAATGATCAATCATCGACCCAATGACTGACCCATTGACCCAAAGGTCGATCTTTTAACCAAAAAGTTAATTTTGGTCAAAATAGTCGATTTTTGAATTAATGACAATACATTGATCTGAATAAGTCAACTTTCGACCAAAAAGTCAACTTTGGTAAAAGTGGTCAATTCTTGACCCAATGACAAACTCATTGACCCAATAGGTCAACTTTTGACAAAAAGTCAATTTTGGTCAAAATGGTCAATTTTTAACTTAATGACCACCCATTGACCTAATAGGTCAACTTTTGACCAAAAAGTCAATTTTGGTCAAAATAATCAGTTTTTGACCTAATGACTAATTATTGACACAGTAAGTCAATCTCTGACCCAAAAGTCAACTTTGGTCAAAATGGTCAATCCTTGAGCCAATGACCAACCCATTGACCCAATAGGTCAACTTTTGACCAAAAAGTCAACTTTGGTCAAAATGGTCAATCATTGACCCAATGACCTGACCCATTAGACCAATAGGTCGACTTTTGATCATAAAGTCATATTTAATGAAAATACTCAATTTTTGACATTAATGACTGATAATTGACCGAATAAGACGATCTCTGACCAAAAACTCAACTTTGGTCGAAATGGTTAATCCTTGACCAATTACGAACCATTGACCCGATAGGTCAATTTTTGACCAAAAAATCAATTTTTGTCAAAATAGTCAATTTTTGACCTAATGACCACCCATTGACCCAAAAGGTCAACTTTTGACCAAAAAGTCAACTTTGGTAAAAATAGTCAATTTTTGACCCAATGACCAAACTATTAACCTAATAGGTCAACTTTTGACCAAAAATATAACTTTCGCCAAAATGGTCAAACCTTGACCCAATGATTAACCCATTGACCCAAAAGGTCAACTTTTCACGAAAAAAATCCAATTTTGTCTAAATAGTTAATTTTTGACCTAATGACAACCCATTGACCCAAAAGGTCAACTTTTGACCAAAAAGTTAACTTTGGTCAAAATGGTCAATTTCTGACCTAATGACCAACCGATTGACCCAATAGGTCAACTTTTAAACAAAAAGTTAACTTTAGCCAAAATGGTCAATCATTAACACAATGACCGACCAATTAACCCAATAGTTCAACGTTTGACCAAAAAGCTCGACTTTGGTCAAATTGTCAATTTTTGACGTAATGACCAACTCATTGATCTAAATTGGTTAACTTTTGACCAAAAAACCAACTTTAGCAAAAATGTTCAATTTCTGGCACAATGACCACCCCATTGACCCTATAGGTCAACTTTTGACCAAAAGTCAAGTTCGGTCAAAATGGTCAATCCATGACCCAATGACCAACCCATTGACTAAATAGCTTACCTTTTGACCAAAAGGTAAATTTTGGTCAAAATAATCAATTTTTGACCTAATGACCATCCCATTGACCAAATAGATGAACTTTTGACGAAAAAGTCACCTTTGGTCAAAATGGTTAATTTCTGACCCAATGACCAAATGTCAACTTTGGTCAATATGGTCAATCCTTGACTCAATAACCAACTAATTGACCTAATAGATAAACTTTTGACCAAAAAGGCAACTTCGGTCAAAATGGTCAATCCTTGACCCAATGAACAACCCATTGACCCAGAAGGTCAAATTTTGACCAAAATGTCAATTTTAGTAAAAAATGGTCGATTTTTACCTAATGACCACCCCATTGACCAAATAGGTCAACTTTTGACAAAAAAGTCAAGTTTGGTCAAAATGGTCGATTTCTGACATAATGACCACCCAATTGACCTAAAAGAATAAATTTTGACCAAAAAGTTATCTTCGGTCAAAATGGTTAATTCTTGACCCAATTACCAACTCATTGACCAAATAGATCAGTTTTTTGACCAAAAAGTCAACTTTGGTCAAAATGGTCAATTTTCGACCCAATGTGGTACCACCGATTGACCCAATGGGCCAACTTTTGACAAAAAATTTAATTTTGGTCAAAATAATCAATTTTTGACCTAATGACCAATTATTGACCCAATAAGTCAATCTCTGACCAAAAAGTCAACTTTGGTCAAAATGGTCAATCCTTGACCCAATGACAAACCCATTGACCCAATAGTTCAACTTTTGACCAAAAAGTCAATTTTGGTCAAAATGGTCAATTTTTGACTTAATGACCACCCATTGACCCAATAGGTCAACTTTTGACAAAAAAGTCATCTTTGGTCAAAATGGTCAATTCTTGACCTAATTACCAACTCATTGTCCAAATAGGTCAACTTTTGACCAAAATGTTAACTTTGGTCAAAATGGTAAATTTCTGACCCAATGACCACCCCGTTCACCTTTTTATAAGTCAATCATTTTGACCTAATGACCAATTATTGAGCCAATAAGTCAATCTCTGACAAAAAATTCAACTTTAGTTAAAATGTTTAATCCTTGACCCAATGACAAACCCATTGATCCAATAGGTCAACTTTTGACGAAAAAGTGAATTTTGGTCAAAATAATCAGTGTTTACTTAAAGACCACACATTGACCCAATAGGTCGCCTTTAGACTAAAAAGTCAATTTTGGTTAAAATAATCAATTTTTAACCTAATGACCAATTATTGACCCAATAGAGCCAATCTCTGACAAAAAAGTCAATTATGGTCGAAATGGTCAATCCTTGACCCAACGACCAACACATTGACCCAATTGGTCAACTTTTGACCAAAAATCAACTTTAGTCGAAGGCCGATCAATCCTTGACCCAATGACCAACCCATTGGCCTAATAGGTCAACCTTTGACCAAAAAGTGAATTTTGGACAAAATAGTCATTTTTTGAATTAATGACCAATTATCGACCCAATAAGTCAATCTTTGAGCAAAAAGTTAAATTTTGTCAAAATGGTCAATCCTTGACCCAATGACAAACCCATTGACTCAATAGGTCAACTTTTGAGGAAAAAAGTTAATTTTGGTCAAAATAGTCAATTTTTGACTTAATGACCACCCATCGACCCAATAGGTTAACTGCTGACCAAAAAGTAAATTTTGGTAAAAAGAGTCAATTTTTGACCCAATGACCAATTATTGACCTAGCAAGCCAATCTCTGAACAAAAAGTCAACTTTGGTCGAAATGATCAATCCTTGACCCATGATGAACACGACCCGTATTGACGTGGTAACGTCGACTTTGGTCGAAATAGTCGATCTTGACCTAATGACCAACCCATCGACCCGATAGGCCGACTATTTGAGCAAAAAGTCAATCTTTGGTCAAAATGGTCAATTTATTGACCTAATTGACCGAACTTATTGACCCAGTAAGACGATCTACGACCAAATAGTTAACTTTGGTCGAAATGGTTCGATCTTTGACCCAGTAAACCCACTTACCTGGTAAACTTCGACCAAAGATAACTTTGGTCGAAATGGTGAATTCTTGACTGCTATAACCCATTAACCCGATAGGTGAACTTTTGACCAAAAGTTAACTTTGAGTCGAAATGGTCGAACCTTAACCAATCGACCAACTTATTGACCTAATAGGTCGACTTTTGACCAAAAATGTCGATTTTGGTCAAAATAGATCGAATTTTGACCTAATGACCACTCATTTACCAAATAAGTCGACTTTTGACCAAAATGTCAACTTGGTCGAAATGGTCGATTCTTGACGACATATGACGATCCATTGACCCGATAGGTCAACTTTTGACGAAAAAGTTAATCTTTGGTTCAAAATAGTCGATTTTGACCGATGACCAACACGTTGCTCGATTGATCAACTTTTGAACAAAAAGTCGATTTTGGTCAAAATTGTCGATTTTTGACCTAATGACCGATTATTGACCCAATAAGTCGATCTCTGACCAAAAAGTCGACTTTGGTCGATAATGGTTGATCCTTGACCCAGTGAAAACCCATAGACCCGATATGTCGACTTTTGACGAAAAAATTCGACTTTGGTCAAAATGGTAAATTCTTGTACTAATGACCACCCATTGACCCGATAGGTCAACTTTTGACCAAAAAGTCGATTTTAATCAAAATAGTAAATTTTGACATAATGGCCGATATTTGACCTAATTGGTCAATTTTAGCAAGAAAGTCATCTTTGGTCGAAATGGTCGATCCTTGACCCAATGACCAACTCATTGACCTAATAGGTCGACTTTTAACACAAAAAATAAGCTTTGGTCGAAATGTTACGATCCTTGAACAAAATGCCAACCTCATTGGCCAAAAAGATCGACATTTGACCAAAAAAGTCGACTTTGGTTAAAATGGTCGATTTTTACGACGACCAAAATGATCGACATTGGTTAACAATGGTCGACTCGTTGATCGAAAGTGACTCAAACCATTGACCAGATTATAGTCGACTTTTGATCAAAAATGTTAACTTTGGTCAAAATGATCAATCCTTGATTCAATTAGTGACCAAATAAGTCGATCATTGCGACAACAAAGTCAACTTTGGTCAAAATGGTCAATCTTGAGCCCGAACGACTAACCATTGACCCAATAGGTCAACTTTTGACCAAAAAGTCTATTTTGGTCAAAATGATCAAATTTTGTCCTACTGACCGACTATTGACCCGATAAGATAATCATTCGACCAAAAAGTCGGCTTTGGTCGAAAATGATTGATCTTTGACCCAATCACAAACCCATTGACGCAATAGGTCGACTTTTGACCAAAAAGTTCACTTTAGTCAAAATAGTCATTTTGGCTCGAATGACCAACCCGATCGACCCACATTAGAGTGAACTTTTGACCAGAAGTGTCGATTTTCGGTCGAAAATAGTCGAATTTTGACCGTAATTACCACGATTCGGCCAAATTAGTCGACTTTTGACACAAAAGTCGACTTTGGTCGAAATGGTCGATTTGCTTGACTCGATGAACGAGCCCTTTTACTTGATAGAGTCGACTTTGACAAACAGTTAATCTGGTCAAAATGGTCGAATCTTGACTTGATAATGATCAATCCATTGACCCAATAAAGTAGACTTTTGACACAATAGTCGATTTTGGTCAAAATAGTCTAATTCTTGACCTAATGACGAATCAATTGACACGATAACTGACTTTTGGACCAAAAATCAACTTTGGTCAAAATGGTGAACCTTGACCCAATAGCCAACTTATTGACCAAATAGGTCGACTTTAGACAAAAATCGACTTTAGTCGAAAATGGTTGAATCTATGACCCGATGACAGCGCTGATGACCCAATAAATCATACTTTTGACTAAAAAGTTAATTTTAGTCAAAATAGTCAAATTTTGACTTAATAACCGATTATTGACCAGATAACTTTTGACCAAAAGTCAACTTTGGTGAAAATGATCAATCCTTACTCCGATGACGACCCATTGACCCGATAGATCAATTTTGACCGAAATAGTTAACTTTGATGTCGAAAATAGTCGAATCCTTGACACAATTATAACTCATTGACCCTGAGTCGACTTTTGACCAAAAAGTCAGATATCAGCTCCTTTGACCATATTTGACAGATCAAGCGTTTATGACCAAAAAATTAATTTTAGTCAAAATAGTCGATCTTGACCCAATGATTGTATTCATTGATAAATTGACATCTCGACCAAAAATCGACTTTGGTTAAAATGGTCGATCATGACCGATAACGACCCGATTGAAGCCAAACGATCGATTTGACCAAAAAGTCGACTTTGGTGAAATAGTCGATTTTTGACCCAATGACGGCCCATTGACCCAATAGGTCGACTTTTGACCAAAAATTGACTTTGATCAAAATGATCGATCTTTGACTGATGAACGACCTCATTGAGCCCAATATGTCAACTTTTGACCGAAAAAGTCAATCTTTGGTCAAAATGAATCTTGATTCAACGATGACCAGTCGATTGACCGATAAGTCGATTCTCGACTAAAATTAACTTTGGTCGAAATAGTCGATCTTTGACTAAATGACCAGATTACTGACCCGATAGATCAATCTCTTGACCAAAAAATTGACTTTGGTCAAAATGGTAATTCTGATCGTTGACCATCCATTAACCTTGATACGAATGACTTTTGACAAAAAAGTCAACTTTAGTCGAAAAGTAGATCGATCCTCGACATGTAGCAACTTATTGACCAATAAGTCGACTCTTTGACAAAAAAGTCAATTTTGGTCAAAATTGAGTCAATTTTCGACTATTGACCGATAGATCATCCGTGCGATCTGTTAGCACAAATCGAAATGGTGATCCATTGCTGACTCAGTTGACCCAAAAGGTCGACTTTTGACGAAAAAGTCGACTTTGATCAAAAATTAGTCGAATTTGACCTGATAATCGCATTAACTTTTGACCAAAGTCAACTTTGGTCAAAATGAGTCAATTTTAGACCTAATGACCAATTATTGACCGATAATTGATCTTCACGCAAAAGTTAGCTTTGGTCGAAATTGTTCGATCCTTGACCCGAATGAGACCCATGACCCAAGGTCAATTTTGACCAAAAGTTGACTTTGGTCAAAATAGTCAATTTTTGACTTAGTGAACACTGATTGATCTAATGGTCGACTTTTGATAGAATCAACATTGGCCATAATGGTCGATTTTTGACCTAATTGTCAACTCATTGACCAAATATGACTTTTTGACAAAAATCGACTTTGGTCGAAATGATTGATTCTGACCCGATGACAACCGATTGACCCAGTCGAGTCAATTTTGACCAAAAAGTCAATTTTGGTCGAAATGGTCGATTTTTGACCTAATGACCAATCTATTGACCCAATAGGTCGATCTTCTGACCAAAAAAGTCAACTTTGGTCGAAATGATCGATCTGACGATATTGACTCGATGACCCCATTGACTCAATGTGTCGACTTTTGAGCCGAAAAGTCGATCTTTGATAAAAATAGTCGATTTTTAACTGATGACCAACACATTGACTAAATGGTCAACTTTTGACCAAAAGTCAACTTTGGTCAAAATGGTCGATTCTTGACTGATAATGACCATTAGTGACCAATACGTTGACTTTTTGACAAAAAGTCAACTTTAATCAAAATGATCGATCTTGACCTGATGACAACTCATTGACCAAATAGGTCAACTTTTGACCAAAAAGTCGATTTTGGTCGAAATAGTTAGTTACGACTATTAACTGACCCAATAAGTCGATCTCTTGACCAAAAGTCGACTTTGGTCGAAATAATTGATTCTTGACCCAATGACCAACCATTGACCCAGATTGGTCGACTTTTGACCAAAAAGTTAGACTTTGGTCAAAATAGTAAATTCTTGACTAATGACTAACTCATTGACCTAATAAGTCATTTTGACCAAAATGTCAACTTTGGTCAAAATGGTCGATCCTTGACTCCGACAATTGACCCATTGACTTAATAGAGTTGACTTTTGACCAAAAAGTCGACTTTGGTCGAAATGGTCGATCATTCGACCAAATGACTGACCCAATTGACCAATAGGTCAACTTTTGACCAAAAATTTGATTTGTGGTCAGACATAAAGTTGATTTTCGAAACTAATGACCAAAATGGTCGATTTGACCTAATGACCGATTATTGACCCAATAAGTCGAATCTCGACCAAAAGTCTGACTTTGGTCAAAATGGTCGATCCTTGACCCAAATGACCAGACCCATTGACCCGATGAGTCGACTTTTGACCCGAAAAGTCGACTTTGGTCAAAATAGTCAATTTTTGACCTAATGACACCCATTGACCCAATAGGTCAACTTTTGACCAAAAGTCGACTTTGGTCGAAATGGTCGATTTTGACTCAATGACCGACCCATTGACCCAATAGGTTAACTTTTGACCAGAAAGTCGATTTTTGGTCAAAATGGTTGATTCTTGACCGAGTTACCGACTCATTGACCGAATAGTCGACTTTTTGACCAAAAAGTCAACTTTGGATCAAAATGGTCAATTTTGACCAATGACCACCCGTTAACCCGATGGGTCAACTTTTGACGAAAAATTCAATTTTGGTCAAAATAGTCGATTTTTGACTTAATGACAATTATTGACCCAATAAGTCGATCTTCGACCAAAAGTTAACTTTGGTCAAAATGGTCGATTCTTGACCCGATGACCCGACTCATTGACACAATGGATCGACTTTTGACCAAAAAGTCAACTTTGGTCAAATATTAATCCTTAATTAATGACCCATATGATAAGTGAATCTCGACCAAAAATTCGACTTTGGATAAAATAGTCGATCTTTGACCTAATGACCAATCAATCCGATAAGTCGACTTTTTGACTAAAGTCAACTTTGGTCGAAATGGTCGATCTTTACCCAATGACCGACCCATTGACCAAATAAGTCAAGCTTTTGACCAAAAAGTGCGAACTTTGGTCAAAATGATCAATCCATGACACAATGAGCAACCATTCGCTAATGGTCGACTTTTGACCAAAATGATCAACTTTGTCAAAATAGTTAATTTGCTTTGAATTAATGACCCAATTACTTGACCTAATACGATCGATCTTCGACCAAAAGTCGACTTTGGTCAAAATGGTCAATTTGCTGACCTAATGACAAACTCATTGACCCAATGGTCGACTTTTGAAATAGTCGATTTATGACACAAAATATGTCAACTTTGGTCAAAATAGTCGATTTTTGATCTAATGACACAACTCATTGACCCAATAGATCAACTTTTGACGAAAAGATAACTTTGGTCATAATGTTGAATCCTTGACTCAATGACCGACCCATTGACCCAATAGGTCAACTTTTAACCAAAAAGTTTACTTTGGTCAAAATGGTCCTTTTTAACCTAGAGCTCCTCATTGACCTAATAGGTCAACTTTTGAACCGATAAAATTGTAATTCTCTGACTAAAATAGTCGACTGGTTAAGTCGATCGATCAAAATAGTCGATCTTTGACCTAATGACCAATTATTGACCAATAAGTAAATCTACGACCAAAAAGTCGACTTTGGTCAAAATGGTCGATCTTTGACCCGATAACGACCCAGTTGACCCAATAGGTCGACTTTTGACCAAAAAGTAAATTTTGGTCAAAATGGTCAATTTTTGACCGATATGACCCATTGACCCAATAAGTCGACTTTTGACCAAAAAGTCAACTTTGGTCAAAATGGTCGATTTTGACTCGATGACACAGTCATTGACCCGATAGGTCAACTTTTGACCAAAAAAGTCAACTTTGGTCGAAATGGTCAATCCTTGACCAATATATCGACCCATTGACCAAATAGGTCGACTTTTTGACCAAAAAGTCAACTTTGGTCAAAATAATCGATTTTGACCTGATGAGCACACTTATTGACTCAATCGTAAACTCTTGACCAAAAATTCGATTTTGGTCAAAATAGTCGACCTTTGACCAAAGTCATCTTTGACCGAAATAGTCGACTTAATCGATGGCGCAGTTGACCCGATGAGTTCAACTTTTGACCGAAAATTGATTTTGGTCAAAATAGTCGATTTTGACCTAATGACCGATTATTGACCCGATAAGTCGATCTCGACCAAAAGTCGACTTTGGTCAAAATGGTTAATCTTGACGACTAATTGAGCCAAGTATTGACCGTAATAAGTCGATTTTTGACCAAAAAAGTCGACTTATGAATTGAAAATGAGTCGATCTTTGACTTCAATGACCATACCATTGACTCGAATAAGTCGACTTTTGACCAAAAAGTCAACTTTGGTCAAAATAGTCGATTTTTGACCAAATGAGCCGATCATTGACCAGATAGGTCGACTTTTGACCAAAAAGTCAACTTTAGTCAAAATGGTCAATTTTTAACTTAATGACCAACTCATTGTACCTGAGTAGGTCAACTTTTTGACCAAAAAGTCAACTTTGGTCAAAATGATCGATCATTGACCCGATGACGACCCATTGATCCAATGGTCGACTTTTGACCAAAAAGTCAATTTTGGTCAAAATAGTCGATTTTTGATCTAATGACTGATCATTGACCCGAATAAGTCGACTTTTGACCAAAAAGTCAACTTTGGTCGAAATGGTCGATTCTTGACCCAATGACTAACCCATTGACCCGATAAGTTGACTTTTGACGACAAAAGTTAATTTTGGTCGAAATGGTCGATCTTTGACCTAATGATCAACCCATTTGACCCGAATAGGTCGACTTTTGACCAAAAGTCGATTTTGGTCAAAATAGTCGATTTTTGACCTAATGACAATTATTGACCCGATAAGTGAATCTCTGACCAAAAAGTCGACTTTGGTCGAAATGGTCGATCCTTGACTCAATGAACGACCCATTGACCCAGTAGGTCAACTTTTGACCAAAAAGTCGATCTTTGGTCAAAATGATCGATCATTGACCCTGATGACTCATTGACCAAAGTCGACTTTTGACCAAAAAGTCGACTTTGGTCAAAATGGTCGATTTTTGACCTAATGACTGACTCATTGACCGAATAAGTCGACTTTTGACCAAAAATCGAACTTTGGTCAAAATGGTTAATCCTTGACAGATGACGAACCAATTGACCCAATAGGTCGACTTTTGACCAAAAAGTCGATTTTGGTCGAAATAGTCGATTCTTGACCTAATGACCACCCATTGACCCAATAGATCGACTTTTGACCAAAAAGTCAACTTTGGTCGAAAATAGTCAATTTTGACCCAATGACCAACTATTGACTCAATAAGTCGACTTTTGACCAAAAAGTCAACTTTGGTTAAAACGGTCAATCCTTGACCCATTGACAAACCCTTTGAACCAATTGGTCGACTTTTGGCTAAAAAGTCAACTTTGGTCGAAATGGTCAATCCTTGACCCAATGACTAACCCATTGACCCAATAGAGTCGACTTTTGACCAAAAAGTCAACTTTGGTCGAAATGGTCGATTCTTGACCTAATGACGAGCTTATTGACCCAATAGGTCGACTTTTGACCAAAAAGTTAACTTTAGCCAAAATGGTCTATCATTGACCCAATGACAAACCCATTGACCCAGTAGAGTTCAACTTTTGACAAAAAGTTGATTTTGGTCGAAATAATCGATTTTTGACGTAATGACCGACTCATTGACCTAAATTGGTTAACTTTTGACCAAAAAGTCAACTTTGGTCAAAATGGTCAATTTTTGACACAATGACCGACTCGATTGACCCAATAGGTGAACTTTTGACCAAAAGTCGAGTTTGGTCGAAATGGTCAATCCTTGACCCGATGACTGACCCATTGACTAAATAGCTCACCTTTTGACAAAAGTAAATTTTGGTCAAAATAGTCAATTTTTGACCTAATGACCATCTCATTGACCAAATAGATGAACTTTTGACCAAAAAGATCAACTTTGGTCAAAATGGTTAATTTCGACCGACGAATGACCGAATGTCGACTTTGGTGATATGGTCGATCCTTGACTCGATAACCAGCTAATTGACCTAATAGGTAAACTTTTGACCAAAAAGTCAACTTTGGTCAAAATGGTCGATCTTTGACCTAATGACATAACCCATTGACCCGAGTAAGTCGAATTTTGACCAAAATGTCAATTTTAGTAAAAACAGTCAATTTTTTACCTAATGACCACCCCATTGACCAAATAGGTCAACTTTTGACAAAAAAAGTCAAGTTTGGTCAAAATGGTCGATTTCTGACATAATGACCACCCAATTGACCTAAAAGAATAAATTTTGACCAAAAAGTTATCTTCGGTCAAAATGGTTAATTCTTGACCCAATTACCAACTCATTGACCAAATAGGTTAAGTTTTAACAAAAAAGTCGAACTTTGGTCGAAATGGTCGATCCTTGACCCAATGTGAGTCACCCCGTTGACCCGATAGGCCGATCTTTTGACCAAAAAATTTAATTTTGGTCGAAATAATCGATTTTTGACCTAATGACCGATTATTGACCCAATAAGTCGATCTACGACCAAAAATTGACTTTGGTCGAAATGGTCAATCTTTAACCCAATGACAAACTCATTGACCCGATAAGTTGACTTTTGACCAAAAAGTCGATTTTGGTCGAAATGATCAATTTTGACCTAATGACCACCAATTGACCCAATAGGTTAACTTTTGACCAAAAAGTCATCTTTGGTCAAAATGGTTAATTCATGACCTAATTACCAACTCATTGACCCAATAGGTCAACTTTTGACCAAAATGTCAACTTTGGTCAAAATGGTAAATTTACCGACGATGACCACCTAGTTCACCAAGAATTTTTATAAGTAAATCTTTTGACCTAATGACCAATTATTGAGTCAATAAGTCGATCTCGACAAAAAATTCGACTTTAGTCAAAATGTTTAATCCTTGACCCAATGACAAACCCATTGATCCAATAGAGTCGACTTTTGACGAAAAAGTGAATTTTGGTCAAAATAATCGATGTTTGACTTAACGACACCACATTGACCCAATGAGTCGACTTTTGACCAAAAAGTCGATTTTGGTCAAAATAATCGATTTTTGACCTAATGACCAATTATTGACCCGATGAAGTCGATCTCTGACCAAAAAGTCAACTTTGGTCAAAATGGTCGATCCTTGACCGACTGACCAACTACATTGACCCGATAGGTCGACTTTTGACCAAAAATCGACTTTAGTGAAATGATCGATCCTTGACCAATGACTGACCCATTGGCCTAATAGGTCGACCTTTGACCAAAAAGTGAATTTTGGACAAAATAGTCGATTTTTGACATTAATGACCAATTATCGATCCGATAAGTCGATCTTTGAGCAAAAAGTTAACTTTTGTCGAAATGGTCGATCCTTGACCCGATGACGAACCCATTGACCCGATAGGTCGACTTTTGAGGAAAAAGTTAATTTTGGTCAAAATAGTCGATTTTGACTTAATGACCATCTATCGACCCAATAGGTTAGCTTGTGACCAAAAGTAAATTTTGGTCAAAATGGTCGATTTTTGACCCAATGACCGATTATTGACCTAACAAGTCGATCTACGAACAAAAGTTAACTTTGGTCAAAATGAATCTGATCCTTGACCCGAATGACCGAACCCATTGACACGGTAACTCGACTTTGATCGAAATAGTTAATCCTTGACCTAATGATCAACCCATTGACCCAATAGGCCAACTTTTGACCAAAAAGTCAAATTTTGTCAAAATAGTCAATTATTGATCTAATAACCAATTATTGACCCGGTAAGCCAATCTCTGACCAAATAGTCAACTTTGGTCAAAATGATTAATCTTTGACCCAATGACAGACCCACTTACCTAATAGGTAAACTTCTAACCAAAAAGATAACTTTGGTCAAAATGGTTGAGTCCGACCTGATGACCAGACCTATTAACCTGATAGGTGAACTTTTGACCAAAAAGTTAACTTTGGTCAAAATGGTCGATCCTTAACTTGATGACTAACCTATTGACACTAATAGGTCGACTTTTGACCAAAATGTCAATTTTGGTAAAAATAGTCAAATTTTGACCTAATGACCACCCATTTACCAAATAGGTCAACTTTTGACCAAAATGTCAACTTGGTCAAAATGGTCAATTCTTGACGAAATGACCAACCCATTGACCCAATAGGTTAACTTTTAACGAAAAAGTTAACTTTGTTCAAAATAGATTAATTCTTGACCCAATGACAAACACATTGACCCAATGAATCAACTTTTGACCAAAAAGTCAATTTTGGTAAAAATTGTCAATTTTTGACCTAATGACCAATTATTGACCCAATAAGTCAATTTCTGACTAAAAAAGTCAACTTTGGTCAAAATGGTCAATCCTTGACCTAATGACAAACCCATAGACCGATATGTCGACTTTTGACGAAAAATTGACTTTGAGTGCAGTAAATTCTTGTCACGATGACCAACACTCGACCCGATAGATCGAATTTTGACCAAAAAGTCAATTTTAATCAAAATAGTAAATTTTTGACATAATGACCGATATTTGACCTAATTGGTCGATCTTTAACAAGAAAGTCGATCTTTGGTCGAATTGGTCGATCCTTGACCCAATGACGACCCATTGACCCGATAGTTCAACTTTTAACACAAAAATACAACTTTGGTCAAAATGGTCGATCCTTTGACCAAATGACCACCTCATTGACCGAATAGGTCGACATTTGACCAAAAGTCGATTTTGGTTAAAATGGTCGATTTTTGATACAACGACCAAAATGATCGACATTGGTTAAAATGGTCGATCGTTGATCGATGACGAAACCATTGACCATTATCGACTTTTGATTAAAAAGTTAACTTTGGTCAAAATGATCGATCCTTGATCAATTAGTGACCAAAAAGTCTATTACTGAAAACAAAGTCAACTTTGGTCAAAATGGTCAATCCTTGACCCGATGACTAACCATTGACCCAATAGGTCAACGTTAGACCAAAAAGTCAATTTTGGTAAAAATAGTCAAATTTTGACCTAATGACCAACTATTGACCCGATAAGATCAATCTCGACCAAAAAGTCGGCTTTGGTCGAAATGATTAATCTTTGACCGATCACGAACCCATTGACCCAATTGGTCAAGTTTTGACCGAAAAGTCCTCTTTAGTCGAAATGATCGATTTCGACTCGTTATGACCTGACAGTTGACACAACGAGGTTGAACATTTGACCAAAGTGTCAACTTTTGTCAAAATAGTCAAATTTTGACCTAATGACCACCCATTGACCAAATTAGTAAACTTTTGACCAAAATGTCAACTTTGGTCAAAATGGTCAGTTTTTGACTCGATGAACAACCCTTTTACCCAATAGGTCAACTTCTGACAAAAAAGTTAACTTTGGTCAAAATGGTCAAATCTTGACCCAATGACCAACACATTGACCCAATAAGTCAACTTTTGAACACAATAGTCAATTTTGGTCAAAATAACTAATTTTTGACCTAATGACCAATTAATGACCCAATAAGTTAATCTCTGACCAAAAAGTCAACTTTGGTCATATGGTCAAGCCTTGAACCAATGACAAACCCATTGACCCAATAGGTCAACTTTTGACCAAAAAGTCAACTTTGGTCAAAATGTTGAATCCTTGACCCAATGACTAGCGCACTGACCCAATAGATCGACTATTGACTAAAAAGTTAATTTTAGTCAAAATAATAAAATTTTGACTTAATGACCAATTATTGACCCAATAGGTCAACTTTTGACCAAAAGTCGACTTTGGTCAAAATGATCGATCCTTGACCCGATGACCGACCCATTGACCCAATGGGTCAATTTTGCCGAATAGTTAACTTTGGTCGAAATGGTCGATCCTTGACTCGATTACTAACTCATTAACCCGAAAAGTCGACTTTTGACCAAAAGTCAATGTCGACTCCTTTGACCCGATGGAAAAACATTTAACGAAAAATTCAATTTTGGTCAAAATAGTCGATTTTTGACCTAATGAGCAATTATTGACCCAATAAGTCGATATCGACCAAAAAGTCAACTTTAGTTAAAATGGTCGATCCTTGACCCAATGACTGAAAGCCATTAACCTGATAGGTCGAATTTTGACCAAAAGGACAATTTTGGTCGAAATAGTCTAATTTTGACCTTATTACACCATTGACCCAATAGGTCGACTTTTGACCAAAAAGTCGACTTTAGTCAAAATGGTCAGTTCTTGACCCAATGACCAACTCATTGACCCAATAGGTCAACTTTTGACTAAAAAGTCATCTTTGGTCAAAATGGTCAATTTTTAACCCAATGACCACCCCGTTGACCCAATGGGTCAACTTTTGACAAATATTTAAATTTGGTCAAAATAATCGATTTTTGACCTAATGAGCAATTATTGACCCGATAAATCGATCTCTCGAACAAAAAGTCAACTTTGGTCGAAATGGTCAACCCTTGACCCAATGACCAATCCGTTGACCTAAAAGGTCAACTTTTGACCAAAAAGTCAACTTTGCTCAAAAAGGTCAATCCTTGACCCAATGACCAACCAATTGACCTAATAGGTCAACTTTTGACAAAAAAATTAATTTTGGTTAAAATAGTCAATTTTTGACCTATTGACCAATAGTTCACCCAGTAAGCCAATCTGTAACCAAAAAGTCACAAAATGGTCAATCTTGATCCAATTACCAACTCATTGACCAAAAAGGTCAATTTGTTGACCAAAAAGTCAACTTTGATCAAAATTGTCAATTTCTGACTCAATGACCACCCGTTGACCTGATGCGTTAACATTTGACCAAAGATTCAACTTCGGTTAAAATAGTCAATTTTTGACCTAATGACCAATTATTGACCCAATAAGTCAATCTTTGCCCAAAAAGTTATGTTTGGTCAAAATGGTCAATCCTTGACCCGATAATGAACCGATCGACCCCGATAGGTCGACTTTTTGATCAATAGTGTCAATTTTGGTCAAAATAGTCGATTTTTGATTTAATGAACACCCGTTGACCCAATAGAGTCGACTTTTGACCAAAAAGTCGAGTTTGGTCGATAATGGTCGATTCTTGACCCAAATTTCCGACTCATTGACCAAATAGGTCGACTTTTAATAGAAAAGTCAACTTTGGTCGAAATGGTCGATTTCGACCTAAAGACCAACTCTGTTGACCTAATAGGTTAACATTTAACCAAAAATTCAATTTTTGTAAAAATATTCACTTTTTGACCTAATAACAATTTATTGACCCAATAAGTCGATCTCGATTAAAGAGTAAACTTTGGTCGAAATGGATCAATCCTTGACCCAATGACCAACTCATTGACCCGATAGTCAACTTTTCGACCAAAAATTCAACTTTGATCGATCCTTGACCTGATGACAAACCCGTTGACTCAATTGGTCGACTTTTGATAAAATAGTAAATTTTGGTAAAAATAATCAATTTTTGACTGAATGACCTAATAAGTCGATCTTATTGACAAAAGTTAATTTTGGTCATAAATTGCTGAGTTTTGACCCAATGACCAACCCATTGACCCAATAAATCCATTTTTGACCAAAAAGTCATCTTTCGTCAAAATGGTTAATTCTTGACCCAATTCCAACTCATTGAAGAAATAAGTTAACTTTTGACCTAAAAGTTAATTTTGGACAAAATTGTTAATTTCTGACCCAATGACCACCCCGTTGACCCAATGGGTCAACTTTTGACCAAAAAGTCAACTTTTGTCACAATGGTCTATTTCTGACGCAATGACCACCCCTTTAACCTAATGGGTCAACTTTTGACCAAAAATTTAATTTTGGTCAAAGTAATCAGTTTTTAATCTAATGACCAATTATTAACCCAATAAGTCATTCTCTGACCAAAAAGTCAATTTTGGTTAAAATGGTCAATCCTTGACCCAATGAACAACCCATTGACCCAATAGGTCTTTTGACCAAAAAATCAACTTAGGTCAAAATGGTCTATTTCTGACCCAATGGACAACTTTTGAACAAAAATTTAATTTTGGTCAAAATAGTTAATTTTTGACCTAATGACCAAAATAGTCAATTTCTGAATTAATGACCAATTATTGACCAAATAAGTCAATCTCTGACCAAAAAGTCAACTTTGGTCAAAAAGGCCAATCCTTGACCTAATGACAAACCTATTGACCCAATAAGTCAACTTTTGACCAAAAAGTCCATTTTTGCCAAAATAGTTTATTTTTAACCTAATGACCACTTGTTGACCCGATAGGTCAACTTTTGACCAAAAAGTCAACTTTGGTTAAAATGGTTAATTTTTGACCCAATGACCGACCCATGGACCCAATAGGTCAACTTTTGACCAAAAAGTCATCTTTGGTCAAAATGGTCAATTCTTAACCCGATTACAAACTCATTGACCAAATAGGTCGACCTTTTGACAAAAAAATTAACTTTGGTTAATATGGTCAATTTTGACCCGATGACCTCTCGTTGACCTAATGGGTAAATGTTTGACCAAAAATTCAATTTTGGTTATAATAGATCAACTTTTGACCAAAAAGTCAATTTTGGTCAAAATAAGTCGATTTCGACCCAATGACCAACGCCGTTGACACAATGGATTAACTTTCGACCAAAAATTTAATTTTGGTCAAAATAATCAATTAATTACCCAATATGTGAATCTCTGACCAAAAATTCAACTTTGGTAAAAATGGTCAATCCTTGACCCAATGACTAATCCATTGACCAATAGGTCAACTTTTTGTCCAAAAAGTCGACTTTGGTCAAAATGGTCAATCCTTTACCCAATGACCAACCCATTGACCAAATAGGTCAACTTTTGACCAAAAAGTCAACTTTGGTCAAAATGATCAATCCATGACACAATGAGCAACCCATTCGCCTAATTGGTCAACTTTTGACCAAAATGATAATTTTGTCAAAATAGTTAATTTTTGAATTAATGACCAATTATTTACACAATACGTCAATCTCTGACCAAAAGGTCAACTTTGGTCAAAATGGTCAATCCTTAACCCAATGACGAACTCATTGACCCGATTGATCAACTTTTGACCAAATAGTCAATTTTGAACAAAATAGTCACTTTTGAACAAAATAATCAATTTTTGATTTAATGAACACCATTGACCCAATAGGTCAACTTTTGACCAAAAAATAATATTTAGTCATAATGTTGAATTCTTGACCAAATTACCAACTCATTTACAAAATAGGTCAACTTTTGACCAAAAAGTAAACTTTGGTCGAAATGGTCTTTTTGACTCGATGAGCACCTCGTTGACCTGATAGTCAACTTTTGAACATAAATTTAATTTTGGTTAAAATAGTCGATTAGTTAGCTATCGACCAAAATAATCGATTTTTGAATTAATGACCAATTATTAACCCAATAAGTCAATCTCTGACCAAAAAGTCAACTTTGGTCAAAATGGTCGATCCTTGACCCAATGGCGAACCCATTGACCCAATAGGTCAACTTTTGACCAAAAAGTCAATTTTGGTCAAAATAGTCATTTTTGACCTCATGACCACCCATTGACTCGATAGGTCGACTTTTGAACAAAAAGTTAATTTTGGTCAAAATGATCAATTTTTGACCTAATGACTAACCCATTGACCCGATAGATTAACTTTTGACCAAAAAGTCATCTTTGGTCAAAATGTTCGATTCTTGACCCAATTACTGACTTATTGACCGAATAGAGTCGACTTTTGACGAAAAGGTCGACTTTGGTCAAAATGGTCGATTTCTGACCCAGATGAGCACCCTTTTGATCCGATAGGTAAACTTTTTACCAAAAATTCAATTTTGGTTAAAATGAGTCAACTTTTGACCAAAAAGTCATCTTTGGTCGAAAATGATCGATTTACGTCGTAATGACGTATGTTGAGCGATGGGTTAACTTTTGACCAAAAATTCAATTTAGGTCGAAAATTGTCGATTTTTGACCTAATGACCGATTATTGACCTAATAAGTCAATCTTCTGACCAAAAAGTCAACTTTGGTCAAAATTGTTAAAGCTTGACCTAATTACATGACCCATTGACCGATAATAAGTCGACTTTTGACCAAAAAGTCAATTATGGTCAAAATAGTCAATTTTTGACTTAATGACCACACATTGATCGAATAAGTCAACTTTTGACCAAAATAGCCAATATTGGTCAAAATAGTCAATTTTTGACCAAATGACCAATTATTGACCAGTAAGTCAATCTCTGACCAAAAAGTCAACTTTGGTCAAAATGGTCAATCATTAACCCAATGACCTACCCATTGACCTAGTAGGTCTACTTTTGACCAAAAAGTCAACTTTGGTCAAAATGATCGATCATTGACCCAAGGACCAACCCATTAGACTAAAAGGTCATCTTTTAACCAAAAAGTTAATTTTGGTCAAAATAGTCAATTTTTGAATTAATGACCAATAATTGACTGAATAAGTCAATGTCTGACCAAAAAGTCAACTTTGGTCAAAATGGTCAATTCTTGACCCAATGAAAAACCCATTGTCCCAATAGGTCAACTTTTGACAAAAATATCAATTTTGGTCAAAATGGCCAATTTTTAACTTAATGACCACCCATTGACCTGATAGGTCGACTTTTGACCAAAAAGTCGATTTTGGTCAAAATAATCGATTTTTGACCTAATGACTAATTATTGACACGTGTAAAACGATCTCGACCCAAAAGTCGGCTTTGGTCGAAATGAGTCGATCCTTCGAGCCGATGACTGACCCATTGACCCGATAGGTCTACTTTTGACCGAAAAGTCGACTTTGGTCGAAATGATCGATCATTAACCCGATGACCGACCCATTAGACTCAAAAGGTCGACTTTTGATCATAAAGTCATATTTAATGAAAATACTTAATTTTGAATTAATGACCGATAATTGACCGAATAAGACGATGTCTGACAAAAACTCGACTTTGGTCAAAATGGTTAATCCTTGACCCAGATTACAAACCCATTGATCTGATAGATGTCGACTTTTGACCAAAAAATCAATTTTTGTCGAAAATAGCCGATTTTTGATCTAATGACCACCCATTGACCCAACGAATTCGACTTTTGACCAAAAGTCGACTTTGGTAAAAATGGTCGATTTTTGACCTAATTACTGACTCATTGACCTATTAGGTCAACTTTTAACCAAAAAGTCGACTTTAGTCAAAATGGTCGATTTCTAATCTAATGACCACCCGTTGACCCGATGGGTTAACTTTTGACTAAAAAGTCTTCTTTGGTCAAACATGATCGATTTCGACTCAATGACTGACCGCCGTGACGCAGATGGGTTATCTTTTGACCAAAAATTCTATTTTGGTCAAAATAGTCAATTTTTGACCTAATGACCAATTATTGACCCAATAAGTCAATCTCTGCCCAAAAAGTCAACTTTGGTAAATATGTTCAATCATTGACCCAATGATAAGCCCATTGAGCCGATATGTCGACTTTTGAACAAAAGTCGATTTTGGTCACAATAGTCGAATTTTGACCTAATGACCGATTATTGACCTGATAAGTCGATCTCTAACCAAAACATCGACTTCGGTCATAATGGTCGATCCTTGACCAATGACAAACACATTGACCCGATAGGTTAACTTTCGACCTAAAAGTCGACTTTGGTCGAAATGGTAGATCCTCGACTCTAATGACCCATTCTTGACCTAATAAGATCGACTTCGACCAAAAGGCGATTTTGGTCAAAATAGTAAATTTTTGACTTAATGACCATTTATTGACCCAATAAGTCGACTTTTGACCAAAAGTCGACTTTGGTCGAAATGGTAAATCCTTTACCACAATCACCAACTCTTTGACCCAAAAAAACAACATTTGACAAAATAGTCAATTTTGGTCAAAATTGTTAATTTTTGACCTAATGACCATCTCATTGACCCAAAAGGTCTACTTTTGACCAAAAAGTCAAAATTTGTTAAAATGGTCAATTTCTGACACAATGACATAAATGTCGACTTTGGTGAAAATGGTCGATCATTAATCCGATGACCAACCCATTAACCTAATTTGTCAGCTTTTGACTAAAAAGTCAACTTTGGCCAAAATGGTTAATCCTTGACCCAATGACCAACCCATTTACCCCATAGGTCAACTCTTGACCAGAAAGTCGATTTTGCTGAAAATAATAAATTTTTGACTTAATGACCGCATCATTGACCTAAATAGGTCAACTTTTTGACCAAGAAGACATCTTTGGTGAAAATGGTCAATCTTTGACCCAATGACCAAGCCATTTACCCAATAGGTCAACTTTTGACTAAAAAGTCAATTTTGGGCAAAATAGTCAATTTTTAACCTAATGACCAATTATTGACCCAGTAAGTCAATCTCGACCAAAAAGTAAACTTTGGTCGAAATAATCGATTCTTGACCCAATGACCGGCCCATTAACCCAATTGGTCGACTTTTGACCAATAAGTCGGCTTTGCTCGAAATGATCGATCCTTGACCCAATGACCAACCATTTGCCTAATAGATTGACTTTTGACCAAAAAGTCGATTTCGGTCTAAATAGTTAATTATTGAATTAATGACCAATTATTGACCCAATAAGTCAATCTCGACCAAAAATCGAATTTCGTTAAAATTGTTAGATTCTTGACCCAATGACGAGCTCATTGACCCAATAAGTCGACTTTTGACCAAAAAGTCAATTTTGGTCAAAATAGTCGATTTTTGACCTAATGGCCAACCCATTGACCCAAAAGGTTAACTTTGGTTAAAATGGTCAATTTTTGACCGAATGACCAACCCGTTGACCCGATAGGCTAACCTTTGACCAAAAATTCAATTTTGGTTAAAATCATCGACCTAATTTTGGTTAAAATCATCAAAATGGTCGACTTTTGACTAAAAGTCAGCTTTGGTTAAATTGGTCGAATTCTGACCTAATGACAAATTATTGAACCAATAAGTCGATCTCTGATCAAAAAGTAAGCTTTGGTCAAAATGGTCGATCCTTGACTCGATGACGAAACCATTGACCCGATAGGTCGACTTTTGATCAAAAGTAAACTTTAGTCGAAATAGCGAATCCTTGACCCAATGACCAAAAGTCGACCAATTAACACTAATAGATCAACTTTTGACCGAAAAGTCAACTTTGGTCGAAATGGTCGATCCTTAACTAAAGACAAACCCATGGACCCGATAGATCGACTTTTGACGAAAAATCGATTTTGGTCAAAATAGATCGATTTTTAGCTGAATGAGCACTCATTAACCCAATAGGTCATACTGTTATCCAAAAAGTTAACTTTGGTCGTAAATTGTCGATTTTTACCGATGACTAACCCGTTGACCCAATAGATCGACTTTTGATCGAAAAGTCATCTTTGGTCGAAAATGATTAATTCTTGACCCGATTCCGACTTTTTGACGAATAGAATCGACTTTTGACCAAAATCGTTAGCTTTCGATTAAAATGGTCGATTTCTTGACCGAATGACCAACACATTGACCCAATGGGTGAACTTCGACGAAAAGTCGACTTAGTCGAAATCGTCAATTTACGGCATAATGACCACGATTTATGACCTGAATATGTCGATCTCTGACCAAAAAGTCAACTTTGGTAAAAATGGTCAATCCTTGACCCGATAACAACGCCATTAACCTGATAGGTCGACTTTTGACCAAAAAGTCGATTTTGGTCGAAATGGTTAATTTTTAATCTAATGATCACCCATTAACCGATAGGATTAACTTTTGACAAAAAAATCGACTTTGGTCGAAAATGGTATATTTCGACCTAAAGAGCACCTCGTTAACTTGATGGATCAACTTTTGAAAAAAAAATTAATCTAGGTCAAAATAGTCGATTTTGACCTAATGATCTGAAAATAGTCGACTTTTGAATTAATGACCGATTATTGACCAATAAGTCGAATCTATGACAAAAAAGTCAACTTTCGTCGAAATGGTCGATCCTTGACCCAATGACGAAACCCATTGACCCAATAAGTCGACTTTTGACGAAAATGTCGATTTTAGTCAAAATAATCGATTTTTGACCTAATGACCACCCATTGACACAATAAGTCGACTTTTGACTAAAAATTCGACTTTAGTCGAAATGAGTCGATTTTGACCCGATGACCGACCCATCTACCCGATAGATTGACTTTTGACGAAAAGTCATCTTTGGTCGAAATGATCGATTATTGACCCGATTAAAAGTCATCTTTGGTCGAAATTGTCGATTCTGACCCGATTACCAACTCATTAACCAAAGATCGACCATTGACAAAAGTCGACTTTGGTCGAAATGGTTAATTTACGACCAATGACGCCCATTCACGGGGTTAACTTTTGACAAAAAATTCGATTTTGGTCGAAATGACGTCCGATTTTTTACTAAAATGTCATCTTTTGTGAAAATGGCGATTACGTACTTGTAATCAAATCGTGAATTTCTTACTCGATAAGCACGCCAATCGACCCGATGAGTAAATTTTTGACTAAAAAGTCAACATTGGTCGAAATGGTCGATCTTTGACCCGATAACCAACCGATAACCCAATAGGTCGACTTTTGACGAAAGAGATCTGAGTTCGAACTAATCGATTTGACACATTGACTAATTATTGACCTAGTAAATTAAGCTCTAACCATGAAAAGTCGACTTTGGTCATAATGATCGATCCTTGACACTAATGATCGACCCATTGATCCGAAATCAAATTTTGACCAAAAATTGACTTTGGTCGAAAAGGTCGATTCTGACACAATGGCAACACCATTGACCAATGGGTAAACTTTTGACCAAAAATTTAATTTTAGGTCAAAATAATCAATTTTGACGAAATGACCGATTATTGACAAAATAACTCGATATCTGAAAAAAAAGTCGACTTTGGTCAAAATTATCAATCGACATTCGATGACGAACCCATTGACTAAATAGCTCTACTTTTAACTAATATGTCACTTTTGGTCGAAAGAGTCAGATTTTTGACGTCGATGCAATCCCATTGACCGAATAGATGAACTTTTGGCTAAAAAGTCGACTTTGGTCAAAATGAGTAATTCGATCTAATGATCAAAGTCGACTTTAGTCAAAATGGTCGATCCTCGGACCAATAACTAACTCGTTGACCTGATAGGTCGAAGCTCGACAAAAAAGACGACTTTGAGTCGAAATGGTCGAATCCTCGACCTAATGAACAACCCATTGATCGATAGATCGACTTTTAAACAAAAAGTTAATTTTGGTCGAAAAGTTGATTCTTACTGATGATCGCCTCGATGACCGATAACATTCGACTTTTGCCATAAAAAGTCAAGTTTAGTCGAAATTATCGATTCTCGACCCCGATGACCGACCCATTCACCGCAATGGTCGACTTTTTGATAAAAATTCAAGTTTGGTCAAAATGGTCGATTTCCTGACATAACGACCGCGCTGATTGCCTCGATAAGTCGACTTTCGACTAAAAAATTAAATTTTGGTTAAAATGACGAATTTTTGATCGAATGACGAACAATTTACCCGATAAGTCGATCTCGGCCAAAAGTCGACTTTGGTCGAAGTTGTCGATCTTTTACTCGATGTCCGACCCGTTGATCTGATAAGGTCGACTTTTGACCAAAAGTCGACTTTGGTCGAAATGGTCGATCCTTGACCCGATGACCGGCCCATTGACCCACGATTAGTCAACTTTTGATCAAAAGTTAATTTTAGGTCAATTTTTGGCTTCAATGACCAATTAACTCGATAAGTGAACTTTTGACGATAAAAGTCGAGTTTGGTTAAAATGGGTTAATTTCGACCCAATGACCAACCCATTAACCCAATAGAGTCGATTTTGACCAAAAGTCGGCTTTGGTCGAAAGGGTCATTCCTTGAACCAATAACCGACCCATAGACCAAATAGATCAACTTTTTGACCAAAATAGTCCATTTTTGACATAATGACCAATTATTGACCGATTAAGTCAATCTCGGACCCAAAATGTCAACTTCGGTCAAAATGTTAAATCTTTGACCCAATGATCCACCCATTGACCCAATTGGTCGACTTTGACAAGTGAACTTTAGTTTAAATAATCAATCCTTGACACGATGTCCAAACCATATGACACAGTTAGGTCGACGTTTGACCAAAAAGTTAATTTTGTCAATATTGTCGATTTTATACCTAACGACCACCCTATTGACCCAATATGTCGACCTACGACCAAAAGTCGACTTTGGTCAAAATGATCAAATTCTTACCCGATGTGGTACCACCCGATTTACAATGGGTCGACTTTTTACAAAAAATTCAATTTTGGTCAGAATAGTAAATTTTTTACCTAATGACCAATTTTTTGACCCAATAAGTCGATCTCCGACCAAAAAGTCGACTTTTGTCGAAATGTTCGATCCTCGACCCGATGACCGACCCATTGACCTGATCAGGTCAACTTTTGACCAAAAAGTCAACTATGGTCAAAATGGTCAATCATTGACTTAATGACCTAATAGGACAACTTTTAACAAAAAAGTCAATTTTGATCAAAATAGGTAATCTTTGACATAATGACCAACTCATTGGCCCTATAAATTAACTTTTAACCAGAAGTTAATTTTGGTCAAAATAGTCCATTTTTGACCTAATGACCACTAATTGACCGATTAGTCGACTTTTGATCAAAAAGTCAACTTTGGTCAAAATGGTCCGATTTCTGACCCAATGACTGACACGTTGACCGATTGGAATTGACTTTGTGGCAATTTAGTTTTGGACAAAATAGTCGATTACGACCTAATAGCTAATTATTGACCCGAATAAGTCGATCTCTAACCAAAAAGTCGACTTTGGTAAAAATGATTAATCCTTGACCAATGACCGATCAATTAGCCTGTAGGTTGACTTTGACAATAAGTCAGCTATGATCAAAATGGTCGATCTTTGACTAATGACCGATAAATTGATTTTGACCAAAAGTCGATTTAGTCGAAATAATGATTTTTGACCTAAAGACCAATTATTGACCCAATAGATGAACTTTTGACCAAAAAGTCAATTTTAGTCAAAATAGTTAATTTTTGACCTAATGACACGATTGACGATAGAGTCGACTTTTGACCAAAAATTGACTTTGGTTGAAATGGTGATTCTAACCCGATAACCGACCCATGGGCCAAATGAGGTTAACTTTGGTCAAAATAGCTAATTTTGACCTAATAGTGAATTATTGACCCCGATAAGTCGATCTTTGGCCGAAAAATAAACTTTGTTCAAAATAGTCGATCCTTGACCCGATAACTAACCCATTGACCCGATAGGATAACTTTTTGCGAAAATCAACTTTTGGAAGGGTCGATCCATGAGCAAATGACTAACCCTTTAGCTTGATAGAGTTAACTTTTGACCAAAAAGCGATTTTTATAAAAATAGTCGATTTTTGACAAAATGACCATTATTGACTGACATAAGTCGATCTGCTGACAAAAAAGTCGAATATGGTCGTAATGAGTCGATCCTTGACCCGATCACCGAACTATTAACCCAATAGGTCAACTTTTGACGAAAATATAACTTTCGCGAAAATGGCGAACCTTCGGCCGATGATCAACCCATTGTCCAAAAGATCTGACTTTTCATGAAAAAATCCAATTTGGTCTAAATAGTTAATTTTTGACTAGTGACCCATTGACTCAAAAGTCAACTTTTGACCAAAGTTAACTTTGGTGAGTTGACAATGACGACCGATTGGCCGATGAATTGACTCTTTAAACAAAAGTTAACTTTAGCGAAAATGGTCGATCGTTAACAGATGCTTGACAACCCGATAGTTCACGTTTGACAAAAGCGATTTGGTGGTATTAATTTTGACGTAATGACTGGCTCATTGATCTAATGGTTAACTTTGACCAAAACGACTTTAGCAAATGTTGATTTACGGCACAATGAGCACCATTGACTATAGGTCGACTTTTGACCAAAGTAGTTCGATTAAATGAACCGATCCATGACCGATGACGACCCAGTGACTAAATAGCTTACCTTTTGACGAAAAGGTAAATTTTGGTCGAATAGTCGATTTTTGACCTAATGATCATCCATTGACCAAATAGATCAACTTTTGACGAAAAAGTCACCTTTGGTCAAAATGGTTAATTCTGACCGCGATGACGAATGTCGGCTTTGGTCGATATGAGTCGATCCTTGACTCGATAACCAATAAAATTGACCTAATAGATAAACTTTTGACGAAAAGGCAACCGGTTAAAATGGTCGATCATTGACCCAATGAATAACCCATTGACCCGAAGGTCGAATTTTGACCAAAATGTCGATTTAGTAAAAAGTAGCATTTTTACTAATGACCACCGCATTGACCAAATAGAGTCGACTTTTGACAGAAAAAGTCGAGTTTGGTCAAAATGGTCGATTACGACATAATGACATGATTATTGAAAAGAATAAATTTTGACCAAAGTTATCTTCGGTCAAAATGGTTAATTCGACCCGGTTCCGTTTTCAGCTCATTGAATTCCGATCGATTGACTTTTAACAAAAAAGTCGGCTTTTGTCGAATGTCGATTTTTGACGTAATGTGTACCATTTCGTTGATCTAATGGGCCATCTTTTGAAAAAATTTAATTTTGGTCAAATACCGATTAATTTGACTAATGACCTATTATTGACATAAGTCGATCTCGACCAAAATTCGGCTTTGGTCGAAATGGTCAATCTTTAACCCGATGACAAACTCATTGACCCAATAGTTGACTTTTGACCAAAAAGTCGATTTTGGTCGAAATGATCGATTTCTGACTTAATGACGTCGATTGAACCAATAGGTCGACTTTTGACGAAAAGTCATCTTTAGTCGAAATGGTTAATTCATGACGCTAATTACTTAACTCATTGTCCAAATAGGTCGACTTTTGACCAAAATGTTGACTTTGGTCGAAATGGTAAATTTACGACTGATGACACCGTTCACGACTTACTTTATAAGTCGATACGATTTTGACACTAATGACCAATTATTGAGACAATAAGTCGATCTTCGACCAAAAATTCAACTTTAGTTAAAATGTTTAATCCTTGACCAAATGATGAACCCATTGATCCAATAGGTCGACTTTTGACCAAAAAGTGAACTTTGGTCGAAATAGTCGATTGTTTACTTAAAGACCACGCATTGATCCGATAGGTCGACTTTTGATTAAAAAGTCAATTTTGGTTAAAATAATCGATTTTTAACCTAATGACCAATTATTGACCCGATAAGCCGATCTCTGACAAAAAAGTCGATTATGGTCAAAATGGTCGATCCTTGACCGACGGCCGACACATTGACCCGATTGGTCGACTTTTGACCGAAAAATCAACTTTAGTGAAGGCGATCGATCCTTGACCCGATGACTGAACCCATTGGCACAATAGGTCGACCTTTGACCAAAAAGTGAATTTTGGACAAAATAGTCATTTTTGAATTAATGACCGATTATTGACCCGATAAGTCGATCTTTGAGCAAAAAGTTAACTTTTGCCAAAATGGTCAATCCTTGACCCAATGACAAACCCATTGACTCAATAGGTCAACTTTTGAGGAAAAAAGTTAATTTTGGTCAAAATAGACAATTTTTGACTTAATGACCACCCATCGACCCAATAGGTTCAGCTGTGACGAAAAGTAAATTTTGGTAAAAAGAGTCGATTTTTGACCCGATGATCCGATTATTGACCCAACAAGCCGATCTCTGAACAAAAGTCAACTTTGGTCGAAATGATCGATCCTTGACCCAATGACGACCCATTGACACGATAGCTCGACTTTGATCGAAATAGTCGATCCTTGACCTAATGATCAACCCATCGACCCGATAGGCCCGACTATTGAGAAAAAAGTCGATTTTGGTCAAAATGATCGATTATTGATCTAATGACCGATTATTGACCCGATGAGCCGATCTGCGACCGAATAGTCGACTTTAGTCGAAATGGTTAATCTTTGACCGAAAGCGAACCCACTTACACTAATAGGTAAACTTCTAACTGAAAAAGATAACTTTGGTCAAAATGGATTAATTCGACACAATGACCTGACCCATTAACCCGATAGGTGAACTTTTGACCAAAAAAGTTAACTTTAGTCAAAATAGTCGAACCTTAACCCGATGACGACTCTATTGACACTAATAGGTCGACTTCGACAAAAAGTCGATTTTGGTAAAAATAGTCGGAATTTTGACACTAATGACCACCGTTTACAAATAGATCAACTTTTGACCAAAATGTCGGCTTAGTCGAAAATGGTCGATTCTTGACGAAATAATGGCTATTAGTGACGATAGGTTAACTTTTAGCGAAAAAGTTAACTTTTTTCAAAATAGTTAATTCTTGACCAGATAACGACACATTGACCCGATTAATCAAATTTTGAACAAAAAGTCGATTTTGGTAAAGTTGTCGATTTTTACCTAATAACCAATTATTGACCAATCAAGTCAATTTCGACTACGAAAAGTCAACTTTTGTCATAATGGTTAATCCATCGACTAATATATGAGCCGCTTGAACCCTATATGTCGGCTTTTGACAAAAAATTCGACTTTGGTCAAAATGGTAAATTCTTGTCCGATGACTGACACTCGACCCGGTGGATCAAATTTTGTCCAAAAAGTCGATTTTAATCAAAATAGTAAATTTTGACATAATGGCGATATTTGACCTCAATTGGTCGATTTTTAGCAAGAAAGTCGACTTTGGTCGAATTGGTCGATCCTTGGCCAAAGACGGCCCAATTGACCCAAATGGTTGACTTTTAACACAAAAATAAACTTTGAGTCGAAATATTGATCTTTAGCAATGACCTTGCCTCCGTACCGAAAAGGTTAACATTTGACCAAGAAGTCGATTTTGGTTAAAATGGTCGATTTTTGATACGACGATCAAAATGCATCGACTTTGGTTCAAATAGTCAATCCTTGATCGATTTATCGACTTTTGATTAAAAAGTTAACTTTAGCTAAAATAGTCGATCATGATCCGATTAGTGACGAAAAAAGTTACATGCGGCCAGAAATTGACTTTAGTGAAATGATCGATCCTTGACCCGATGACTAACCATTGACCCGATAGGTCGACTTTAGACCAAAAATCAATTTTGGTAAAAATAATCGATTTTTGACTAATGACCATTATTGGCGATAAGATAATCTGCGACGAAAAGTCGGCTTTAGTCAAAATGATTAATTTTTGACCCCGATCATATTACCCATTGATCGATTAGTTGATTTTGGCCAAAAGTCACTTTAAGTCAAAATGAATCTATTGCTGACTCGATGACCGACCCGACCGATCAACACAGAGTGAACTTTTGACGAAAATGTCGATTTTTGTCGAAATAGTCCAATTTTATTTAATGACCACCCATTGACGCAAATTAGTAAACTTTTGACCAAAATGTCGGCTTTGGTCAAAATGGTCGATTTTGATCTCGATGAGCAGCCGCTTTTACCCGATAAGTCAGCTTCCGACAAAAAAAGTTGACTTTAGTCAAAATGGTCAAATCTTGACCGATAGCCGAGCGCATTGACCCCGATAAGTCGGCTTTTGAATCACAATAGTCGAATTTGGTCAAAATATCAATCCGCGGCTAATGACGAATTAATGACCCACGATAAGTTAATCTTTCAGGCCAAAAATCGACTTTGAAGTGTAATGCAATAGTCGGAGACCTTGACGATGAAAAACCCATTGACCCGATAAAGTCGAACTTTGGCGCAGAAAATCTCGACTTTGGTCAAAGCTGTTGAGATCCTTGACCCGAATGACTAGCAGCTATGGCCCAATAGATCGACTATTAGTACTAAAAGTTAATTTTGAGTCAAAATAATAAAATGTCGACTTAATGACCGATTATTGACCCGATAGGTCGACTTTTGGCCAAGAGAGTAGCTTTGGTCGAAATGATCTGATCCTTGGCCCGATGACCAACGACATTGACCCCGATAGGTCGGTTTGACACCGGATAGTCGACTTTGGTCGAAATGGTCGATGCTTGGCTTGATTGTAACTCATTAGCCCGAAAAGGACAGCTTTTGACCAAGAAGTCGATTTTGGTCGATATCGTTAATATTTGACTTAATGGCCGCACCCTCATTGATCCAAGAGATTGAAGCTTTTGAGCAAAAAGTCGAATTTGGTCGAAATGGTCGATTTATGCGACACTGATGACCTACAATGTCGGCTTTGGTGAAAAGGTCGATCCTTGATGCCATGACCGTACCGCGTGACTGAATTGTCGGCTTTTGACGGAAAACTCGACTTGTGGCCAAAAGGTTAATGCTTGACCCGATTGCCGACCCATTGACCGAATGAGGTAAACTTTTGACCAAAAGTTCGGTTGCTGTAAAATTATCGATTTTTGACCTAATAAGCCGCCTCATTGGCCTAAATAGGTCAGCTTTTGTACAAAAAACAACTTTGGTCGAAATGGTCGATCCTTAACCAATGCCTGACCTTTTGACGCAGATATGTCGACTTTTGACCGGCTGGTCGACTTGTGACTGTGACGTGATTATTGACCCGATAAAGCCGATCTCGACCAAAAGTCAACTTTGGTAAAAGGTCGATCCTTGACCCGATGACGACCGATTGACCTAGTAGGTCGACTTTTAATAAAAGGTCGACTTTGGTCAATGATCGATCTTATCGACGAAAATGGCCCATTTACCTAATATGTCGACATTTGTCCAAAAGGCGACTTTGGTCGAAATGATCGATCGCTTGACACAATGAACGACCCATTGACCCATTAGGTCGACTTTTGACAAAAAGTCGATTTTGGTCAAAAGCAGTCGATTTTACCTAATGACCACCCATTGACCCAATAGGTCGATTTTGTCAAAAGTCGGCGTTTGGTCGAAATGGTCGATTTACGACATAATGACCAGCCAATTAACCCAATGGGTGAACTTTTGACAAAAAAGTCAATTTTGGTCAAAATGATCGATTTTTGATTGAATGACTAATCAATTGACCTAATAATCGATCTCTGACCGAAAAGTCGACTTTGGTCGAAGTTGTCGATCTGTTACATAATGACTACCCATTGACCCAGTAGGTCGACCTTTAAACAAAAAGTCGACATTGGTCGAAATAGTCGATCATTGACCCGATGACAAACACATTGACGCCGATAGGTGAACTTTTGAACAAAAAAGTTAACTTTGGTAAAAATTGTCGATTTTTGACATAATGACCACCCATTAACCTAATAAGCCAACTTTTGACAAAATTGAGCTTTGGTCGAAAATGGTCGATCCATCGACCGATGAGCGAGCCCATAGACCTCGATAGGTCGGCTTTTTGACCAAAGTAGTTAATTTTTGACATAATGACCGATTATTGACCCGATAAGTCGATATCGACCAAAAGGTCGACTTTGGTCAAAATGGTTAATCCTTGACTAATGACTGACCCATTGACCCGATAGGTCGGCTTTTGACTAAACGGTGAACTTTAGTCGAAATAGTCGATCCTTGACACAATGATCGACCCATTGACACAATAGGTCGACTTTTCACCAAAAGTTAATTTTGGTCGATATAGTTAATTTATTACCTATGACTACCACATTGACCTGATATATCGAACTTTTGACCAAAAAGTCGTCTTTGGTCGAAATGGTCGATTTCGACCCAATGACCACTTCCAGTTGACCCGATGGGTTAACTTTTAACAAAAATTTCGATTTTGGTCGAAATAGTCGATTTTTCACTAGATTGAGCAATTAATAACTTGATAAGTCGATTATTTGACCAAAAAGTCGACTTTAGTTAAAATGGTCGATCCTTCGACCAATGACAAACCCATTGACCCAATAGGTCAACATTTGACCAAAAGGATAATTTTGGTTGAAATAGTTAATTTTTAACCTAATTACGACCCACTGACCTAATAGGTCAACTTTTGACCAAAAAGTCAATTTTGGTAAAAATGGTCAATTTTTGACCCAATGACCAACTCATTGACCCAATAGGTCAACTTTTGATTAAAAAGTCATCTTTAGTCAAATTGGTCAATTTTTAGCGCAATGACCACCACGTTGACCCAATGGGTAAACTTTTGAAAAAAAAATTAATTTTGGTCAAAATAATAAATTTTTGACCTAATGACCAATTATTGACCCAATAAGTCAATCTCTGACCAAAAAGTCAACTTTGGTCAAAATGGTCAACCTTTGACCCGATATCCGACTTTGTTGACCTAAAAGGTCGACTCTTGACCAAAAGCAGTTTAGGTCGAAATGGTCGATCCTTGACCCGATGACCGACTCGTTGATCTAGTAGGTCGACTTTTGAGCTAAAGTAAACTTTGGTCGAATTAGTCGATTTTTGACCTAATGAATAATTGTTGACCCGGTAAGCCGATCTTAGGCCGAAAAGTCGCAAAATGAATTCGGTGCTTGACCCGACGTGGCCAGTTGACACGTCGATACCTGTTATTAAGCAAAAGTCGACTTTGGTCAAAATGATTAATCCTTGACCCAATGACTAACCCATTGGCTTTATAGGTCAACTTTTGACCAAAAAGTCAATTTTGGTAAAAATAGTCAATTTTTGAATTAATGACCAATTATTGACCCAATAAGTAAATATTTGACCAAAAATAAATTTTGGTCGAAATGGTCAATCTTTGACTACGATAATGAGCTAGTGGATCCAATAGGTCGACTTTTGAACAAAAGTCATTTTTGGTAAAATTGCCGAGATTTTGACCTAATGACCCCATTGACCCAATAGGCCGACTTTGTAATGAAAAGTTAGCTTTGGTCGAAATGGTCGATTTTTGACCGATGACCGAACCGATTGAACCAAGAGATTGACTTTGACCAAAAGTCGTCTTTGGTCGAAATGGTTCGATTCTTGACCCGATTACCGACTCATTGACCAAATAGGTCAATTTTTTGATGAAAAAGTCAACTTTGATAAAAATTGTGAATTTCTGACCTAACGACTGCCCGTTGACCTGATGCTTTAACATTTGACCAAAAAATTCGATTTTGAGTCCGAGGTATCATTACGACATAATGGCCCGATTAGCGACGATAAGTCGATATCGACCGAAAGGTCGACTTCGCTAAAATGATCAATCCTTGACACGATGACGAACCCATTGACCCCGGCCGAGTCGAAGCTTTTTGACTAAAAAGTGAGACTTTAGTCGAAATAGTGCGATCCTTGACACGATGACCGGCCCATTGAGCGCGAATTGGTCGACTTTTCTCCAAAAGTTTATTTTTGGTCGATATAGTCGATTTTTTGCTTATGACCACCCGATTGACCCAATATGTCAAGCTTTTGACCGTAAAGTCGTTCTACGATCGAAATGGTGGATTTCGACTCATTGATCACTCGTTGACCCGATGGAAAAACACGTTGACAATAAATTCGATTTTGGTCGAAATAGTCGATTTTGACCTAATGAGGCGATTATTGACCCGATAAGTCGATATCACGACCAAAGTCAGCTTTAGTTAAAATGGTCGATCCTTGACCACAAATGATGAATAACCGTTATTGATAGGTGAAGGTGACCGAAAGTACGATTTAGGTCGAAATAGTTAATTTTTTGACCTTATTACTACGCCCGTTAACGCCGATAGGTCGGCTTTTGGCTAAAGATTCGACTTTAGTCGAAAATGAGTCGATTTTGTTACGATGACCGACTCATTGACTGATAGATTGACTTTTGACTAAAGTGATCTTTGGTCGAAATGGTCGATTTTCAACTTGATAGCCGCTAGTTGACCCGATGGGTCGACTTTTGACAAATATTTAAATTTGGTCGAAAATGATCGATTTTGATCTGATGAGAAATTATTGACCAATCAATCGATCTCTGAACGAAAATTGACTTTGGTCGAAAATGGTGACCCTATGACGAATCGCAAATCCAGATTGGCTTCAAAAGGTTAGCTTTTGGCACAAAAAGTCGACTTTGCTTTAACAAAAGATCAAAATCCTTGGCCCGATGACTGACAATTGACACATAATAGGTCGGCTTTTGACAAAAAAATTAATTTTGGTTAAAATAATCGATTTTTTGATCTATTGGCCAAATAGTTCAGCCAGTATGCTTGATACTGTGACAAAAAAGTCGCGAAATGGTCAA
>CM040429.1:83134431-83295142 GCA_022702705.1 Papilionanthe hookeriana x Papilionanthe teres | reverse complement strand
AAGTTGAGGTATTGGGTCGATGGGTTGGTCATTGGGTCGAGATTGACCATTTTGTGACTTTTGTCGCAGATTGGCTTCTTGGGTGGACTATTGGTCAATAGATCAAAAATTGATTATTTTAACCAAAATTAATTTTTTGGTCGAAAGTTGACCTATTAGGTCGATTGGTTAGTCATTGGGTCGAAGTTGACCTTTTTGAAAGCAAAGTTGACTTTTTGAGTCGAAAGTTAACCTTTTAGGTCAACGGATTTGTGATTAGGTCGAGGTGACCATTTTGACCAAAGTTGACTTTTTGTTCGAGAGATTGATTTATTGGGTCGATAATTTCTCATTAGGTCGAAAAATTGATTATTTTGACCAAATTTAAATATTTGTCGAAAGTTGACCCATTAGGTCGACGGAGTGGTTGATTGAGGTTAAAAATTGACCATTTTGACCAAAGATCACTTTTAGTCGAAAGTTGACCTATTAGGTCGATGAGTTGGTCATTAGATTGAAAATTGACCATTTTGACTAAAGTTGACTTTTTAGTCGAAGTGACTATTAGGTTAATGGGTAGTAATAAGGTCGAAAATTAAGCTATTTCGACCTAAATTGTACTTTTGGTCGAATTTGACTGTTAGGTCGATGGCTTTGTCATTGGGTCGAGGATTGACCATTTTAACTAAAGTTGACTTTTGGTCGAGATATTGACTTATTAGATTCGATAATTGCTCATTAGGTCAAAAATTGACTATTTTGACCAAAATTGAATTTATTGTCAAATGTTTTTCCATTGGGTCAACGGAGTGGACAATGAGTCAGAAATTGACCATTTTGACTAGAAATGACTTTTTGGTCAAAAGTTGACATATTGGGTCAATGGGGTGGTCATAAGTAAAAAATTGACTATATTGACCAAAAATAACTTTTTGGTGAAAAGTTGACCAATTGTGTCAATGGGTTGGTCATTGTGTCAAGGATTGATTATTTTGACTAAAGTTCACTTTTTAGTCAAAAGTTGACCTATTGGGTCAATGGGTTGGTCATTGGGTCAAGGATTGATCATTTTAGCTAAAGTTGACCTTTCGGTCAGATATTGACTTATTGGGTCGCTAATTGGTCATTATGTCAGAAATTGACAATTTTGACCAAAATTGAATTTTTGGTCAAATGTTAAAGCATCAGGTCAACGGGTGATCATTAGGTCAGAAATTCATAATTTTTATCAAAGTTGACTTTTTCGTCAAAAAATTGACCTATTTGGTCAATGAGTTGGTAATTGGGTCAAGAATTGACCATTTTGACCAAAGATGACTTTTTTGGTCAAAAGTTGACCTCTTGGTTCAATCGGTTGGTCATTGGGTCAAAAATTGACCATTTTGACCAAAGCTAACTTTTTTTGTCAAAAGTTGGCCTATTGGGTCAATGGGGGGTCATTAGGTCAAAACTCGACAATTTTGACCAAAAATGACTTTTTGTTCAAAAGTTGACCTATTGGATCCACGGGTTTGTCATTGGATCGAGATTGACCATTTTGACTAAAATTTAATTTTGGTCGAATATTTACTTATTGGGTCAATAATTGGTCATTAATTCAAAAATTGACTATTTTTACCAAAATTGACTTTTTGGTCAAAAGTTGACCTATAAAGCCAATGGGTTAGTCATTGGGTCAAGGATTAATCATTTTGACCAAAGTTGACTTTTTGCTTAATAGTTGAGGTATTGGGTCAATGGGTTGGTCATTGGGTCAAGAATTGACCATTTTGTGACTTTTTGGTCTAAGATTGGCTTACTGGGTCAACAATTATTCATTAGGTCAAAAATTGACTAATTTGACCAAAGTTTACTTTTTGCTCAAAAGTTGACCTATTAGATCAATGGGTTGGTCATTGGGTCAAGGATTGACCATTTTGACCTAAATTGGCTTTTTGGTCAAGAGTTGACCTTTTTAGGTCAACAGGTTGGACATTGGGTCAAAGGTTGACCATTTTGACCAAAGTTGACTTTTTGGTCAGAGATTGACTTATTGGGTCAATAATTGGTCATTAGGTCAAAAATTTATTATTTTGACCAAAATTAATTTTTTTTAAAGGTTACCCATTAGATTGACGTAGGTGGTCATTATGAGCTAAAAATTGATCGATTTGACTAAAGATGACTTTTTAATCGAAGTTGACTATTGGATCGATGAGTTGGTCATTGGGTCAAAAATTGACTATTTTTACCAAAATTGACTTTTTGGTCAAAAGTTGACCTATTAGGTCAGTGGGTCGTAATTAGGTTAAAAATTAACTATTTCGACCAAAATTATCCTTTTGGTCGAATGTTGACCTATTGGGTCAATGGGTTTGTCATTGGGTCAAGGATTGACCATTTTAACTAAAGTTGACTTTTTGGTCAAATAATGACTTATTGGGTTATTAATTGCTCAATCGGTGAAAAATTGACTATTTTGACCAAAATTGAAATTTTTGTTAAAAGTTAACCCATTGGGTCAACGGAGTGGTCATTGGGTCAGAAATTGACCATTTTGACGAAAGATGACTTTTTGGTCGAAAGTTGATATATTGGGTTCGATGTGGTGGTCATAGGTAATAAATTAACTATATTGATCAAAATTAACTTTTTGGTGAAAAGTTGACCTGTGTGTCGATAGGTTGATCATTGTGTCGAGGATTGACTTATTTTGACTAAAGTTCACTTTTTAGTCAAAGTTGACCTGTTAGATTCGATGGGTTGGTCATTAGGTCGAAGGATTAAGCATTTTGACCAAAGTTGACCTTTTGGTCGGATATTGACTTATTGGGTCGATAATTGGTCATTATGTCGAAAATTAACTACTTTGGTCAATGACTTCATTGGGTCTATGGGTTGTTCATTGGGTCAAGGATTGACTATTTTGACCAAAGTTGACTTTTTGTCAAAAGTTGGATTATTAGGTTAATGGGGTGGTCATTATGTCAAAAATTGACAATTTTGACCAAAGTTAACTTTTTTGTTCAAAAGTTCACCTATTGGGTCAATGTGTTTGTCATTGGGTCAATGATTGACTATTTTGACCAATGTTGACTTTTTGTTTAAAGGTTGACCTATGGGTCAATGGGTGGTCATTATGTAACAGATTGACAACTTCGACCAAAGTTGACTTTTTGGTCAGAGATTGATTATTAGGTCAATAATAGGTCATTCGTCAAAATTGATCATTTTAACGCAAATTTAATTTTTTGTCGAAAGTTCACACATTGGGTTAATTGGGTGGTCATTATGTGGAAATTGACCATTTTGACCGAACGTTGACTTTTTGACAAAAATTGACTGTTGGGTCGATGGGTGGTCATTAGGTAAAAAATTGATTATTTTGACCAAAATTGACTTTTTTGTCAAAAGTTGACCTAATGGGTCAATGGGTTGTTCATTGTGTCAAGGATTGACCATTTTGACCAAAGTTGCCTTTTTGGACAAATGTTGACATATTAGGTAAATGGGTTGGTCTTTGGGTCAAGGATTGATCATTTTGACCAAAGTTGACTTTTTAGTCAAAAGTTGACCTACTAGGTCAATGGGTTGGTCATTGGGTCAAGGATTGACCTTTTTTACCAAAGTTGACTTTTTGGTGGAGAGATTGAAACTTCTTTGAGTCGATAATTGGTCATTAGGTCAAAAGTTGACTAGTTGGTCAAAAGTTGACATATTGGGTCAAAAGGTTGGTATTGGTTAAGGATTGACCATTTTGACCAAAGTTGTTTTTTGTACAAAAGTTGACCTATTTAGGTCAATGAGGCGGTTATTAGGTCAAAAATTGATAATTTTAAGCAAAATTGACTTTTTGGTCAAAAGTTTACCTATTTGGTCAATGGGTTGGTAATTGGGTCAAGCATTAACCTTTTTGGCCAAAGTTGAGTTTTTAGTCAAAAGTTGACAAATTAGGTCAATGGGTTGGTCATTAGATCAAGGATTGACCTTTTTCACCAAAGTTGACATTTAGGTCATTGTGTCAGAAATTGACCATTTTGACCAAATTTGACTTTTTGCTCAAAAGTTGACCTTTTGGATCAATGAGGTGGTCATTAAGTCAAATATTAACAATATTGACCAAAATTGACTTTTTGGTCAAAAGTTGTCCTTTTGGGTTAATGAGTTAGTAATTAAGTCAAGGATTGACCATTTTGACCAAAGTTGACTATCTGGTCGAAATTTGACCCATTGGTCGATGTGTTGATCATTAGGTCGAGATTGATCATTTTGACCAAAGTTAACTTTTGGTCGAAGTTGACTATTGGGTCGATAATTTGGTCATTGAAGTCAAAATTTTATTATTTTGACTAAAATTGACTTTTGGTCAATGAGTCGATCTATTGGGTCGGTGCTGTTAGTCATTGGGTCGAAGATTCGACATTTTGACCGAAGTTGACTTTGCGGTGGATTTGACTATTAGATTGATGGGTTTTTCATTGGTCGAGTTTAGTACCATTATGACGAAAGTTGACTTTTTGGTGCGAGATTAACTTATTGGGTCGTTAATTTGTCATTAGGTCGAAAATTAGATATTTTGACGAAATTGATTTGTGTGTTCAAAAGTTGACTTGTTAGATTGATGTGTTTGGTCATTGGATCGAGATTTGACCATTTTGACCAAAGTTAACTTTTGTCGAAGTTGACCGATGGGTAAAGGGTTGTTCATCGAGTGTGACCATTTTGACCCAAAGTTGACATTTTGGTCGAAGTTGCACTAATTTGGTCGATGGGTGGTCATTAGGTCGAAATTTGATATTTTGTGAAAATTGATCATTTTGGTCGAAAGTTCACCTCGTGTGTTGATTGGTTGGGTTGGTCGTTGAGTCGAAATATGTATTTTGACTAAAGTGGACTTTTTGGTCAAAACTTGACCGGTTGGGTCAATGGGTTTATGATTGGGTCGAAAATTAATCATTTTGACCAAAAGTGACTTTTGGTCGAGAGATTATCTTCGGGTCGATAGTTGGTCATTAGGTCGAAAATTGATTATTTTTACGAAAATTGACTTTTTGGTCTAAAAGTTGACTGATTGGGTTGATAGGTTGAGTCGTCGAGTTCGAAGATTAGTAATTTTGACGAAGTTGACTTTGTTTTCGGTAATAGACTTTTTTGGTCACTAATTGGATCAAGGATTGATCATTTTAGCCAAAGTTAACTTTTTAATCAAAAGTTGATAAATTGGATCAAGGATTGACCATTTGAACCAAAGTTGACATTTTGGTCGTTGTATCAAAAATTGACCATTTTAACCAAAATTGACTTTTTGGTCAAATGTTAACCTTTTCGGTCAGTGAGGTGGTCATTTGTTAAAGGATTGAACATTTTGACCAAAGTTTATTTTTGTGTTAAAAGTTAGCTATTGGGTCAATGGGTTGGTCTTTGGGTCAAGGATTGACCAATTTGACCAAAGTTGACTTTCTTGCTAAAAATTGACCAATTAGGTCAAATATTGGCCATTATGTCAAAATTTACTATTTTGATTAAAATTGACTTTTTGGACAAAATTTGATCTACTGGGTCAGAGTGTTGGTCATTGGGACAAGAATTTACCATTTTGACCGAAGTTGAATTTTTGTCGAAAAGTTGACATATAGGGTCGATGGGTTTGTCATTAGGTCGAGATTAACCATTATGAATAAAGTTGACTTTTTGGTCGAAATTGACTTGTTGGGTCGATAATTGGTTATTAGGTAAAAAATTGACAATTTTTGACAAAATTGACTTTTTGTTCGAGAATTTGATTAATTGGGTCGATGTGTTGGTCATTGGGTCGAAAATTAACTATTTTGAAACAAAGTTAACTTTTTCGTTGAAAGTTAACTGTTAGAGTCGATGGGTTGGTCATTTCAGTCGAGAATTGACCATTTTGACCAAGTTGACATTTTGGTCGAAGTTGACCTGTTTGGTAAATGGGTTGGTCATTAGGTCGAATTGAGTATTTTTACAAAATTGACTTTTTGAGTCGAAGTTGACTTATTAGATTGATAGGTTGGTCATTGGGTTAGGTTTGACCATTTTGATCGAAGTTAACTTTTTGGTCGAAAGTTCACTGATTGGGTTAATGGGTTGGTCATTAGGTCAGAATTTGACCATTTTGACCAAAGTTAACTTTTTGGTTAGAAGTTTACTTATTGGGTAAGTGGGTTTGTCTTTAGGTCAAGATTAACCATTTTGACCAAAGTTGACTATTTGGTGGAGATTGGCTTCTTGGATTCGATAATTGGTCATTAGATCGATAATTGGTATTTTGACCAAAATTGACTTTTTCGTCGATAGTTGGCTCTATTGGGTCGATGGGTTGGTCATTAGGTCGAGGATTGACTATTTTGATCAAAGTTGACTTTGGTTGACTTGTGTGTCGATGGGTTGGTCATTGGGTCGAGGATTGATCATTTTGACGAAGTTGACTTTTTGTTCGGAGATTGGCTTCTTGGAGTCGATAATTGGTCATTAGGTTCGAAAATTGACTCTTTTTGCAAAATTTACTTTTTGGTCAAAGGTTAACCTATTGGGTCGATGGGTGGTCATTAAGTCGAAAATTATTCATTTTGACCGAAATTAACTTTTTCCTCGAAAGTTGATCTTATTGAGTCGATGGGTTTGTCATTGGGTCGAGGATTGACCATTTTGACCAAATTTAACTTTTTGATCGAGATTGGCTTATTGGGTCGATAATTGGTCATTAATTCGAAAAATGGCTATTTTGTCCAAAATTCACTTTTTGGTCGAAGGTTGACTATTAGTCGATGGGTTGGTCATTGGGTCGAGGATTGATCGGTTGATTAAAGTTGATTTTTGGTCGAAGTTGACCCGGTTGGGTCGATGTGTTGGTCGTTGGGTCGAAGGATTGACCATTTTTGACCATAATTGACTTTTTGTTAGAGGTTGACTATTTGGGTCGATAATTGGTCATTAGGTCAAAAATTGATTATTTTAACCGAAATTGACTTTTTAGTCTAAAGTCGACTGTTAGATTCGATAGTGTGGTCTTTAAGTAAACTACGCGATTATTTTGACCAAAATTGACTTTTTCGTCGAAAGTTGACTATTGGATCGATGGGTTTGTCATTGGGTCGAGATTAAACATTTTAACTGAAGTTGAATTTTTGGTCGAGAGATTGACTTATTGGCTCGATAATTGGTCATTAGGTCGAATGATTGACTTATAAAAAGGTGAACGGGGTGGTCGTTGGGTCGAGGGAATTTACCATTTTGACTGAGGTTAACATTTTGGTCAAAAGTTGACCTATTTGGACAATGAGTTGGTAATTAGGTCATGAATTAACCATTTTGACTAAAGATGACTTTTTTGTCAAAAGTTGACCTATTGGTTCAATTGGTGGTCATTAAGTCAAAAATTGATCATTTTGACCAAAATTGACTTTTTGGTCAAAAGTTGAACTATTGGGTCAATGAGTTTGTCATTGGGTTAAAGATTGACCATTTTGACCCAGAAGTTGAATTTTTGGTCGAAGATTGACTTATTGGGTCGATAATTGGTCGTTAGATTCGAAAATTGATTATTTTGACCGAAAATTAAATTTTTCAAAAGATGGCCCATTAGATTGACGAGATTTTCCACATTAGGTCGAAAATTGACCATTTGACAAAAGTTGACTTTTGTGTAAAAGTTGACCTATTTGGTCGATGAGTTGAGTAATTGGGTCGAGAATTAACCATTTTGACCGAAAGATAACTTTGGTCGAAATTTATTCTTTTGGGTCGATTGGGTGGTCATTATGTCGAAATCGACCATTTGACCCAAGCTTGACTTTTTTGTCGAAAGTTGACTGTTGGTCAATGGGGTGAGTCATTAGGTAAAAAATTACTGTTTATTACTAAAATTGACATTTTTGTTGGAAACTTTGACTTATGAGGTCAATGGGTTATTCATTGGGTCGGATTGACCATTTTGATCGAAGTTGCCTTTTTGAGTCGAAAAGTTTATCGGATAGATCGATTAGTTGGTTATTGAGTCGGATTGACCATATTGACGAAGTTGACATTTAGTCATTGGAGTCGAAATAAACCATTTTGACGAAAGGTGACTTTTTGCGTCGAAGTTCATCGCATTTGGTCGATGGGATGGTCATTAGGTCGAAAATTGATTATTTGACCAAAGTTTACACTTTTGGTCAAAAGGTAAGCTTATTTAGTCGATGGGTTGGTCATTGGGTCAGTGGATTTGACCATTTGGACAATTAGAACTATTTGGTCGAAAGTTGACCTATAGGGTCGATGGGGTGGTCATTGTGCCGAGAAATTGAACATTTTTGCTAAAGTTGGTTTTTGGTCGAAAGTTAACTAGATTTAGATCGATGAGTTGAGTCATTACGTAAAAAATTAATAATTTGACCAAAATTGGCTTTTTTGTCAAACGTTGAACTATTGGGTTTATTGGTTGGGCATTGTGTTAACGATTGACCATTTTGGCTAAAGTTAACTTTTTGTTTAAAAGTTGACTCGTTAGATCGAATCGGTTGGTCATTAGGTCGAGAAATTGACCGATTTGACCAAAGTTAACTTTTCGGTCGAAAGTTGACCTTTTGGAGTCGATAGGTTGTCATTAGGTCGAAAAATTAGCTATTTAGACCAAATTGGATTTTTTCGTGAAAAGTTGACCTTTTGGGTCGATGGGTTGATCATTAGATTCGAGTTTGGCCATTTTGGCGAAAGTTATATTTTGGTGAAGAGTTGATACTATTAGGTTAATAGTTTGGTGATTGGGTCGAGATTGACTATTATGACCATATTTGACTTTTTTGTCAGAGATTGACTTATTGGGTCAATAATGGTCATTTTGTCAAAAATTGACTATTTTTATAAAAATTGGCTTTTTGGTCAAAAGTTAACCTATTGGGTTAAAGGGTTAGTCATTTGTTCATGGATTGACCCTTCTGACCATAGTTGATTTTTGGCAAAAAGTTATCCTATTGGGTCAATGGGTTAGTCATTGGGTCAAGGATTGACCATTTTGAACAAAGTTTATTTTTTGGTCAAAGATTGACTTATTGGGTCAATAATTGTTATTAGGTCAAAATTAGCTATTTTGACCAAAGTTAACCTATTGGGTCTATGGGTTGGTTATTGGGTTAGAAATTGACCATTTTAACCAAAGTTGACTTTTTGGTCAAAAGTTGACCTATTGGGTCAATTGGGTGGTCATTAGGTCAAAAATTAACTATTTTGACCAAAATTGACTTTTTGGTCAAAAGTTCACCTATTGGGTCAATGAGTTGGTGATTATGTCAAAAATTGCTTATTTTGACCAAAATTGATTTTTTGGTCAAAAATTGACTTATTGGGTCATTAGGTCAAAGATTGACCATTTTGATCATAGTTGACTTGTTGGTCAAAAGTTGACCTACTGGGTCAATTGATTGGTCATTGGGTCAAGGATTAATCATTTTTACCAAAGTTGACTTTTTGGTTAGAGATTGACTTATTGGGTCAATAATTAGTCATTAGGTCAAAAATTGACTATTTTGTCCGCAACTAAATTTTTGGTCAAAAGTTGACCTACTGGGTCAACGTGTTGGTCATTGGGTCAGAAATTGACCATTTTGACCAAAGTTGACTTTTTGATCAAAAGTTGACCAATTGGGTCAATTGGGTGGTCATTAGGTCAAAAATGGACTATTTTGACCAAAATTAACTTTTGGTTAAAAGTTAATTTATAGGGCCAATGAGTTGGTCATTATGTCAAAGATTACCTATTTTGATCAAAATTGACTTTTTTGTTAAAAGTTGTCCTATTAGGTCATTAAGTCAATGATTGACCATTTTGTCCATAGTTGACTTTTTGGTCAAAAGTTGACCTATTGGGTCAATGGGTTGGTCATTGGGTCGAGGATTGAACATTTTGACAAAAGTTGACTTTTTGGTCAGAGATTGACTTATTGGGTCAAAAATTGGTCATTAGGTAAAAAATTTACTATTCTGACCAAAATTGAATTTTTTGTAAAAAGTTGACCCATTGGGTAAATGGGGTGGTACCACATTGGGTAAGAATTTGATCATTTTGACCAAAGTTGACTTTTTGGTCAGAGGTTGACATATTGGGTCAATAGGGTGGTCGTTAGGTATAAATTTGACAATATTGGACAAAATTAACTTTTTTGTCAAAAGTTGACCAAATGTGTCATATGTTTGGACATTGTGTCAAGGATTTATTATTTATACTAAAGTTCACTTTTTTGTCAAAAGTTGACCTATTGGGTCAATGGGTGGATCATTGGGTCAATGATTTAACATTTTGACCGAAGTTGACATTTTGGGTCAGAGATTGACTTAATCGGTCAATAATTGGTCATTATGTCAAAAATGGACTATTTTGGTCAAAAGTTGATCTATTCGGTCTATGGGTTGGTTATTGGTTCAAGGAATGACCCTTTTGACCAAAGTTGACTTTTTGGTCAAAAATTGACCTATTGGGTTAATGGGTTGTTCATTGGGTCAGAAATTAACCCATTTAACCAAACTTGACTTTTTCGTCAAAAGTTCACTTATTGAGTTAATGGGGTGGTCATTAAAGCAAAAATTGACCAAAATTAACTTTTTGATCAAAAGTTGACCAATTGGGTCAATGGGTTGGTCATTGGGTCAAGGATTGACCATTTTGACCAAAGTTGACTTTTTGGTCAAAAGTTGACCTATTGGGTCAATGGGTTGGACATTGAGTAAAAGATTGACAATTTTGACCAAAGTTGACTTTTTGGTCAGAGATTGACTTATTGGGTAAATTGTTCGTCATTCGATCAAAAATTGGTCATTTTGACCAAAATTTAATTTTTAGTCGAAAGTTGACTTATTGGGGCAATTGGGTGGTCATTATGTCAGAAATTGACCATTTTGACCAAACTTGAATTTTTATCAAAAGTTGACCAATTCGGTGAATGGGTTGGTCATTGGGTCAGAAATTGATAATTTTGACCAAACTTGACTTTTTTGGCAAAAGTTGACTGTTAGGTCGATAGAGGTGGTCATTAGATAAAAAATTGACTCTTTGACCAAAATTAACTTTTTGTTTAAAAGTTGACTTATTGGGTCGATGGGTTGTTCATTGGGTCGAGGATTGACCATTTTGACGAAAGTTGTCTTTTTGTCGGAGCTTGACTATTAGGTCGACGAGTTAATTATTGGTTGAGGATTGACCATTTTGACTAAAGTTGACTTTTGATCATTGGGTCAGAAATTAACCATTTTGACCAAAGTTGACTTTTTGGCCAAAAGTTCATCTATTTGGTCAATGGGATGGTCATTAGGTCAAAAATTGACTCTTTTGACCAAAAGTGACATATTAGTTAAAAGTAGAGCTATTTAGTCAATGGGTTGGTCATTGGGTCAGGGATTGATAATTTTGACCAAAGTTGACTTTTTTTCAGATATTGAGTTATTTTGTCAATAATTGGTCATTTGGTCAAAAATTGATTATTTTGACCAAAATTAAATTTTTGGTCAAAAGTTTACCCATTAGATTGATGGTGTTGTCATTGTGTCGAGAAATTGACCTTTTTGACCAAAGTTGACTTTTTGGTCAAAAGTTGATTTCTTGGATCAATGGGTTGGTCATTGGGTCAAGGATTGACCATTATGACTAAAGTTGACTTTTTGGTTAGAGTTTGACTTACTAGGTCAATAATTAGTCGATGTATTGAAATTGGTATTTTGACCAAAATTTTCTTTTTGGTCAAAAGTTGACCTATTGGGTTATTGGGTTGGTTATTGGGTCAAAGATTGACCATTTCGACCAATGTTGACTTTTTGGTCAAAAATTTACCCATTGGGTCAGTGGCGTGCTCATTGAGTCAGAAATTCACGATTTTGACCAAGGCACAGAAATTGGCCATTTTCACAAAAGATGACATTTTAGTCAAAAATTGACCTATTTTGACCAAAATTGAATTTTTTGTCAAAAGTTAACCCTGGTGAATGGGGTGGTCATTGGGTCAGAAATTAACCATTTTGACCAAAGTTGACTTTTTTGTCAATGGTTGATCTTTTTGGTTAATGAGTTGGTAATTGGGTCAAGAATTGACAATTTTGACCAAAGATGACTTTTAATTGGGTCAAGAATTGATCATTTTGACCAAAGATGACTTTTTGGTCAAAAGTTGACCTATTGGGTAGATGGGTTGGTCATTGGGTCAAAAATTGACCATTTTGACTAAAGTTGAATTTTTAGTCAAAAGTTGACCTATTGTGTCAATGGGTGGTCATTAGGTCAAAAATTGACTATTTTGACCAAAATTGACATTTTGGTCAAAAGTTGACCTATTGGGTCAATGGGTTTGTCATTGGGTCAAGGATTAACCATTTTGACGAAAGTTGACTTTTTTGTCATAGATTGACTTATTGGGTCAATAATTGGTCATTAATTCAAAAATTGACTATTTTGGTCATTAGGTCAAAAATTGACTATTTTGACCAGAATTAATTTTTTTTTCAAAAGTTGATCCATTGGGTTAACGAGGTGCTCTTTAGGTCAGAAATATACCATTTTGACCAAAGTTGACTTTTTTGTCAAAAGTTGACCTTTTCGGTTAATGGGTGATCATTAGATTAAAAATTAACCATTTTGACCAAAATTGACTTTTTGGTCAAAAGTTGACCTATTGGGTTAATGGCTTTGTCATTGGGTCAATGATTGACCATTTTTACCAAAGTTGACTTTTTGGTCAGAGATTGACTTATTGGGTCATAAATTGGTGGTCATTAGGCCAGAAATTGACGATTTTGACCAAGTTGACTTTTTGGTCAGAAGTTCACCCATTGGGTCAATGTGGTGGTCATTCGGTAAGAAATTGACCATTTTAACGAAAGCTAGCATTTTGGTCAAAAGTTGACCTATTTGGTCAAAAAGTTGGAATTGGGTCAAGAATTAACCATTTTGACCAAAGATGACTTTTTGATCAAAAGTTGATCTATTGGGTCAATGGGTTGGTCATTGGGTTAAAAATTGGCAATTTATGACCAAAGTTAACTTTTTGGATAACAGATGACCTATTGGGTTAATGAGTGCTCATTCAGTTAAAAATTGACTATTTTGACCAAAATTGATTTTTTGGTCAAAAGTTGACCTATTGGGTCTATGGGTTTGTCTTTGGGTTAAGGATTGACCATTTTGACCAAAGTTGACTTTTTGGTCAAAAGTTGACCTATTAGGTTAATTGGTTGACTTTTTGGTCATTGGGTCAAGGATTTGCTATTTCGACCAAAGTTTACTTTTTGATCAAAAGTTGACCTATTGGGTCAATGGGTTGGTCATTGAGTCAAGGATTGACCATTTTGACCAAAGCTTACTTTTTGATCAGAGATTGACTTATTGGTTCAATAATTGGTCATTAGGTCAGAAATTGACCAATTTAACCAAAGCTGACTTTTTGGTCAAAAGTTGACCATTTTGATGATTTTAACCAAAATTGGTTGATGATTTTAACCAAAATTGAATTTTTGGTCAAAGGTTAGCCCATTGGGTCAACGGGGTGGTCATTCGGTCAAAAATTGACCATTTTAACCAAAGTTAACCTTTTGGGTCAATGGGTGGCCATTAGGTCAAAAATTGACTATTTTGACCAAAATTGACTTTTTGGTCAAAAGTAGACCTATTGGGTCAATGAGTTTGTCATTGGGTCAAGAATTAACAATTTTAACGAAATTTGATTTTTTGGTCAGAGATTGACTTATTGGGTCAATAATTGGTCATTAATTCAATAATTAACTATTTAGACCGAAATTGACTTTTTGGTCAAAAGTTGACCTATTAGGCAAATGGGTTGGTCATTGGGTCAAGGATTGATCATTTTGAGCAAAGTTGACTTATTGGTCAAAAGTTGACCAATTGGGTTAATGGGTTGGTCATTGGGTCAAGAATTGATTATTTTGACCAAAGTTTACTTTTTGGTCAGAGATTGACTTTCTGGGTCAATAATTGGTCATTAGGTTAAAAATTGACTATTTTGCCCAAAATTGACTTTTTAGTCAAAAGTTGACCTATTGGGTAAATGGGTTGGTCATTGGGTCAAAGATTGACCATTTTCACCAAAGATGTCTTCTTGGTCAAAAAAGTTGACCTATTTAGGTCAATGATGCGGTCATTAAGTCAAAAATTGATTATTTTCAGCAAAATCGACTTTCTGGTCAAGAGTTGACCTATGGGGTAAATGGGTTGGTCATTGGGTCAAGGATTAACCATTTTGGCCAAAGTTGACTTTTTAGTCAAAAGCTGACAAATTAGGTTAATGGGTTGGTCATTGGATTAATGATTGACCATTTTCACCAAAGTTGACATTTATGTCATTGTGTCAGAAATTGACCATTTTAACCAATTTTGACTTTTTGGTCAAAAGTAGACCTTTTGGGTCAATGAAGTGGTCATTAGGTCAAAAATTAACAATTTTGACCAAAATTGACTATTTTGTCAAATGTTGTCCTTTTGGGTCAAAGAGTTGGTGATTGTGGAAAGGATTTACCATTTTGACCAAAGTTGACTTTTTAGTCAAAAGTTGACCTATTGGGTCAATAAATGGTCATTAAGTCAAAAATTTACTATTTTGACCAAAATTGCCTTTTGGTCAGAAGTCGATCTATTGGGTCAGTAAGTTGGTCATTGGGTCGAGGATCTACCATTTTGACCAAAGTTGACTTTTTGGTCGAAAGTTAACCTATTGGGTCAATGTGTTTGTCATTGGGTCAAGGATTGACCATTATGACTGAAGTTGATGTTTTGGTTAGAGATTGACTTATTGGGTCAATAATTGGTCATTAGGTCAAAATTTGACTATTGTGACCAAAATTGACTTTTTGTTCAAAAGTTGACCTATTGGCTCAATGGGCTTATCATTGGGTCAAAGATTGAACATATTTACCAAAGTTGACTTTTTGGTCAGAGATTGACTTATTGGGTCAATAATTGGTCATTAGGTCAAAAATTGACTATTTTGACCAAAATAGAATTTTTGGTCAAAAGATAACCCATCTGGTCAGCGGGGTGGTCATTGAGTCAGAAATTGATCATTTTTACCAAAGAAGACTTTTTGGTCAAAAGTTAACCCATCGGGTCAACAGGGTGGTCATTAGATTAGAAATTGACCATTTTGACTAAAGTTGACTTTTTGGTTAAAAGTTGACCTAATAGGTCAATGAGTTGGTAATTAGGTCAAAAATTGACCATTTTTACCAAAGTTGACTTTTTGGTCAAAAGTTGACCTGTTGGGTCAATGGGTGGTCATTAGGTCAAAAATTGGCTATTTTGACAAAAATTGATTTTTTGGTCAAAAGTTGACCTATTGGGTCAATGGGTTTGTAATTAGGTCAAGGATTAACCATTTTGACCAAATTTGAGTTTTTGATTCGGACATTGTCTTATTCGGTCGATTATTGGTCATTAATTCAAAAATTAAGTATTTTCATTAAATATGACTTTATGATCAAAAGTTGACCTTTTAGTCTAATGGGTTGGTCATTGGGTGAATGATTGATCATTTTGACCAAAGTTGACTTTTTGGTCAAAAGTAGACCTATAGGGTCAATGGGTTGGTCATTGGCTCAAGGATTGACCATTTTGACCAAAGTTGACTTTTGGGTCGAGAGATTGGCTTCATTGTGTCGATAATTAGTCATTAGGTCGAAATGATTATTTTGACCAAAATTGACTTTTTGGTCGAAAGTTGACCTATTAGGTTGATGGGTGGTCATTAAGTTAAAATTGGCCATTTTGACCAAAATTGTGTTTTTTGTCCAAAGTTGACCTATTGGGACGATGGGTTTTTCATTAGATCGAGAATTGACCATTTTGACTAAAGTTGACTTTTTGGTCAGACATTGACTTATTCAGTCAATTATTGGTCATTAATTCAAAAATTGACTATTTTGACCAAAATTAACTTTTTGGTTAAAAGATGACCTTTTAGTCTAATGGGTTGGTCCTTGGGTCAATGATTGATCATTTTTACCAAAGTTGACTTTTTGGTCAAAAGTAGACTCTATTAGAGTCGATGGGTAGATCATTGGGTTAATGATTGACCATTTTGACCAAAGTTGACTTTTTGGTCAGAGATTGACTTACTGGTCAATAATTGGTCATTTGGTCAAAAATTGACTATTTTGACCAATATTGGCTATTTTGGTCAAAAGTTGACTTATTCGATCAATGTGTGGTCATTAAGTCAAAAATTGACTATTTTGACCATAATTGACTTTTTTGTCAAAAGTTGACTTATTATTGGGTCAATGGGTTTGTCATTAGGTCAAGCTTTAACAATTTTGACCAAAGTTGACTTTTTGGTCAGAGATTGACTTATTGGGTCAATAATTGGTCATTAGGTCAAAAATTGACAATTTTGACCTAAATTGAATTTTTGGTCAAAAGTTAACCCATTGGCTCAACGGCGTGGTCATTGGGACAGAAATTGACTATTTTGACCAAAGATGACTTTTTGGTCAAAAGTTGACCTATTTTAACCAAAATTGAATTTTTGGTAAAAAGTTTACCCATTGGATCAAAAGGGTGCTCATTGGGTCAGAAATTGACCATTTTGACCAAAGTTGACCTTTTTGTCAAAAGTTGACCTATTTGGTCAGTGAGTTGGTAATTGGGTCAAGAATTGAACATTTTGACCAAAGATGACTTTTTGGTCAAAAGTTAATCTATTGGGTCAATGGGTTGGTCATTGGGTAAAAAATTGATCATTTTGACCAAAATTAACTTTTTGTTCAAAAGTTGACCTATTGGGTCAATGGGTGGTCATGAGGTCAAAAAATGACTATTTTGACCAAAATTGACTTTTTGGTCAAAAGTTGACCTATTGGGTCAATGGGTTTGCCATTGGGTCAAGGATTGACCATTTTGACCAAAGTTGACTTTTTGGTCAGAGATTTACTTATTGGGTCAATAATTGGTCATTAATTCAAAAATTGATTATTTTGGTCGATAGTTAACTAATTGACTATTTTAACCAAAATTAAATTTATGTTCAAAAGTTGACCATTGGGTCAACGAGGTGCTCATTGAGTCAAAAAAGACCATTTTGACCAAAGTTTACTTTTTGGTCAAAAGTTGACCTATTTTGTAAATGAGTTGGTAATTTGGTCAAGAATTCAACATTATGACTAAATATTATTTTTTGGTCAAAAGTTGACCTATTGGGTCAATGGTGTTCATTAAATCAAAAATTGATTATTTTGTTCAAAAGTGACTATTTTGTTCAAAATTGACTATTTGGTCAAAAGTTGACCAATTGGGTCAATGAGTTTGTCATTGGGTTAAGGATTGACCGTTTTGACCAAAGTTGACCTTTTGGTCAGAGATTGACGTATTGTGTAAATAATTGGTCATTAATTCAAAAATTAACTATTTTGACAAAATTATCATTTTGGTCAAAAGTTGACCAATTAGGCGAATGGGTTGCTCATTGTGTCATGGATTGATCATTTTGACCAAAGTTGACTTTTTGGTCAAAAGTTGACCTATTTGGTCAGTGGGTTGGTCATTGGGTGAAGGATTGACCATTTTGACCAAAGTTGACTTTTTAGACAAAAAGTTGCCCGATTGGTCAATGGATTAGTCATTGGGTCAAGGATTGACCATTTTTACCAAAGTTGAATTTTTGGTCAGAGATTCACATATTGGGTAATTAATTGATTATTTTGACCAAAATTAAATTTTTGGTCGAAAGTTAATCCATTGTGTCAACGGCGTGGTCATTGGGTCAGAAATTGACTATTTTGACCAAAATTGACTTTTTGGTCAAAAGTTGACCTATTATAACCAAAATTGAATTTTTGGTCAAACATTTACCCATTGGGTCAACAGAGAGGTCATTGGGTCAAAAATTGACCATATTAACCAAAGTTAATTTTTTTGTCAAAAGGTGACCTTTTTGGTCAATGAGTTTGTAATTGGGTTAAGAATTGACCATTTTGACCAAAGATGACTTTTTGGTCAAAAGTTGACCTATTGGGTCCATGGGTTGGTCATTGGGTAAAAAATTAACCATTTTGACCAAAGTTGACTTTTTGGTCAAAAGTTGACCTATTGGGTCACTGGGTGGTCATTAGGTTAAAAATAAACTATTTTGGCAAAAATGGACTTTTTGGTCAAAAGTTGACTTATTGGGTCAATAGGTTTGTCATTGGGTCAAGGATTGGCCTTTTTGACCAAAGTTGACTTTTTGGTCAGAGATTGACTTATTTGGTCAATAATTGGTCATTAATTCAGAAATTGACTATTTTGGTCATTAGGTCAAAAATTAACTATTTTGACCAAAATTAAATTTTTGTTCAAAAGTTGTCCATTGGGTCAGAAATAGACCATTTTGACTTAAGTTGATTTTTGGTCGAAAAGACTATTGGGTCAGATGGGTTGTTCATTGGGTCAAGGATTGAGCCATTTAACCAAAATTGACTTTTTGGTCAGAGAATGACTTATTGGGTTAATAATTGGTCATTAGATTAAAAACTGATTACCTTGACCAAAATTAAATTTTTGGTCAAAAGTTGACCCATTAGGTTAAAGGGGTGGTCATTGCGTCAGAAATAGACCATTGTGACAAAAGTTGACTTTTTGGTCAAAAGTTGACCCATTGGGTCAACGGGGTGGTCATTGGGTCAGAAATTAACAATTTTGTCAAAATTAACTTTTAGGTCAAAAGTTAACTTATTTCTTCAATGAGTTGGAATTGGGTCAAGAATTAACCATTTTGACGAAAGATGACTTTTTGGTCAAAAATGGATTTATTGGGTCAATGGGTTGGTCATTGGGTCAAAACTTGGCAATTTATGACCAAAATTAACTTTTTGGTCAACAGTTGACTTATTGGGTCATTCAGTCAAAAATTGATTATTTTTACCAAAATTTACTATTTTATCAAAAGTTGACCAATTGAGTCAATGGGTTTGTCATTGGGTCAAGGATTGATCAAAGTTGACTTTTTGGTCAAAAGTTGACCTATTGGGTCAATGAGTTGGTCATTGGGTCAAGGATTGACCATTTTGACCAAAGTTTACTCTTTAATCAGAGATTGACTTATTGGTTCAATAAATTGTTATTAGGTCAAAAATTGAATATTTTGACAAAAATTGAATTTTTGGTTAAATGTTAACCCATTGGGTCAACAGGGTGGTCTTTGGGTCAGAAATTGACCATTTTGACCAAAGTTGACTTTTCTATTAAAAGTTGACCTATTTGGTCAATGAGTTGGAAATTTGGTCAAGAATTGACCATTATGACCAAACTTGACTTTTTGGTCAAAAGTTGACCTAATGGGTCAACGGGTGTTCATTAAATCAAAAATTGACTATTTTGACCAAAATTAGCTTATTGATCAAAAGTTGACTTATTGGGTCGATGGGTTTGTCATTGGGTCGAGGATTGACCATTTTGACAAACATAACTTTTTGAGGCGAAGATTGACTTATTGGATCGATAATTGGTCATTAGGTCGAAAATTGACTATTTTAACCGAAGTTGAATCTTTGGTCAAATGTTAACGCATCAGGTCAATGGGTGGTCATTTAGTCAGAAATTGACAATTTTGATCAAAGTTGACTTTTTGGTCAACAAATTGACCTTTTTGGTCAATGAGTTGGTAATTGGATCAAGATTGACCATTTTGTGACTTTTTGGTTACAGATTGGCTTACTGGGTGAACTATTGGTCAAAAGATCAAAAATTGACTATTTTAACCAAAATTAATTTTTTTTGTCAAAAGTTGACCTATTAGGTCAATTGGTTGGTCATTGGGTCAAGGATTAACCTTTTTGAGCAAAGTTGACTTTTTGGTCAAAAGTTAACCTTTTAGGTCAACGGATTTGTGATTGGGTCAAGGGTTGACCATTTTGACCAAAGTTGACTTTTTGTTCAGAGATTGATTTATTGGGTCAATAATTTCTCATTAGGTCAAAAATTGATTATTTTGACCAAATTTAAATATTTGTCAAAAGTTGACCCATTGGGTCAACGGGGTGGTTATTGGGTTAAAAATTGACCATTTTGACCAAAGATGACTTTTTAGTCAAAAGTTGACCTATTGGGTCAATGAGTTGGTCATTAGATTGAAATTGACCATTTTGACTAAAGTTGACTTTTTGAGTTAGTTGACCTATTAGGTCAATGGGTGGTAATAAGGTCAAAAATTAACTATTTCGACCAAAATTGTCCTTTTGGTCAAATTTGACCTATTGGGTTAATGGCTTTGTCATTGGGTCAAGGATTGACCATTTTAACTAAAGTTGACTTTTTGGTCAGATATTGACTTATTGGGTCAATAATTGCTCATTAGGTCAAAAATTGACTATTTTGACCAAAATTGAATTTTTTGTTAAATGTTTTTCCATTGGGTCAAAGGAGTTGACATTGACTTTTTGGTCAAAAGTTGACCTTTTGGGTTAATGAGTTAGTAATTGAGTCAAGGATTGACCATTTTGACCAAAGTTAACTATCTGGTCAAAATTTGACCCATTGGGTCAATGGGTTGGTCATTGGGTCAAGGATTGATCATTTTGACCAAAGTTGACTTTTGGTCAAAAGTTGACCTATTAGATCGATAATTGGTCATTAAGTCGAAATTTTACTTATTTTGACTAAAATTACCTTTTTAGTCGATAGTCGATCTATTGGGTCATTGCGGCTAGTCATTGGGTCGAGGTTGACATTTTGACAAAGTTGACTTTACAGTCGAAGTTTGACTATTAGGTCGATGGGTTTGTCATTGAGTCGAGGTTTGACCATTATGACCGAAGTTGACTTTTTGGTCCGAGATTAACTTATTGGGTCGTTAATTTGTCATTAGGTCGAAAATTAGATATTTTGACCAAAATTGATATTGTGTTCAAAAGTTGACTTATTGGGTCAATGTGTTGGTCATTGGGTCAAGATTTGACCATTTTGACCAAAGTTAACTTTTTTGTCAGAAGTTGACCTATTGGGTAAAAGGGTTGTTCATCGAGTCAAAAACTGACCATTTTGACCAAAGTTGACATTTTGGTCAAAAGTTTACTAATTTGGTCAATGGGTGGTCATTAGGTCGAAGATTTGGCTATTTTGACAAAAGTTGACACTTTGGTCGAATGTTCACCTCGTGTGTTGATTGGTTGGGTTGGTCATTGAGTCGAAGAAATGGTATTTTGACTAAAGAGGACTTTTTGGTCAAAACTTGACCAATTGGGTCGATGGGTTTGTGATTGAGGTCGAAGATTAATCATTTTGACCAAAGTGACTTTTTGGTCGAAGATTATCTTCTTCGGGTCAATAGTTGGTCATTAGGTCAAAATTGATTATTTTTACAAAATTGACTTTTTGGTGCAACGTTGACTATTGGGTCGATGGTTAGTCATCGGGTCGAGAGTTGACCATTTTGACGAAAGTTGACTTTGTTTTCGGTAATAGACTTTTTTGGTCACTAATTGGATCGAGGATTGATCATTTTGGCCAAAGTTAACTTTTAATCAAAAGTTGATAAATTGGGTCGATGGTTTGGTCATTGGATCAACGATTGACCATTTTAACCAATGTTGACATTTTGGTCGTTGTATCAAAAATTGACCATTTTAACCAAAATTGACTTTTTGGTCAAATGTTGACCTTTTCGGTCGATGAGGTGGTCATTTGTTAAAGGATTGACCATTTTGACCAAAGTTTATTTTTGTGTTAAAAGTTGAACTATTGGGTCAATGGGTTGGTCTTTGGGTCGAGGATTGACCAATTTGACCAAAGATGACTTTCTTGCTAAGAATTGACCAATTAGGTCGAATATTGGCCATTATGTCAAAATTTCTTATTTTGATTAAAATTGACTTTTTGGTCGAAAATTTGATCTCTTGAGGTCGAGTGTTGGTCATTGGGACAAGAATTTACTGGACGAAGTTGAATTTTTGTCGAAAGTTGACATATTGGGTCTATGGGTTTGTCATTAGGTCGAGGATTAACCATTATGACAAAAGTTGACTTTTTTGTCAGAAATTGACTTATTGGGTTGATAATTGGTTATTAGGTCAAAAATTGACAATTTTTACCAAAATTGACTTTTTGTTCAAAATTTGATTAATTGGGTCAATGTGTTGGTCATTGGGTCAAGAATTAACTATTTTGAAAAAAGTTAACTTTTTCGTTAAAAGTTAACCTATTGGGTCAATGGGTTGGTCATTGCGTCAAGAATTGACCATTTTGACCAAGTTGACATTTTGGTCAAAAGTTGACCTATTTGGTAAATGGGTGGTCATTAGGTCAAAATTTGACTATTTTTACCAAAATTGACTTTTTGGTCAGAAGTTGACCTATTAGGTCAATAGGTTGGTCGTTGGGTTAAGGTTTGACCATTTTGACCAAAGTTAACTTTTTGGTCAAAAGTTCACCTATTGGGTTAATGGGTTGGTCATTAGGTCAGAATTTGACCATTTTGACCAAAGTTATCTTTTTGGTCAGAAGTTTACCTATTAGGTAAGTGGGTTTGTCTTTGGGTCAAAGATTAACCATTTTGACCAAAGTTAACTATTTGGTCGGGAGATTGGCTTCTTGTGGGTCGATAAGTGGTCATTAGATCAAAAATTGACTATTTTGACCAAAATTGACTTTTTGCTCAATAGTTGGCCTATTGGGTTGATGGGTTGGTCATTAGGTCAAGGATTGACTATTTTGATCAAAGTTGAGTTACTGCGTCAATGGGTTGGTCATTGGGTCAAGGATTGATCATTTTGACCAAAGTTGACTTTTTGTTCAGAGATTGGCTTGCTAGGTCAATAATTGGTCATTGGGTCAAAAATTGACTCTTTTTACCAAAATTTACTTTTTGGTCGGCGAGTTAACTTATTGGGTCGATGGGTGGTCATTAAGTCAAAAATTGACTATTTTGACCAAAATTAACTTTTTTCCTCAAAAGTTGACCTATTGAGTCAATGGGTTTGTCATTGGGTCAAGGATTGACCATTTTGACAAAATTTAACTTTTTGCTCAAAGATTGACTTATTGGGTCGATAATTGGTCATTAATTCGAAAAATGATCTATTTTGTCCAAAATTCACTTTTTGGTCGAAGGTTGACTTATTAGGCCGATGGGTTGGTCATTGGGTCGAAGATTGATCGGTTTCACTAAAGTTGATTTTTGGTCGAAACTTGACCGATTGGGTCGATGTGTTGGTCGTTGGGTCGAGGATTGACCATTTTGACCATAATTGACTTTTTTGTTAGAGATTGGCTTGTTGGGTCAATAATTGGTCATTAGGTCAAAAATTGACTATTTTTACCAAAATTGACTTTTTAATTAAAGGCGACTATTAGGTCGATGTGTGGTCTTTAAGTAAACACGATTATTTTGACCAAAATTCACTTTTTCGTCAAAAGTTGACCTATTGGATCAATGGGTTTGTCATTGGGTCGAGGATTAAACATTTTAACTAAAGTTGAATTTTTTGTCGAGAGATTGACTTATTAACTCGATAATTGGTCATTAGGTCAAAAGATTTACTTATAAAAAGGTGAACGGGGTGGTCATTGGGTCAGAAATTTACCATTTTGACCAAAGTTAACATTTTGGTCAAAAGTTGACCTATTTGGACAATGAGTTGGTAATTAGGTCATGAATTAACCATTTTGACCAAAGATGACTTTTGTCGAAAGTTGACTGTTAGATTGATTGGAGGTCATTAAATCAAAAATTGATCATTTTGACCAAAATTGACTTTTTGGTCAAAAGTTGAACTATTGGGTCAATGAGTTTGTCATTGGGTTAAAGATTGACCATTTTGACCAAAGTTGAATTTTTGGTCGAGATTGACTTATTGGGTCAATAATTGGTCATTAGGTCAAAAATTTAATATTTTGACCAAAATTAAATTTTTTTCAAAAGATGGCCCATTGGGTCAACGGGGTACCACATTGGGTCAAAAATTGACCATTTGACCAAAGTTGACTTTTTTTGTTAAAACTTAACCTATTTGGTCAATGAGTTGGTAATTGGGTCAAGAATTAACCATTTTGACCGAAGATAACTTTTTGGTCAAAATTTATTCTTTTAGGTCAATTGGGTGGTCATTATGTCATAAATCGACCATTTTGACCAGACTTGACTTTTTTTGTCAAAAGTTGACCTATTTGGTCAATGGGGTGGTCATTAGGTAAAAAATTACATGTTTTTACTAAAATTGACATTTTGGTCAAAATTTGACCTTCTGGGTCAATGGGTTGTTCATTGGGTCAAGGATTGACCATTTTGACCGAAGTTGCCTTTTTGGTCGAAAAGTTTATCTATTAGGTCAATTAGTTGGTTATTGAGTCGAGATTGACCATATTGATCAAAGTTGACATTTGGTCATTGGGTGAAAATTAACCATTTTGACGAAAGGTGACTTTTTCGTCGAAAGTTCATCTATTTGGTCGATGGGATGGTCATTAGGTCAAAAATTGACTATTTTGACCAAAATTTACCTTTTGTCGAAAGGTAAGCTATTTAGTCAATGGGTTGGTCATTGGGTCATGGATTGACCATTTTGACCAAACTTGACTTTTGGTCAAAAGTTCACCTATAGGGTCAATGGGGTGGTGAATGTGCCAGAAATTGAACATTTTTGCTAAAGTTGGTTTTTTGGTCAAAAGTTAACCAATTTAGATCAATGAGTTGGTCATTACGTCAAAAATTGATAATTTGACCAAAGTTGGCTTTTTAGTCAAACGTTGAACTATTGGGTTAATTGGTTGGTCATTGTGTTAACGATTGACCATTTTGGCTAAAGTTAACTTTTTGTTTAAAAGTTGACCTATTGGGTCAATCGGTTGGTCATTAGGTCAGAAATTGACCAGTTTGACCAAAGTTAACTTTTGGTCGAAAGTTGACCTTTTGGGTCAATGGGTTGTCATTAGGTCGAGATTGATTATTTAGACAAAATTGGATTTTTTTCGTGAAAAGTTGACCTTTTGGGTCGATGGGTTAATCATTGGGTCGAGTTTGACCATTTTGGCGAAAGTTATATTTTTGGTGAAAGTTGACTATTGGGTTAATAGTTTGGTGATTGGGTCGAAGATTTTTTACTAAAGTTGACTTTTTGGTCAAAAGTTGACTGTTGGGTCAATGGGTGGTCATTAGGTCAAAAATTGGCTATTTTGACAAAAATTGATTTTTGGTCGAAAGTTGACCTATTGGATTGATGGGTTTGTAATTAGGTCGAGGATTAACCATTTTGACCAAAGTTGAGTTTTTAGTCGAGACATTGCCTTATTCGGTCAATTATTGGTCATTAATTCAAAAATTGAGTATTTTCATTAAATATGACTTTATGATCAAAGTTGACCTTTTAATCTAATGGGTTGGTCATTGGGTGAATGATTGATCATTTTGACCAAAGTTGACTTTTTGGTCAAAAGTAGACCTACATGGTCAATGGGTTGGTCATTGGCTCAAGGATTGACCATTTTGACCAAAGTTGACTTTTGGGTCAGAGATTGGCTTACTGTGTCCATAATTAGTCATTAGGTCAAAAACTGATTATTTTGACCAAAATTGACATTTTGGTCAAAAGTTGACCTTTTAGGTCAATGGGTGGTCATTAAGTTAAAATTGGCCATTTTGACCAAAATTAATTTTTTTGTCAAAAGTTGACCTATTGGGACAATGGGTTTTTCATTGGGTCAAGAATTGACCATTTTGACCAAAGTTGACTTTTTGGTCAGACATTGACTTATTCGATCAAATATTGGTCATTAATTCAAAGAATTGACTATTTTGACCAAAATTAACTTTTTGGTTAAAAGATGACCTTTTAATTAATGGGTTGGTCCTTGGGTCAATGATTGATCATTTTTACCAAAGTTGACTTTTTGGTCAAAAGTAGACCTACTAGGTCAATGGGTAGGTCATTGGGTTAATGATTGACCATTTTGACCAAAGTTGACTTTTTGGTCAGAGATTGACTTACTGGTCAATAATTGGTCATTTAGTCAAAAGTTGACTATTTTGACTGATATTAGGTTATTTTGGTCGAAAGTTGACTTATTCGATCAATGTGTGGTCATTAAGTCGAAAATTGATTTATTTTGACCATAATTGACTTTTTGTCGAAAGTTGACTTATTATTGGGTCGATGGGTTTGTCATTAGGTCGAGCTTTAACAATTTTGACCAAAGTTGACTTTTTGGTCGAGAGATTGACTTATTGGGTCAATAATTGGTCATTAGGTCAAAAATTGACAATTTTGACCTAAATTGAATTTTGGTCGAAAAGTTAACCCATTGGCTCGACGGCGTGGTCATTGGAGACGAGATGGTTATTTTGACCAAAGATGACTTTTTGGTCGAAAGTTGACCTATTTTAACAAAATTGAATTTTTGGTAAAGAGTTTACCCATTGGATCAAAAGGGTGCTCATTGGGTTAGAAATTGACCATTTTGACCGAAGTTGACCTTTTTGTCAAAAGTTGACCTATTTGGTCGATAAGTTGGTAATTGGGTCGAGAATTGAACATTTTGACCAAAGATGACTTTTTGAGTCGAAAGTTAATCTATTGAATTCGATGGGTTGGTCATTGGGTAAAAAATTGATCATTTTGACCAAAATTAACTTTTTGTTCAAAAGTTGACCTGATTGGGTCGATGGGTGGTCATGAGGTCGAAAAATGACTATTTTGACCAAAATTGCCTTTTTGTTCGAAAGTTGACCTATTGGGTCAATGGGTTTGCCATTGGGTCAAGGATTGACCATTTTGACCAAAGTTGACTTTTTGGTCAGAGATTTACTTATTGGGTCAATAATTGGTCATTAATTCAAAAATTGATTATTTTGGTCGATAGTTAACTAATTGACTATTTTAACCAAAATTAAATTTATGTTCAAAAGTTGACCATTGGGTCAACGAGGTGCTCATTGAGTCAAAAAAGACCATTTTGACCAAAGTTTACTTTTTGGTCAAAAATTGACCTATTTTGTAAATGAGTTGGTAATTTGGTCAAGAATTCAACATTATGACTAAATATTATTTTTTGGTCAAAAGTTGACCTATTGGGTCAATGGTGTTCATTAAATCAAAAATTGATTATTTTGTTCAAAAGTGACTATTTTGTTCAAAATTGACTATTTGGTCAAAAGTTGACCAATTGAGTCAAAGAGTTTGTCATTGGGTTAAGGATTGACCATTTTGACCAAAGTTGACCTTTTGGTCAGAGATTGACTTATTGTGTAAATAATTGGTCATTAATTCAAAAATTAACTATTTTGACAAAATTATCATTTTGGTCAAAAGTTGACTGATTAGGCGAATGGGTTGCTTATTGTGTCATGGATTGATCATTTTGACCAAAGTTGACTTTTTGGTCAAAAGTTGACCTATTTGGTCAATGGGTTGGTCATTGGGTAAAGGATTGACCATTTTGACCAAAGTTGACTTTTTGGACAAAAAGTTGACCTATTGGTCAATGGATTAGTCATTGGGTCAAGGATTGACCATTTTTACCAAAGTTGAATTTTTGGTCAGAGATTCACATATTGGGTAATTAATTGATTATTTTGACCAAAATTAAATTTTTGGTCGAAAGTTAATCCATTGTGTCAACGGCGTGGTCATTGGGTCAGAAATTGACTATTTTGACCAAAATTGACTTTTTGGTCAAAAGTTGACCTATTTTAACCAAAATTGAATTTTTGGTCAAACATTTACCCATTGGGTCAACAGAGAGGTCATTGGATCAAAAAATGACCATATTAACCAAAGTTAATTTTTTTGTCCAAAGGTGACCTTTTTGGTCAATGAGTTTGTAATTGGGTTAAGAATTGACCATTTTGACCAAAGATGACTTTTTGGTCAAAAGTTGACCTATTGGGTCCATGGGTTGGTCATTGAGTCGAAAATTAACTATTTTGACCAAAGTTGACTTTTTCGTCGAAAAGTTGACTGTTAGGTCCTTTGGGTGGTCATTAGGTTAAAAATAAACTATTTTGGCAAAAATGGACTTTTTGGTCAAAAGTTGACTTATTGGGTCAATAGGTTTGTCATTGGGTCAAGGATTGGCCTTTTTGACCAAAGTTGACTTTTTGGTCAGAGATTGACTTATTTGGTTAATAATTGGTCATTAATTCAGAAATTGACTATTTTGGTCATTAGGTCAAAAATTAACTTTTTTGACCAAAATTAAATTTTTGTTCAAAAGTTGACCATTGGGTCAATGGGGTGCTCATTGGGTCAGAAATAGACCATTTTGACCTAAGTTGATTTTTGGTCGAAAAGACTGTTGGGTTCAATGGGTTGTTCATTGGGTCAAGGATTGACCATTTTAACCAAAATTGACTTTTTGGTCAGAGAATGACTTATTGGGTTAATAATTGGTCATTAGATTAAAAACTGATTACTTTGACCAAAATTAAATTTTTGGTCAAAAGTTGACCCATTAGGTTAAAGGGGTGGTCATTGCGTCAGAAATAGACCATTGTGACAAAAGTTGACTTTTTGGTCAAAAGTTGACCCATTAGATCGACGAGGTGTAGTCATTAGGTCGAGAAATTAACAATTTTGTCCAAAATTAACTTTTAGGTCAAAGTTAACTTATTTCTTGATGAGTTGGAATTGGGTCGAATTAATCATTTTGACGAAAGATGACTTTTTGGTCGAAAATGGATTTATTAGATTGATGGGTTGGTCATTGGGTCGAAAACAGCGATTTATGACCAAAATTAACTTTTTGGTCGACGATTGACTTATTGGGTCATTCGGTCAAAAATTGATTATTTTTACCAAAATTTACTATTTTATCGAAGTTGACCGATTGAGTCGATGGGTTTGTCATTAGGTCGAGAGTTGATCAAAGTTGACTTTTTGGTCGAAAGTTGACTTGTTAGGTCGAATGAGTTGGTCATTGGGTCGAAGATTGACCATTTTGACCAAAGTTTACTCTTTAATCGGAGATTGACTTATTGGTTCGATAAATTGTTATTAGGTCAAAAATTGAATATTTTGACAAAATTGAATTCTTGGTTAAATGTTAACCCATTAGGTCAACGAGAATTAGTCTTTAGATCGAGAAATTGACCATTTTGACCAAAGTTGACTTTTATTAAAAGTTGACCTATTTGGTCGATGAGTTGGAAATTTGGTCAAGAATTGACCATTATGACCAAACTTGACTTTTTGGTCAAAAGTTGACCTATTGGGTCAACGGGTGTTCATTAAATCAAAAATTGACTATTTTGACCAAAATTAGCTTATTGATCAAAAGTTGACCTATTGGGTCGGTGGGTTTGTCATTAGGTCGAGGATTGACGCATTTTGACGAAACATAACTTTTTGAGGCGAAGATTGACTTATTAGGTCGATAATTGGTCATTAGGTCGAAAATTGACTATTTTAACCGAAGTTGAATCTTTGGTCGAATGTTAACGCATCGAATTCGACGGGTGGTCATTGAGTGCGAAATTGACGATTTTGATCGAAGTTGACTTTTTGGTCAACAAATTGACCTTTTTGGTCGATGAGTTGGCAATTGGATCAAGATTGACCATTTTGTGACTTTTTGGTTGCGGATTGGCTTCTTTGGGTGAACTATTGGTCAATAGGTCAAAAATTGACTATTTTAACCAAAATTAATTTTTTTGTCAAAAGTTGACCTATTAGGTCAATTGGTTGGTCATTCGGTCAAGGATTGACCTTTTTGAGCAAAGTTGACTTTTTGGTCAAAAGTTAACCTTTTAGGTCAAAGGATTTGTGATTGGGTCAAGGGTTGACCATTTTGACCAAAGTTGACTTTTTGTTCAGAGATTGATTTATTGGGTCAATAATTTCTCATTAGGTCAAAAATTGATTATTTTGACCAAATTTAAATATTTGTCAAAAGTTGACCCATTGGATTGACGGGGTGGTATTAGGTTAAAAATTGACCATTTTGACCGAAGATGACTTTTTAGTCAAAAGTGGACTATTAGATTGATGAGTTAGTCATTGGATTGAAAATTAGTCCATTTTGACTAAAGTTGACTTTTTAGTCAAAAAGTGACCTATTAGGTCGATGGGTGGTAATAAGGTCGAAAATTAACTATTTCGACCAAAATTGTCCTTTTGGTCGAATTTGACTGATTGGGTCGATGGCTTTGTCATTGGGTCGAAGATTGACCATTTTAACTAAAGTTGACTTTTTGGTCGAGATATTGACTTATTGAGATCGATAATTGCTCATTAGGTCGAAAATTGATTATTTTGACCGAAATTGAATTTTTTGTTAAATGTTTTTCCATTAGATCGAACGGAGTGGACATTGACTTTTTTGGTCGAAAGTTGACCTTTTGGGTTAATGAGTTAGTAATTGAGTCGAAGGATTGACCATTTTGACGAAGTTAACTATGCTGGTCGAAATTTGACCCATTAGATCGATGGGTTGATCATTGGGTCGAGGATTGATCATTTTGACCAAAGTTGACTTTTGGTCGAAAGTTGACTTATTAGATTCGATAATTGGTCATTAAATCGAAATTTTCTATTTTGACTAAAATTAACATTTTAGTCGATAGTCGATCTGATTGGGTCATTGCGGTTAGTCATTGGATCGAAGTTGACATTTTGACCAAAGTTGACTTTCAGGTCAAAGTTTGACCTATTGGGTCAATGGGTTTGTCATTGGTCAAGGTTTGACCATTATGACCAAAGTTGACTTTTTGGTCTGAGATTAACTTATTGGGTCATTAATTTGTCATTAGGTCAAAAATTAGATATTTTGACCAAAATTGACTATTGTGTTCAAAAGTTGACTTATTGGGTCAATGTGTTGGTCATTGGGTCAAGATTTGACCATTTTGACCAAAGTTAACTTTTTTGTCAAAAGTTGACCTATTGGGTAAAAGGGTTGTTCATCGAGTCAAGTCGAGCCATTTTGACCAAAGTTGACATTTTGGTCGAAAGTTTACTAATTTGGTCAATGGGTGGTCATTAGGTCAAAATTTGACTATTTTGACAAAAATTGACACTTTGGTCAAAAGTTCACCTCGTGTGTTGATTGGTTGGGTTGGTCATTGAGTCAGAAATAGACTATTTTGACTAAAGTGGACTTTTTGGTCAAAACTTGACCAATTGGGTCAATGGGTTTGTGATTGGGTCAAAGATTAATCATTTTGACCAAAGCTGACTTTTTTGGTCAGAGATTATCTTACTGGGTCAATTATTGGTCATTAGGTCAAAAATTGACTATTTTTACCAAAATTGACTTTTTGGTCTAAAGTTGACCTATTGGGTCAATGGTTAGTCATCGGGTCGAGAGTTGACCATTTTGATCGAAGTTGACTTTGTTTTCGGTAATGAGACTTTTTTGGTCGCTAATTGGATCGAGAGTTGATCATTTTGGCTTAGTCACTTTAATCAAAAGTTGATAAATTGGAGTCGAATGGTTTGGTCATTGGATCAACGATTGACCATTTTAACCAATGTTGACATTTTGGTCGTTGTATCAAAAATTGACCATTTTAACCAAAATTGACTTTTTGGTCAAATGTTGACCTTTTCGGTCAGTGAGGTGGTCATTTGTTAAAGGATTGAACATTTTGACCAAAGTTTATTTTTGTGTTAAAAGTTGAACTATTGGGTCAATGGGTTGGTCTTTGGGTCAAGGATTGACCAATTTGACCAAAGATGACTTTCTTGCTAAAAATTGACCAATTAGGTCAAATATTGGCCATTATGTCAAAATTTACTATTTTGATTAAAATTGACTTTTTAGTCGAAATTTGATCTCTTGGGTCGAAGTGTTGGTCATTGGGACAAGAATTTACCATTTTGACCAAAGTTGAATTTTTGTCGAAAGTTGACATATTGGGTCACATGGGTTTGTCATTAGGTCGAGGATTAACCATTATGACAAAGTTGACTTTTTTGTCGAGAAATTGACTTATTGGGTCAATAATTGGTTATTAGGTCAAAAATTGACAATTTTTACCAAAATTGACTTTTTGTTCAAAATTTGATTAATTGGGTCAATGTGTTGGTCATTGGGTCAAGAATTAACTATTTTGAAAAAAGTTAACTTTTTCGTTAAAAGTTAACCTATTGGGTCAATGGGTTGGTCATTTCGTCAAGAATTGACCATTTTGACCAAGTTGACATTTTGGTCGAAGTTGACTGTTTGGTAAATGGGTGGTCATTTGGTCAAATTTGACTATTTTGACCAAAATTGACTTTTTGGTCACAAGATGACCTACCGGGTCAATGGGTTGGTCGTTGGGTTAAGGTTTGACCATTTTGAACAAAGTTGACTTTTTGTTCAAACGCTCTTCTATTGGGTTAATGGGTTGGTCATTAGGTCTGAAATTGACCATTTTGACCAAAGTTATCTTTTAGGTCGAAGTTTGCCTATTGGGTAAGTGGGTTTGTCTTTGAGTCGAAGATTAACCATTTTGACCGAAGTTAACTTATTTGGTCGAGAGATTGACTTCTTGGGTCGATAATTGGTCATTAGATCGATAATTGATCTATTTTGACCAAAATTGACTTTTTGCTCGATAGTTGGCCTATTGGGTTGATGGGTTGGTCATTAGGTCGAGGATTGACTATTTTGATCGAAGATTGAGTTCTTTGCGTCGATGGGTTAGTCATTGGGTCGAGGATTGATCATTTTGACCAAAGTTGACTTTTTGTTCGGAGATTGGCTTGCTAGGTCGATAATTGGTCATTGGGTCGAAAATTGACTCTTTTTACAAAATTTACTTTTGGTCGACGAGTTAACTTATTGGGTCGATGGGTGGTCATTAAGTCGAAATTGATTTATTTTGACCAAAATTAACTTTTTCCTCGAAAGTTGACCTGTTGAGTCAATGGGTTTGTCATTGGGTCGAAGATTGACCATTTTGACAAAATTTAACTTTTTGCTCGAAGATTGACTTATTGGGTCGATAATTGGTCATTAATTCGAAAAATGACTATTTTGTCAAAATTCACTTTTTGGTCGAAAGGTTGACTTATTAGGTCGATGGGTTGGTCATTGGGTCGAAGGATTGATCGAGTTTGACTAAAGTTGATTTTTTGGTCGAAGTTGACCGATTGGGTCGATGTGTTGGTCGTTGGGTCGAGGATTGACCATTTTGACCATAATTGACTTTTTTGTTAGAGATTGGCTTCTTTGGATCGATAATTGGTCATTAGGTTAAAAATTGATTATTTTAACCAAAATTGACTTTTTAATCTAAAGGCGACCTATTGGGTCGATGTGTGGTCTTTAAGTAAACACGATTATTTTGACCAAAATTCACTTTTTCGTCGAAAGTTGACCTATTGGATCAATGGGTTTGTCATTGGGTCGAGGATTAAACATTTTAACTAAAGTTGAATTTTTTGTCGAGAGATTGACTTATTGGCTCGATAATTGGTCATTATGTCGAAAAGATTGACTTATAAAAAGGTGAACGGGGGTGGTCGTTGGGTCGAGAAATTTACCATTTTGACCAAAGTTAACATTTTGGTCGAAAGTTGACTTATTTGGACAATGAGTTGGTAATTAGGTCATGAATTAACCATTTTGACCAAAGATGACTTTTGTCGAAGTTGACCTATTGGGTCAATTGGTGGTCATTAAGTCAAAAATTGATCATTTTGACCAAAATTGACTTTTTGGTCAAAAGTTGACCTATTGGGTCAATGAGTTTGTCATTGGGTTAAAGATTGACCATTTTGACCAAAGTTGAATTTTTGGTCAGAGATTGACTTATTGGGTCAATAATTGGTCATTAGGTCAAAAATTGATTATTTTGACCAAAATTAAATTTTTTTTCAAAAGTTGGCCCATTGGGTCAACGGGGTACCACATTGGGTCAAAAATTGACCATTTGACCAAAGTTGACTTTTTTTGTTAAAACTTGACCTATTTGGTCAATGAGTTGGTAATTGGGTCAAGAATTAACCATTTTGACCGAAGATAACTTTTTGGTCGAAATTTATTCTTTTAGGTCGATTAGGTGGTCATTATGTCGAAATCGACCATTTTGACCAAACTTGACTTTTTCATAAAAGTTGACCTATTCGGTCGATGGGGTGGTCATTAGGTAAAAAATTACTGTTTTTACTAAAATTGACATTTTGGTCAAAGTTGACCTATGCAGGTCGATGGGTTGTTCATTAGGTCGAGGATTGACCATTTTGACCGAAGTTGTCTTTTTGGTCAAAAGTTTACCTATTGGGTCAATTAGTTGGTTATTGAGTCAAGGATTGACCATATTGACCAAAGTTGACATTTGGTCATTGGGTCGAAAATTAACCATTTTGACCAAAGGTGACTTTTTGGTCAAAAGTTCATCTATTTGGTCGATGGGATAGTCATTAGGTCAAAAATTGACTATTTTGACCAAAATTGACCTTTTGTCAAAAGGTAAGCTATTTAGTCAATGGGTTGGTCATTGGGTCATGGATTGACCATTTTGACCAAACTTGACTTTTGGTCAAAAGTTGACATATAGGGTCAATGGGGTGGTGAATGTGCCAGAAATTGAACATTTTTGCTAAAGTTGTTTTTTTGGTCAAAAGTTAACCAATTTAGATCAATGAGTTGGTCATTACGTCGAAAATTGATAATTTGACCAAAGTTGGCTTTTAGTCGAAACGTTGAACTATTGGGTTAATTGGTTGGTCATTGTGTTAACGATTGACCATTTTGGCTAAAGTTAACTTTTTGTTTAAAAGTTGACTATTAGGTCGATCGGTTGGTCATTAGGTCGAGAATTGACGGTTTGACCAAAGTTAACTTTTTGGTCGAAAGTTGACCTTTTGGGTCGATGGGTTGTCATTAGGTCAAGAATTAACTATTTAGACAAAATTGGATTTTTTTCGTGAAAAGTTGACCTTTTGGGTCAATGGGTTAATCATTGGGTCAAGGTTTGACCATTTTGGCGAAAGTTATATTTTTGGTCAAAAGTTGACCTATTGGGTTAATAGTTTGGTGATTGGGTCAAGGATTTTTTACCAAAGTTGACTTTTTGGTCAAAAGTTGACCTGTTGGGTCAATGGGTGGTCATTAGGTCAAAAATTGGCTATTTTGACAAAAATTGATTTTTTGGTCAAAAGTTGACCTATTGGGTCAATGGGTTTGTAATTGGGTCAAGGATTAACCATTTTGACCAAAGTTGAGTTTTTGGTCAGACATTGTCTTATTCGGTCAATTATTGGTCATTAATTCAAAAATTGAGTATTTTCATTAAATATGACTTTATGATCAAAAGTTGACCTTTTAGTCTAATGGGTTGGTCATTGGGTGAATGATTGATCATTTTGACCAAAGTTGACTTTTTGGTCAAAAGTAGACCTACTGGGTCAATGGGTTGGTCATTGGCTCAAGGATTGACCATTTTGACCAAAGTTGACTTTTGGGTCAGAGATTGGCTTACTGTGTCAATAATTAGTCATTAGGTCAAAAACTGATTATTTTGACCAAAATTGACTTTTTGGTCAAAAGTTGACCTATTAGGTCAATGGGTGGTCATTAAGTTAAAATTGGCCATTTTGACCAAAATTAATTTTTTTATCAAAAGTTGACCTATTGGGACAATGGGTTTTTCATTGGGTCAAGAATTGACCATTTTGACCAAAGTTGACTTTTTGGTCAGACATTGACTTATTCAGTCAATTATTGGTCATTAATTCAAAAATTGACTATTTTGACCAAAATTAACTTTTTGGTTAAAAGATGACCTTTTAGTCTAATGGGTTGGTCCTTGGGTCAATGATTGATCATTTTTACCAAAGTTGACTTTTTGGTCAAAAGTAGACCTACTAGGTCAATGGGTAGGTCATTGGGTTAATGATTGACCATTTTGACCAAAGTTGACTTTTTGGTCAGAGATTGACTTACTGGTCAATAATTGGTCATTTGGTCAAAAATTGACTATTTTGACCGATATTGGTATTTTGGTCAAAAGTTGACTTATTCGATCGATGTGTGGTCATTAAGTCAAAAATTGACTATTTTGACCATAATTGACTTTTTGGTCAGAAGTTGACCTATTGGGTCAATGGGTTTGTCATTGGGTCAAGCTTTAACCATTTTGACCAAAGTTGACTTTTTGGTCAGAGATTGACTTATTGGGTCAATAATTGGTCATTAGGTCGAAAATTGACAATTTTGACCTAAATTAAATTTATGGTCGAAAGTTAACCCATTGGCTCGACGGCGTGGTCATTGGGACGAGATTGACTATTTTGACCAAAGATGACTTTTTGGTCGAAAGTTGACCTATTTTAACCAAAATTGAATTTTTGGTAAAGAGTTTACCCATTGGATCGAAAGGTGCTCATTGGGTCGAAATTGACCATTTTGACCAAAGTTGACCTTTTTGTTAAAAGTTGACTGTTTGGTCGATAAGTTGGTAATTGGGTCGAAGAATTGAACATTTTGACCAAAGATGACTTTTTGGTCGAAAAGTTAATGCTTATTAGATCGATGGGTTGGTCATTGGGTAAAAAATTGATCATTTTGACGAAATTAACTTTTTGTTCGAAGTTGACTGATTGGGTCGATGGGTGGTCATGAGGTCGAAAAATGACTATTTTGACCAAAATTGACTTTTGGTCGAAAGTTGACCTATTGGGTCGATGGGTTTGCCATTGGGTCGAGGATTGACGCATTTTGACCAAAGTTGACTTTTTGGTCGAGAGATTTACTTATTGGATTCGATAATTGGTCATTAATTGAAAATTGATTATTTTGGTCGATAGTTAACTAATTGACTATTTTAGCTGAAATTAAATTTGTGTTCGAAAAGTTGACCATTGGGTCGTGAGGTGCTCATTGAGTCGAAAAAGACCATTTTGACCAAAGTTTACTTTTTGGTCGAAAATTGACTTTATTTTGTAAATGAGTTGGTAATTTGGTCGAGAATTGACATTATGACTAAATATTATTTTTTGGTCGAAAGTTGACTATTGGGTCGATGGTTGTTCATTAAATCGAAAATTGATTATTTTGTTCGAAAGTAATTTATTTTGTTCAAAATTGATTATTTGGTCAAAAGTTGACCAAGTGGGTCAATGAGTTTGTCATTGGGTTAAGGATTGGCCGTTTTGACCAATGTTGACCTTTTGGTCGAGAGATTGACGTATTGTGTAAATGATTGGTCATTAATTCGAAGAATTAACTATTTTGACAAAATTATCATTTTTGGTCGAAAGTTGACATGATTAGGCGAATGGGTTGGTTATTGGGCCATGGATTGATCATTTTGACCAAAGTTGACTTTTTGGTCAAAAGTTGACCTATTTGGTCAATGGGTTGGTCATTGGGCCAAGGATTGACCATTTTGACCAAAGTTGACTTTTTGGACAAAGTTGACTTGTTAACTCGATGGATTAGTCATTGGGTCGGAGTTGACCATTTTTACCAAAGTTGAATTTTTGGTCGAGAGATTCACATATTGGGTAATTAATTGATTATTTTGATCAAATTAAATTTTTGGTTGAAAGTTAATCCATTGTGTCAACGGCGTGGTCATTGGGTCGAGAAATTGACTATTTTGACCAAAATTGACTTTTTGGTCGAAAGTTGACCTATTTTAACCAAAATTGAATTTTTGGTCGAACAGTTTACCCATTGGGTCAACGAGTAGGTCATTGGATCAAAAATTGACCATATTAACGAAGTTAATTTTTGTCGAAAGTGTGACCTTTTTAGTCAATGAGTTTGTAATTGGGTTAAGAATTGACCATTTTGACCGAAGATGACTTTTTGGTCAAAAGTTGATCTATTGGGTCAATGGGTTGGTCATTGGGTCAAAAATTAACCATTTTGACCAAAGTTGACTTTTTGGTCAAAAGTTGACTTATTGGGTCAATGGGTGGTCATTAGGTTAAAAATTAACTATTTTGGCAAAAATTATCTTTTTGGTCAAAAGTTGACTTATTGGGTCGATAGGTTTGTCATTGGGTCGAGGATTGGCCATTTTGACCAAAGTTGACTTTTTGGTCGGAGATTGACTTATTTAGTCGATAATTGGTCATTAATTCGAGAAATTGACTATTTTGGTCATTAGATCGAAAATTAGCTACTTTTGACGAAAATTAAATTTTTGTTGAAAGTTGACCATGTAGGTCGATGAGGTTGGTCATTAGGTTGAAAGTAGACCATTTTGACTAAGTTGATTTTTGGTCGAAAGTTGACCTGTTAGATTGATGGGTTGTTCATTGGGTCGAGAATTGACCATTTTAACCAAAATTGACTTTTTGGTCGGAGAGATGACTTATTGGGTTAATAATTGGTCATTAGATTAAAAGCTGATTACTTTGACGAAATTAAATTTTTGGTGTAAAGTTGACTTCAGTAGGTTAAAGGGGTTGGTCATTGCGTCGAGAATAGACCATTGTGACAAAAGTTGACTTTTTAGTCGAAGTTGACTCATTGGGTCAACGGAGTTGGTCATTAGATTGAGAAATTAACAATTTTGTCAAAATTAACTTTTAGGTCAAAGTTAACTTATTTCTGTGATGAGTTGGAATTGGGTCGAATTAATCATTTTGGCGAAAGATGACTTTTTGGTCGAAAATGGATTTATTAGATTGATGGGTTGGTCATTGGGTGAAAACTTGGCAATTTATGACCAAAATTAACTTTTGAGTCGACTGGTTGACTTATTGGGTCATTCGATCAATTGATTATTTTTACCAAAATTTACTATTTTATCGAAAAGTTGACCGATTGAGTCGATGGGTTTGTCATTGAGGTCGAGATTGATCGAAATTGACTTTTTGGTCGAAGTTGACTTATTGGGTCGATGAGTTGGTCATTGGGTCGAGGATTGACCATTTTGACCAAAGTTTACTCTTTAGTCGGAGATTGACTTATTGGTTCAATAAATTGTTATTAGGTCGAAAAATTGAATATTTTGACAGAAATTGACTTTTTGGTTAAATGTTAACCGATTAGATTGACGAGGTGGTCTTTGGAGTCGAGAAATTGAGCATTTTGACCAAAGTTGACTTTTACATTAAAAGTTGACCTATTTGTGATCGATGGAGTTGGAAATTTGGTCGAGAGTGTGGCCATTATGATGAACTTGACTTTTTGGTCAAAAGTTGACCTATTGGGTCAACGGGTGTTCATTAAATCAAAAATTGACTATTTTGACCAAAATTAGCTTATTGATCAAAAGTTGACCTATTGGGTCAGTGGGTTTGTCATTGGGTCAAGGATTGACCATTTTGACCAAACATAACTTTTTGGGCAAAGATTGACTTATTGGGTCAATAATTGGTCATTAGGTCAAAAATTGACTATTTTAACCGAAGTTGAATCTTTGGTCAAATGTTAACGCATCGAGATTCGACGGGTGGTCATTGAGTCAGAAATTGACAATTTTGATCAAAGTTGACTTTTTGGTCAACAAATTGACCTTTTTGGTCAATGAGTTGGTAATTGGATCAAGATTGACCATTTTGTGACTTTTTGGTTACAGATTGGCTTACTGGGTGAACTATTGGTCAATAGATCAAAAATTGACTATTTTAACCAAAATTAATTTTTTTTGTCAAAAGTTGACCTATTAGGTCAATTGGTTGGTCATTGGGTCAAGGATTGACCTTTTTGAGCAAAGTTGACTTTTTGGTCAAAAGTTAACCTTTTAGGTCAAAGGATTTGTGATTGGGTCAAGGTTGACCATTTTGACCAAAGTTGACTTTTTGTTCGGAGATTGATTTATTGGGTGCGATAATTTCTCATTAGGTCGAAAATTGATTATTTTGACCAAATTTAAATATTTGTCGAAAGTTGACCCATTGGGTCAACGGGGTGGTTATTGGGTTAAAAATTGACCATTTTGACCAAAGATGACTTTTTAGTCAAAAGTTGACCTATTGGGTCAATGAGTTGGTCATTGGGTCAAAAATTGACCATTTTGACTAAAGTTGACTTTTTGGTCAAAAGCTGACCTATTGGGTCAATGGGTGGTAATAAGGTCAAAAATTAACTATTTCGACCAAAATTGTCCTTTTGGTCAAATTTGACCTATTGGGTCAATGGCTTTGTCATTGGGTCAAGGATTGACCATTTTAACTAAAGTTGACTTTTTGGTCAGATATTGACTTATTGGGTCAATAATTGCTCATTAGGTCAAAAATTGATTATTTTGACCAAAATTGAATTTTTTGTTAAATGTTTTTCCATTGGGTCAACGGAGTGGACATTGACTTTTTGGTCAAAAGTTGACCTTTTGGGTTAATGAGTTAGTAATTGAGTCGAAAGTTGACCATTTTGACTCAGAAGTTAACTATCACGGTCGAAATTTGACCCATTAGATCGAATGGGTTGGTCATTGGGTCAAGGATTGATCATTTTGACCAAAGTTGACTTTTGGTCAAAAGTTGACCTATTGGGTCAATAATTGGTCATTAAGTCAAAATTTTACTATTTTGACTAAAATTAACTTTTTAGTCAATAGTCGATCTATTGGGTCATTGCGCTAGTCATTGGGTCAAGGATTCAACATTTTGACCAAAGTTGACTTTCTGGTCAAAGTTTGACCTATTGGGTCAATGGGTTTGTCATTGGTCAAGGTTTGACCATTATGACCAAAGTTGACTTTTTGGTCTGAGATTAAGTTATTGGGTCATTAATTTGTCATTAGGTCAAAAATTAGATATTTTGACCAAAATTGACTATTGTGTTCAAAAGTTGACTTATTGGGTCAATGTGTTGGTCATTGGGTCAAGATTTGACCATTTTGACCAAAGTTAACTTTTTTGTCAGAAGTTGACCTATTGGGTAAAAGGGTTGTTCATCGAGTCAAAAACTGACCATTTTGACCAAAGTTGACATTTTAGTCAAAAGTTTACTAATTTGGTCAATGGGTGGTCATTAGGTCAAAATTTGACTATTTTGACAAAAATTGACACTTTGGTCAAAAGTTCACCTCGTGTGTTGATTGGTTGGGTTGGTCATTGAGTCAGAAATAGACTATTTTGACTAAAGTGGACTTTTTGGTCAAAACTTGACCAATTGGGTCAATGGGTTTGTGATTGGGTCAAAGATTAATCATTTTGACCAAAGCTGACTTTTTTGGTCAGAGATTATCTTACTGGGTCAATAGTTGGTCATTAGGTCAAAATTTGACTATTTTTACCAAAATTGACTTTTTGGTCTAACGTTGACCTATTGGGTCAATGGTTAGTCATCGGGTCAAGGATTGACCATTTTGACCAAAGTTGACTTTGTTTTCAGTAATAGACTTTTTTGGTCACTAATTGGATCAAGGATTGATCATTTTGGCCAAAGTTAACTTTTTAATCAAAAGTTGATAAATTGGGTCAATGGTTTGGTCATTGGATCAACGATTGACCATTTTAACCAATGTTGACATTTTGGTCGTTGTATCAAAAATTGACCATTTTAACCAAAATTGACTTTTTGGTCAAATGTTGACCTTTTCGGTCAGTGAGGTGGTCATTTGTTAAAAGATTGAACATTTTGACCAAAGTTTATTTTTGTGTTAAAAGTTGAACTATTGGGTCAATTGGTTGGTCTTTGGGTCAAGGATTGACCAATTTGACCAAAGATGACTTTCTTGCTAAAAATTGACCAATTAGGTCAAATATTGGCCATTATGTCAAAATTTACTATTTTGATTAAAATTGACTTTTTGGTCAAAATTTGATCTACTGGGTCAGAGTGTTGGTCATTGGGACAAGAATTTACCATTTTGACCAAAGTTGAATTTTTTGTCAAAAGTTGACATATTGGGTCTATGGGTTTGTCATTAGGTCAAGGATTAACCATTATGACAAAAGTTGACTTTTTTGTCAGAAATTGACTTATTGGGTCAATAATTGGTTATTAGGTCAAAAATTGACAATTTTTACCAAAATTGACTTTTTGTTCAAAATTTGATTAATTGGGTCAATGTGTTGGTCATTGGGTCAAGAATTAACTATTTTGAAAAAAGTTAACTTTTTCGTTAAAAGTTAACCTATTGGGTCAATGGATTGGTCATTGCGTCAAGAATTGACCATTTTGACCAAGTTGACATTTTGGTCAAAAGTTGACTTATTTGGTAAATGGGTGGTCATTAGGTCAAAATTTGACTGTTTTTACCAAAATTGACATTTTGGTCAGAAGTTGACCTATTAGGTCAATAGGTTGGTCGATGGGTTAAGGTTTGACCATTTTGACCAAATTTAACTTTTTGGTCAAAAGTTCACCTATTGGGTTAATGGGTTGGTCATTAGGTCAGAATTTAACCATTTTGACCAAAGTTATCTTTTTGGTCAGAAGTTTACCTATTAGGTAAGTGGGTTTGTCTTTGGGTCAAAGATTAACCATTTTGACAAAGTTAACTATTTGGTCAGAGATTGGCTTACTGGGTCAATAATTGGTCATTAGATCAATAATTGACTATTTTGACCAAAATTGACTTTTTGCTCAATAGTTGGCCTATTGGGTCGATGGGTTGGTCATTAGGTCAAGGATTGACTATTTTGATCAAAGTTGAGTTACTATGTCAATGGGTTGGTCATTGGGTCAAGGATTGATCATTTTGACCAAAGTTGACTTTTTGTTCAGAGATTGGCTTGCTAGGTCAATAATTGGTCATTGGGTCAAAAATTGACTCTTTTTACCAAAATTTACTTTTTGGTCAGCAGTTAACCTATTGGGTCGATGGGTGGTCATTAAGTCAAAAATTGACTATTTTGACCAAAATTAACTTTTTTCCTCAAAAGTTGACCTATTGAGTCAATGGGTTTGTCATTGGGTCAAGGATTGACCATTTTGACAAAATTGACTTTTTGCTCAAAGATTGACTTATTGGGTCGATAATTGGTCATTAATTCAAAAAATGACTATTTTGTCCAAAATTCACTTTTTGGTCAAAGGTTGACCTATTAGGCCAATGGGTTGGTCATTGGGTCAAGGATTGATCAGTTTCACTAAAGTTGATTTTTTGGTCAAAAGTTGACCAATTGGGTCAATGTGTTGGTCGTTGGGTCAAGGATTGACCATTTTGACCATAATTGACTTTTTTGTTAGAGATTGGCTTGCTGGGTCAATAATTGGTCATTAGGTTAAAAATTGATTATTTTAACCAAAATTGACTTTTTAGTCTAAAGGCGACCTATTGGGTCAATGTGTGGTCTTTAAGTAAACACTGATTATTTTGACCAAAATTCACTTTTTCGTCAAAAGTTGACCTATTGGATCAATGGGTTTGTCATTGGGTCAAGGATTAAACATTTTAACTAAAGTTGAATTTTTTGTCAGAGATTGACTTATTGGCTCAATAATTGGTCATTAGGTCAAAAGATTGACTTATAAAAAGGTGAACGGGGTGGTCATTGGGTCAGAAATTTACCATTTTGACCAAAGTTAACATTTTGGTCAAAAGTTGACCTATTTGGACAATGAGTTGGTAATTAGGTCATGAATTAACCATTTTGACCAAAGATGACTTTTTTGTCAAAAGTTGACCTATTGGGTCAATTGGTGGTCATTAAGTCAAAAATTGATCATTTTGACCAAAATTGACTTTTTGGTCAAAAGTTGAACTATTGGGTCAATGAGTTTGTCAATGGGTTAAAGATTGACCATTTTGACCAAAGTTGAATTTTTGGTCAGAGATTGACTTATTGGGTCAATAATTGGTCATTAAGTCAAAAATTGATTATTTTGACCAAAATTAAATTTTTTCAAAAGATGGCCCATTGGGTCAACGGGGTACCACATTGGGTCAAAAATTGACCATTTGACCAAAGTTGACTTTTTTTGTTAAAACTTGACCTATTTGGTCAATGAGTTGGTAATTGGGTCAAGAATTAACCATTTTGACCGAAGATAACTTTTTGGTCAAAATTTATTCTTTTAGGTCAATTGGGTGGTCATTATGTCAGAAATCGACCATTTTGACCAAACTTGACTTTTTTTGTCAAAAGTTGACCTATTTGGTCAATGGGGTGGTCATTAGGTAAAAAATTGCCTGTTTTTACTAAAATTGACATTTTGGTCAAAATTTGACCTTCTGGGTCAATGGGTTGTTCATTGGGTCAAGGATTGACCATTTTGACCGAAGTTGCCTTTTTGGTCAAAAGTTTATCTATTAGGTCAATTAGTTGGTTATTGAGTCAAGGATTGACCATATTGACCAAAGTTGACATTTGGTCATTGGGTCAGAAATTAACCATTTTGACCAAAGGTGACTTTTTCGTCAAAAGTTCATCTATTTGGTCAATGGGATGGTCATTAGGTCAAAAATTGACTATTTTGACCAAAATTTACCTTTTGGTCAAAAGGTAAGCTATTTAGTCAATGGGTTGGTCATTGGGTCATGGATTGACCATTTTGACCAAACTTGACTTTTGGTCAAAAGTTGACCTATAGGGTCAATGGGGTGGTGAATGTGCCAGAAATTGAACATTTTTGCTAAAGTTGGTTTTGGTCGAAAGTTAACCAATTTAGATCGATGAGTTGGTCATTACGTCGAAAATTGATAATTTGACCAAAGTTGGCTTTTTAGTCAAAAGTTGAACTATTGGGTTAATTGGTTGGTCATTGTGTTAACGATTGACCATTTTGGCTAAAGTTAACTTTTTGTTTAAAAGTTGACCTATTGGGTCAATCGGTTGGTCATTAGGTCAGAAATTGACCAGTTTGACCAAAGTTAACTTTTTGGTCAAAAGTTGACCTTTTGGGTCAATGGGTTGTCATTAGGTCAAAAATTAACTATTTAGACAAAATTGGATTTTTTTCGTGAAAAGTTGACCTTTTGGGTCAATGGGTTAATCATTGGGTCAAGGTTTGACCATTTTGGCGAAAGTTATATTTTTGGTCAAAAGTTGACCTATTGGGTTAATAGTTTGGTGATTGGGTCAAGGATTGACTATTATGACCATATTTGACTTTTTTGTCAGAGATTGACTTATTGGGTCAATAATGGTCATTTTGTCAAAAATTGACTATTTTTACAAAAATTAGCTTTTTGGTTAAAAGTTAACCTATTAGATTAGAAGGGTTAGTCATTTGTTCATGGATTGGCCAGTTACGACCATAGTTGATTTTAGCAAAAAGTTATCCTGATAGGTCGATGGGTTAGTCATTGGGTCGAGGATTAACCATTTTGAACAAAGTTTAGTTTTTGGTCGAAGATTGACTTATTAGATCGATAATTGGTTATTAGGTCGAAAATTAGACATTTATTTTGACCAAAGTTGACCTTATTAGTTCTATGGGTTGGTCATTGGGTTAGAAGATTGACCATTTTGACCAAAGTTGACTTTTTGGTCGAAAGTTGACTCATTAGGTCGATTGGGTGGTCATTAGGTAAAGAATTACCTATTTTGACCAAAATTGACTTTTGGTCGAAAGATTGACGCTATGAGTCGATGAGTTGGTCATTATGTCGAAATTGCTTATTTTGACCAAATTGATTTTTGGTCGAAAATTGACTATTAGGTCATGGGTAGGTCATTAAGTTAATATTAGCCATTTTGATCATAGTTGACTTGTTGGTCGAAAAGTTGACTATTGGGATCGATTGATTGGTCATTGGGTTGAGGATTAATCATTTTGACCAAAGTTGATTTTTTGTTAGAGATTGACTTATTGGGTCGATAATTAGTCATTAGGTCGAAAATTGATTATTTTGACCAAAACTAAATTTTTGGTGAAAGTTGACTCTTTAGGTCGAGCGTGTTAGTCATTGGGTCGAGATTGACCATTTTGACCAAAGTTGACTTTTTGATCAAAAGTTGACTGTTGGGTCGATTAGGTGGTCATTAGGTCGAAAATGGACTATTTTGACTAAAATTAACTGGTTAAAATTTGATTTATAAGTCAATGAGTTGGTCATTATGTCGAGATTCTGTTTTGATCAAGTTATTTTATGTTAAGAGTTGTCTGATAGAGTTCATTCAAGTCGATGATTGACCATTTTGACCATAGTTGACTTTTTGGTCGAAAGTTGATTCTATTGGATCGATGGGTTGGTCATTGGATTCGATGATTGACCATTTTGACAAAGTTGGCTTTTTGGTCGGAGATTGACTTGTTGGGTCGAAAATTGGTCATTAGGTAAACATTTACTATTCGACCAAATTGAATTTATTGTAAAAAGTTGACCGATTAGGGTGGTACCACGTTAGGTAGATTGATCGTTTTGACGAAGTTGACTTTTATGGTCGGAGGTTACATGTTGGAGTCGATAATGGTGTTCGTTAGGTATAAATTCGGCATCATATTGGACAAAATTAACTTTTCTGTCGAAGTTGACCAATGTGTGTCATATGTTTGGACATTGTGTCGAGGATTTATTCTATCTTGACAGTTGCCTTTTTGTCGAAGATTGACTTATTGGGTCGATGGAGTGGATCATTAGAGTCGAAGATTTAACATTTTGACTCGAAGTTGACATTTTGGGTAATAGATTGACTTAATCGGTCGAAAATTGAGTCATTATAGTCAAAAATGGATATTTTGATTGAGTTGATTTATTTGGTGCTATGGGTTGGTTCTATTCAGATTCGAATGATGGCATGTCCAATTGATTCTATTAGATTGACCAATTATGTCAATTGGGTTTCGGGTCGAATCCTTGTTGACCCTTGACTTTTTCGATAGTTCAATGTGAGTTAATGGGGTGGCCATTAAAGCAATAATTCGACCAAAATTAACTTTTGATTCAAAAGTTGACCGATTAGTTGAATGGGTTGGTCATTGGGTCGAAGGATTGACCATTTTCGACAAGTTGACTTTTTAGTCAAAGTCGACTATGGGTCGAGTGGGTTGGACCATTGAGTAAAAGATTGCAATTTTGACCCAAGTTTGGTTTTGATTGGACGATTGACTATTAGATGATGTTCGTCATTCGATCAAAATTGGTCATTTGATCAAATTTGAATTTCAGTCGAAAGTTGACCTATTGGGTGCGATGTGGGTGGTCATTATGTCGGAAATTGACCATTTTGACCAAACTTGAATTTTGTCGAAAGTTGATCGGATTCGGTGAATGGGTTGGTCATTGGGTCAGAAATTGATAATTTTGACCAAACTTGACTTTTTTTGGCAAAAGTTGACCTATTGGGTCAATGAGGTGGTCATTAGGTAAAAAATTAACTCTTTGACAAAAATTAACTTTTTGTTCAAAAGTTGACCTATTGGGTCAATGGGTTGTTCATTGGGTCGAGGATTGACCATTTTGACCAAAGTTGTCTTTTTTGTCAGAGCTTGACCTTTGGGTCAATGAGTTAGTTATTGGTTCAAGGATTGACCATTTTGACCAAAGTTGACTTTTTGGTCATTGGGTCAGAAATTAACCATTTTGACCAAAGTTGACTTTTTGGTCAAAAGTTCATCTATTTGGTCAATGGGATGGTCATTAGGTCAAAAATTGACTATTTTGACCAAAAGTGACAGATTAGTTAAAAGTAGAGCTATTTAGTCAATGGGTTGGTCATTGGGTCAGGGTTGGTGATAAAGTTAGAAATTGACCATTTTGTCCAAAGTTGACTTTTTGGTCAAATGTAGACATATTTGGTCAATGGGTGGTCATTAGGTCAAAAATTGATTATTTTGACCAAAATTGACATTTTGGTCAAAAGTTGACTTATTGAGTCAATGGGTTGTTCATTGGGTCAAGGTTTGACCATTTTGACCAAAGTTGTCTTTTTGGTCAAAAGTTGACCTATTGGGTCAATGGGTTTTTCATTGTGTCAAGGATTCACCATTTTGACCAAAGTTGACTTTTTTTGTCAGAGATTAACGTATTGGGTCAATAACTGGTCATTAGGTCAAAAAATGACTATTTTGACCAAAGTTGAATTTTAACCCATTGGGTCAACGGGGTGGTCATTGGGTTAAAAATTGACCATTTTGACCAAAGTTGACTTTTTCGTCAAAAGTTGACTTATTTGGTCAATGAGTTGGTAATTGGGTCAAGAATTGACCATTTTGGCTAAAGATGACTTTTTGGTCAAAAGTTGACCTATTGGGTCGATGGGTGGTCATTATGTCAAAAATTATCTATTTTGAGCAAAAATGACTTTTTTAGTTAAAAGTTGACATATTGGAACAATGGGTTTGTCATTGGGTTAAGGATTGATCATTTTGACCGAAGTTGACCTTTTGTCTGAGATTGGCTTATTGGATCAATAATTGGTCATTAGGTCAAAAATTGACTATCTTGACCAAAATTAATTTTTTGGACAAAAGTTCACACATTGGTTCAACGACGTAGTCATTGAATTAGAAATTGACTATTTTGACCAAAACTAACTTTTTGGTTTAAAGTTGACCTATTTGATCACTGAGATGGTAATTTTGTCAAGAATTGGCCATTTTGACCAAAGTTGGCTTTTTGGTCAAAAGTTGACCTATTAGGTTAATGGGTTGGTCATTGGGTCAAAAATTGACCATTTTACCAAAGTTGATTTTTTAGTCAAAAGTTAACCTATTAGGTCAAGGGGTGGTCATTAGGTCAAAAATTGATTATTTTGACAAAAATTAACTTTTTTGTCAAAAGTTGACTTATTGGGTCATTGAGTTTGTCACTGGGTCAAGGATTGACCATTTTGACCAAAGTGGACTTTTTTTGGTCAGAGATAGACTGATTTGGTCAATAATTGGTCATTAATTCAAAAAATGACTAGTTCGACAAAACTATTTTTTTGGTCAAAAGTTGACCTATCATTTTGACCCAAGTTAACTTTTTGGTCAAAAGTTGACCTTTTGGGTCAATGAGTTGGTCATTGGGTCAATGATTGACCATTTTAAATAAAGTTGACTTTTGGTTAGAGATTGGCTTACTGTGTTAATAATTGGTCATTAGGTCAAAAATTGACTATTTTGACCAAAATTGACTTCTTGGCCAAAAGTTGACCCTCTTGGGTTAATTGGTTGGTCATTGGGTCGAAGATTGACCATTTTGACCGAAGTTGAGTTTTTGGTCGAAATTTGACTCTGCGAGTCGATGTGTTGGTCTTTGGGTCAAGGATTGACCATTTTGACTAAAGTTGACTTTTTGATCAGAGATTGTCTTATTGGGTCAATAATTGGTCATTAGGTCAAAAATTGATTATTTTGACCAAAATTAAATTTTTGGTTGAAAGTTGACCCATTTAGTCAAAGGGGTGGTCTTTGGGTCAGAAATTGACAATTTTGACCAAAATTAACTTTTTGGTCAAAAGTTGACCTATTGGGTCAATGAGTTGGTAATTGGGTCAAGAATTGACCTTTATGACCGAAGATGACTTTTCGGTCAAAAGTTGATCTATTGGTTCAATGGGTTAGTCATTGGATAAAAAATTGACCATTTTGACAAATGTTGACCTTTTGGTCAAAAGTTGACCTATTGGGTCAATGGGTGATCATTAGGTAAAAAATTGACTATTTTGACCAAAATTGACTTTTTATCAAAAGTTAACCTATTGGGTCAATGGGTTTGTCGACCATTTTGACCAATGTTGACTTTTTTTTTCAAAGAGTAACTTATTGGGTCAAAAATTGGCCATTAGGTAAATAATTGACTATTTTGACCAAAGTTGAATTTTTTGTTAAAAGTTAACCCATTGGGTTAATGAGGTGGTCATTGGGTCAGAAACTGACCATTTTGACTAAAGTTGACTTTTTGGTCAAAAGTTGACCTATTTGGTCAATGAGTTGGTAATTGGGTCAAAAATTAATCATTTTGACTAAAGATGAATTTTTAGTCAAAAGTTGACCTATTGGGACAATGGGTTGGTCATTGGGTCAAAATTTGACCATTTTGACCAAAGTTGACTTTTTGGTCAAAAGTTAACCTATTGGGTCAATGGGTGGTCATTAGATCAAAAATTGACTATTTTGACCAATATTGCATTTTTTGACAAAAGCTGACCTATTGGTTCAATGGGTTTGTTACTGGGTCAAGGATTGATCATTTTGACCAAAGTTGACTTTTTGGTTAGAGATTGACTTATTGGTTCAATAATTGGTCATTAATTTGAAAATTGACTATTTTGACCAAAGTTGACTTTTTGGTCAAAAGATGACCTATTGGGTCAATTGGTTGGTCATTGAGTCAATGATTGACCATTTTAACTAAAGTTGACTTTTTTGTCAGAGATTAACTTATTGGTTCAATAAATGTTCATTAGGTCAAAAATTGATTATTTTGACCAAAATTAAATTTTTTGTCAAAAGTTGACCCATTGGGTTAATAGGGTAGTCATTGAGTCAAAAATTGACCACTTTGATCAAAGTTGTCTTTTTGGTCGAATGTTGACCTATTTGGTCAATGTGTTGGTAATTGGGTCAAGAATTGACCATTGTGAATGAAGATGACTTTTTTGTCAAATGTTGATCAATTGCGTCAATGGGTTGGTCATCGAATCAAAAATTGACCATTTTGACCAAAGTTGAAATTTAGGTCAAAAGTTGACCAATTGGGTCAATGGGGTTGTCATTAGGCCAAGGATTAATAATTTTGACCGAAGTTGACTTTTTGGTCAGAGATTTACTTATTGGGTCAATAATTGGTCATTAGGTGAAGAATTGACTATTTTGACCAAAATAGAATTTTTGGTCAAAAGTTAACCCATTGGGTCAACGGGGTGGTCATTGCGTCGGAAATTGATCATTTTGACCAAAGTTGAATTTTTGGTCAAAAGTTGACCTTTTGGGTCATTGAGTTGGTAGTTTGGCCAAGAATTGACCATTTTGACCAAGGATGACTTCTTGGTCAAAAGTTGACCTATTGAGTCAATGAGTTGGTTATTAAGCAAAAAATTAACAATTTTGACCAAAATTGACTTTTTATTCAAAAGTTAACCTAATTGGTGAATGGGTTGGTCATGGGTCAAGGATTGACCATTTTGACCAAAGTTGACCTTTTGGTCAGAGATTGACTTATTGGGTCAATAATTGGTCAATATGTCAAAAATTAACTATTTTGGTCAAAAGCTGACCTATTGGGTCTATGGGTTGTTCATTAGGTCAAGGATTGACCATTTTTACCAAAGTTGACTTTTTGTCAAAAGTTGGCTTATTGGGTTAATGGGGTGGTCATTATGTCAAAAATTGACAATTTCGACCAAAGTTAACTTTTTGGTCAAAAGTTTACCTTTTGGTTCAATGTGTTGGTCGTTGGATTGATGATTGATTATTTTGACCAAATTTGACTTTTTGGTCGAAATGTTGACATATTGGATCAATGGGTTGGTCATTCGATAAAAGATTGACAATTTTGACCAAAGTTGACTTTTTAGCGAGATTATTATTAGATTGATAATTGGTCATTCGATCGAAAATTGATCATTTTGACTAAAATTTAATTTTTGGTCGAAAGTTGACCGATTAGGTTAATAGGGTGGTCATTATGTGACCATTTTGACATAACTTGACTTTTTTTCTCAAAAGTTGACCTATTGGGTCAATGGGGTAGTCATTAGGTACAAATTTGACTGTTTTGACCAAAATTGATATTTTGGTCAAAAGTTGACTTATTGGGTCAATGGGTTGTTCATTAGGTCAAGGATTGACCATTTTGACCAAAGTTGCCTTTTTGGTCGAAGTTGACTATTAGATCGATGAGTTGGTTATTTGGTGAGATTATGTTATTTTGACAAAGTTGACATTTTAGTCATTGGGTTGAGAAATTAACCATTTTAACCGAGTTGACTTTTTGGTCAAAGTTCATCTATTTAGTCGATGGGATGGTCATTAGATCAAAAATTAACTATTTTGTCAAAATTGACTTTTTAGTCGAAGTTGACTATTTGGTCGATTGGTTGGTCATTCGGTCGAGGATTGATGCATTTTGACTAAACTTGACTTTTGGTTAAAAGTTCGCGTGTTTGGTTAATTGTGTTGTCATTGTGTCTTGAATTGACTATTTTGACAGAAGTTGACTTTTAGGTCGAGATTTATTTATTGGGTCGATGGGTTGGTCATTGGGTCGAGGAATGACCATTTGACCAAAGTTGGCTTTTGGTAGGAGTTTGACTCTTGGATCGATGATTGGTCGATAGGTCGAAATTCTTATTTTGACAAAGTTGACTTTATGGTCAAAAGTTGACCTATTGGGTTAATATGTTAGTTATTAGGTCGAAGATTGACCATTTTGACCAAGATTGACTTTTTGATTGAAAGTAAACTATTAATTGGATAAATTTGGAATGTCGATTGGTCGAGGTTGACCATTTTGACCAAAGTTGACTTTTTAGTTAGAGATTGACTTCTTGGGTCAATAATTGGTCATAAGTTCAAAATTTGATTATTTTGACCAAAATTGAATTTTTGGTCAAATATATACATGTTGGTTCAATGGGGGTGGTCATTGAGTCAGAAATTGACCATTTTGACCAAAGTTGATTTTTTGGTCAAAAGTTAACCAATTTAGGTCAATGACGTGGTCATTATGTCAAAAATTGACAATTTGACCAAAATTAACTTTTTGGTCAAAAGTTGACTTATTGGGTTTATGGGTTGGTCATTGGGTCAATGGTTGACCATTTTGGCTAAAGTGGACTTTTTGGTTAAAAGTTAACCTATTGGGTCAATAGGATGCTCATTTGGTCAGAAATTGACTATTTTGACTAAAGTTGACTTTTTGGTCAAAAGTTGATCTATTGGGTCAATGGGTGGTCATTAGGTCAACAATTGACTATTTTGACCAAAGTTGACTTTTTTGTGAAAAGTTAACCTATTTGGTAAATAGGTTGATCTTTGGGTCAAGGTTTGACCATTTTGACCAAAGTTATTTTTGGTGAAAGTTGACTGTTAGTGACTGTTAGGTTATTCGGTTGAGGATTGACCATTCGATATAGTTGACTTTTTGGTCGAAGATTGACTTATTAGAGTCGATAATTGGTGATTATGTCGAAAATTTGACTATTTTGACCAAAATTTACCACTGATTGAAAGTTGGCTATTGGGTCAATGGGGTGGATCATTTGGTTCGAGGATTGACCATTCTTATCAAGTTGATTTTTTGGTAAAAAGTTAACTGTTAGTGTCGATGGGTTGGTCATTTGGTCGAGGATTGACCATTTTGAACAAAGTCGACTTTTGATCAGAGATTAACTTAATGAGTCAATTATTGGTCATTAGGTCGAAATTTTGTTATTTTATGAGAATTCCTTTCTATAAGGTTGTAGCTTAGATCTATGAGTTAGTCATTGGGTTAGAAATTCACCTTTTTGACCAAAGTTGACTTTTATGTCGAAAGTTTACTGTGGGTCGATTGGGTGGTCATTAGGTCAAAAATTGACTATTTTGATCGAAAATTGACTTTGGTCGAAGTTGACCTATAGGGAAAATAAGTTGGTCGTTATGTCAAAAATTGACTATTTTGACCAAAATTGAAGTTTTGGTTAAAAGTTGACCTATTAGGTCATTGGGTCAAAGAAAGACCATTTTGACCATAATTGACTTTTTAGTCAATAATTGTCCTATTGGGCAATGGGTTGGTCATTGGGTCAAGGATTGACCATTTTGACAAAAGTTGACTTTTTGGTCACAGATTGACTTATTGGGTCCAAAATTGGTCATTAGGCCAAAAATTTACTATTTTGACCAAAAATTGAATTTTGGGAATATTGAGTAAAAATTGACCATTAGGTAAATGGGGTGGTCATTGAGTTAAAATTGACTATTTTGACCAAAGTTAACATTTTGGTAAAGGTTAACATATTGGATCAATGGGTTGGTAATTAGGTAAAAAATTCACTATATTGACAAAAATTAACTTTTTGGTCAAAGGTTGACCTATTGTGTCAATGGGTTGGTCATTGTGTCAAGGATTGTCAATTTTGACTAAGCTTCACTTTTTGGTCAAAAGTTGTCCTATTGGGTCAATGGGTTGGTCATTAGGTCAAGAATTTATCATTTTGACCAAAGTTGACCTTTTGGCCAGAGATCGACTTATTGGGTGAATAATATGTCATTATGTCAATAATTGATTATTTTGGTCAAAAGTTGACCTATTGGGTCTATGTGTTGGTCATTGGGTCAAGGAATGACCATTTTGACCAAAGTTGACTTTTTGGTCAAAAGTTGACTTATAGCGTTAATGGGTTGGTCATTGGGTCAGAAATTGACCAATTTAACCAAACTTGACTTTTTCGTCAAAAGTTGACTTATTGGGTTAATGGGGTGGTCATTAAATAAAAAATTGACCAAAATTAACTTTTTGGTTAAAAGTTGACCAATCGGGTCAACGGGTTGGTCATTGGGTTAAGGATTGACCATTTCGACCGAAGTTAACTTTTTGGTCAAAAGTTGACCTATTGGGTCAATGGGTTGGTCATTGAGTAAAAGATTGACAATTTCGACCAAAGTTGACTTTTTGGTCAGAGATTGACTTATTGGGTCAATAATTGGTCATTCGGTCAAAAATTGATCATTTTGAACAAAATTTAATTTTTGGTCAAAAGTTGACCATTTTGGGTCAATTGGGTGGTCATTATGTTTTGTTCAAAAGTTGACCTATTGGGTCAATGGGTTAGTCATTAGGTAAGAAATTGACAATTTTGACCAAGCTTGACGTTTTTGTCAAAAGTTGACCTATTAGGTCAACGAGGTGGTTATGAGGTAAAAAATTGACTGTTTTGACCAAAATTGGTTTTTTGGTCAAAAGGTGACCTATTGGGTCAATGGGTTGTTCATTGGGTCAAGGATTGACCACTTTGACCAAAGTTGCCTTTTTGGTCAAAAGTTGACCTATTGGATTGATGAGGTTGGTTATTTAGTCGAGGATTCACCATTTTGACCAAAGTTAACTTTTTGGTCAAGTTGGAGTTGAAAGTTCATCGTATTTGGTCGATTGATGAGTTCGAAGATTGACTATTTTGACCAAAATTGAATTTTTGGTCAAAAGTTGAGCTATTTAGTCAATGGTTTGGTCATTAGATAGAGGATTGACCATTTTGACGAAAGTTGACTTTTTTGTCAAAGATTGACTTATTAGGTCAAAAATTGGTTATTAGGTCAAAAATTGAATATTTTGACCAAAATTAAACATTTTGAGTCGAAAGTTTATCATTGTTTTGACGAAGTTGACCATTTTGACCGAAAGTTGAGTTTTTGGTCGAAAGTTGATTTGTTGGATCGATGGATTGGTCATCGAGTTCGAGGATTGACCATTTTGACCAAAGTTGACTTTTTGGTTAGAGTTTGACTTACTGGGTCGATAATTGATTAATGGGTCGAAATTGACTATTTTGACGAAAATTGACTTTTGGTCAAAGTTGACCTATTAGGTTAATGGGTGGTCATTGAGTCGAGGATTGATCATTTTGACCAAAGTTGACTTTTGGTCGAGAAGTTGACTGATTAGGTTGAATAGGGTTGGTCAATTAGTTAAGGATTGAGCATTTTGACCAAAATTGACTTTTTAGTTAGAGATTGACTTAATGTGTCAATAATTGGTCATTAATTCAAAAATTGATTAGTTTGACCAAAATTGAATTTGTGGTCAAAAGTTGACCCGTTGGGTTAATGGGGTAGTCATTTTGTCAGAAATTGACCATTTTGACCAAAGTTTGTTTTTTGGTCAAAATTTGACCTATTTAGGTCAATGAGGTGGTCATTAGGTTTAAAATTTACAATTGGGTTAATGGGTTGGTCATTGGGTCAATGACTAAACATTTTGGCTAAAGTTTACTTTTTAGTTAAAAGTTGACCTATTGGGCATTAGGTCAGAAATTGACCATTTTGACCCAAGTTGACTTCTTGGTCAGAAGTTAACCTATTGTGTCAATGGGTGGTCATTAGGTGAAAAATTGACTATTTTGACCAAAATTGAATTTTTGTTCAAAACTTGACTATTGGGTCAATGGGTTGGTCATTTGGTCAAGGTTTGACTATTTTGACCAAAGTTATCTTTCTGGTCAAAAGTTGACCTATGGGGTTAATGGGTTGGTCATTGGGTCAAGGACTGACCATTTTGACCAAAGTTGACTTTTTGGTCAGAGATTAACGTATTGGGTTAATAATTGGTCATTAGGTCAAAAACTGACTATTTAGATCAAAATTGAATTTTTTGTCAAAAGTTGACCTATTGGGTCAACGGGGTGCTGATTGGGTTATAAATTGACCATTCTGACCAAAGTTGACGTTTTCGTCAAAAGTTGACTTATTTAGTCAATGAGTTAGTAATTGGGTCAAGAATTAACCATTTTGACCAAAGATGACTTTTTGGTCAAAAGTTGACCCTCTTGGGTCGATGGTTGGTCATTATGTCAAAGTTGTACATTTTGACCAAAATTGACTTTTTAGTCGAAAGTTAACATATTAGGATCCATGGGTTTGTCATTGGGTCGAGATTGACCATTTTGACGAAGTTGACTTTTTGTGAGAGATTGACTTAATGGGCCAATAATTGGTCATTTGGTCAAGAATTGACTATTTTGACCAAAGTAGAATTTTTGGTCAAAAGTTAACACATTCGGTCAACGAGGTGATCATTGGGTTAGAAATTGATCATTTTGACCAAAGTTGACTTTTTGGTCAAAAGTTGACCTATTTGGTCAATGAGTTGGTAATTGGTCAAGAATTAATCATTTTAACCACAGATGACTTTTTTGTCAAAAGTTGACCTTTTGGGTCAATGGGTTGGTCTTTGGGTCAAAAATTAACCTGTTTGACCAAAGTTGACATTTTGGTCAAAAGTTAACCTATTGGGTCAATGGGAGGTCATTAAGTCAAAAATTAACTATTTTGGCCAAAATTGACTTTTGGTCGAAAGTTGACTGTTTGGTCGATGGGTTTGTCAACTAGGTCGAGGATTGAACATTTTGACCAAAGTTTGACTTTTTGGTCGTAGATTGACTTATTGGGTCAATAATTTGTCATTATTTCGAAAAGTTGACTATTTTGACCAAAATTGACTTTTTGGTCAAAAGTTGATCTATTAGGCCAATGGGTTGGTCATTGGGTCAAGGATTGATCATTTTGACCAAAGTTTCCTTTTTGGTCAAAAGTTAACCTATTAGTTCTACGGGTTGGTCATTGGGTCAAGGATTAACCATTTTGACCAAAGTTATCTTTTTGGTCAGAGATTAGCGTATTGGAGTCGAAAAATTGACTATTTGGTCAAAAGTTGACCGATTGGGTCAATGGGTTGGTCAATTGGTCAAGAATTGACCATTTTGACCAAAGTTGTCTTTTTGGTCAAAAGTCGACCTATTTAAGTCAATGAGGCGGTCATTAAGTAAAAAATTGACAATTTTAAGCAAAATTGACTTTTTGGTCAAAAGTTGACCTAGTTGGTCAATGGGTTAGTAATTAGGCAAGGATTAACCATTTTGGCCAAAGTTAACTTTTTAGTCAAATGTTGATAAATTGGGTCAATGGGTTGGTCATTAGATCAAGGATTGACCATTTTCACCAAAGTTGACAATTTGGTCATTGTGTCAGAAATTGACCATTTTGACCAAAATGGACTGTTTGGTCAAATATTGACCTTTTGGGTTAATGAGGTGGTCATTTGTTCAAGGATTGACCATTTTGACCAAAGTTTACTTCTTGTGTGAAAAGTTGAACTTTATTAGATTGATGGGTATGTCATTGGGTCAAGGATTGACCATTTTGACCAAAGTTGACTTTTTTTGCCAAAAATTGACTAATTAGGTCAAATATTGGTCATTGAGTAAAAAATTTACTATTTTGACCAAAATTGACGTTTTGTTCAAAAGTCGATCTATTGGGTCAGTGTGTTGGTCATTGGGACAAGAATTTACCATTTTGACTAAAGTTGAATTTTTGGTCAAAAGTTGACCTATTGGGTCAATGGGTTTGTCATTAGGGCGAGGATTAACCATTATGACCAAAGTTGACTTTTTGGTCGAGAGTTGACTTATTAGGTCGATAATTGGTCATTAGGTAAAAATTAACAATTTTTATCAAAATTGACTTTTTGTTCAAAAGTTGATTAATTGGGTCAATGCGTTGGTCATTGGGTCAAGAATTGACCATTTTGACCAAAGTTGACTTTTTGGTCAAAAGTTGACCTATTCGGTCAATGGGTTGGTCATTGCGTCAAGAATTGACCATTTTGACCAAAGTTGATATTTAGGTCAAAAGTTGACCTATTTGGTCAATGGGTGGTCATTAGGTCAAAATTTAACTATTTTGACCTAAATTGAATTTTTGGTTAAAAGTTGACCGATTAGGTCAATAGGTTGATCATTGGGTCAAGGTTTGACCATTTTGACCAAAGTTAACTTTTTGGTCAAAAGATCACCTATTAGGTTAATGGGTTGGTCATTGGGTCAGAAATTGACCGTCTTGACCAAAGTTAACTTTTTGGTCAGAAGTTAACCTATTAGGTAAATGGGTTTGACATTGGGTTAAAGATTAACCATTTTGATCAAAGTTGACTTTTTGGTCAGGTATTGGCTTTCTGGGTCAATAAATGGTCATTAGGTCAATAATTGACTAATTTGACCAAAATTGACTTTTTGGTCAAAAGTTGACCTATTGGGTCAATGGGTTGGTCATTGGGTCAAGGATTGACTATTTTGACCAAAGATGACTTTTTGGTCAGAAGTTGATCTATTGGGTAATAGTTTGACCATTTTGACCAAAGTTGACTTTTTGGTCAAAGATGGGCTTACATGGTAAATAATTGGTCATTTGGTCAAAAATTGACTCTTTTAACCAAAATTTACTTTTTGGTCAAAAGTTGACCTATTGGGTGAATGGGTGGTCATTAAGTCGAACATTATTTATTTTGACCAAATTGACTTTTTCATCGAATGTTTACATATTTAGTCGATGGGTTTGTCATTGGGCCGAGGATTGACCATTTTGACAAAATTTAAATTTTTAGTCGAAAGATTGACTTATTGGATCGATAATTGGTCATTAATTCGAAAAGATGACTATTTTGGCGAAAATTGACTTTTTTGTCGAAGGTTGACCTGTTAGAGCTGATGAGGTTGGTTAATGGGTCGAGGATTCATCATTTTGACCAAAGTTGACTTTTTTGTAAAAGTTGACTTTGTTGGTCAATGGGTTGGTCATTGGGTCAAGGAATGACCATTTTGACCAAAGTTGACTTTTTGGTCAGAGATTGACTTATGGGATCAATAATAGGTCATTAGGACAAAAATTGACTATTTTAACCAAAATTGACTTTTTAGTCAAAAGTCGACCTATTGGGTCAATGGGTGGTCATGCAGCCAAACATTGATTATTTTAACCAAAATTGACTTTTTGGTCAAAAGTTGACATATTGGGTCAAAGAGTTTGACATTGGGTCAAGGATTAAACATTTTGACTAAAGTTGACTTTTTGTTCAGAGATTGACTTATTGGGTCAATAAATTGTCATTAGGTCAAAAATTAACTAAAAATTGAATTTTTGGTCAATAGTTAACCCATCAGGTTAACGGGTTGGTCAATGGGTCAGAAATTTACCATTTTGACCCAAGTTGACTTTTTGGTCAAATGTTGTCCAATTTGGTCAAATGTTGTCCAATTTGGTCAATGAGTTGGTAATTGGGTCAAGATTTGACCATTTTGACCAAAGATGTATTTTTAGACAAAAGTTGACTTATTGGATCAATTGGTGGTCATTAAGTCAAAAATTAACCATTTTGACAAAAATTGACTTTTTGTTCAAAAGTTGAACTATTGGGTCAATGAGTTTGTCATTGGTCAAGGTTTGACGATTTTAAACAAAGTTTACTTTTTGGTCAGTGATTGACTTATTAGTTCAATAATTGGACATTAAGTCAAAAATTGATTATTTTGTCCAAAATTAAATTTATTTTTCAAAAGTTGACCCATTGGGTCAACGGGATGGTCATTAGGTCAAAAATTAACTATTTTGACCAAAGTAGACTTTTTTGTCAAAAGTTGACCTATTTGGTCAATGAGTTGGTAATTGGGTCAAGAATTAACCATTTTGACCGAAGATAACTTTTTGGTCAAGTTTAATCTTTTGGGTAAAATGGTTGGTCATTGTGTCAAAAATTGACCATTTTGACCAAAGTTGACTTTTTGGTCAGAGATTGACTTATTGGGTCAATAATAGGTCATTAATTAAAAAATTAGCTATTTTGATCAAAATTGACTTTTTGGTCGAAAGTTAACCACCTATTAGAACAATGGGTTGGTCATTGGGCAAGGATTGATAATTTTGACCAAAGTTGACTTTTTGGTCAAAAATTAACGTATTACATCAATGAGTTGGTCATTAGGTCAAGGATTGACCATTTAGACCAAAGTTGACTTTTTAGTCAAAGATTGGCTTACTAGGTCAATAATTGGTCGTTATGTCAAAAATTGTCTATTTTGACCAAAATTAACTTTTTGGTCGAAGTTGATCTTCTTAGGTCAATGCGTTGGTCATTGGGTCAAGAATTGACCATTTTGACCAAAGTTGTCTTTTTGGTCAAAAGTTGACCTATTTAGGTCAATGAGACGGTCATTAGGTCAAAAATAGATAATTTTGAGCAAAATTGACTTTTTGGTCAAAAGTTGACCTATTTGGTCAATGGGTTGGTCATTGGGTCAAGGATTAACCATTTTGGCTAAAGTTGACTTTTCAGTTAAAAGTTGACAAATTGGGTCAATGGATTGCTCATTGGATCAAGGATTGACCATTTTCTTCAAAGTTAACATTTAGTTCATTGTGTCAGAAATTGACTATTTTGACCAAATTTGACTTTTTGGTCAAAAGTTGTACTTTATAATCAATGAGTTGGACAATGGGACAAGGATTGATCATTTTGACCTAAGTTAACTTTTGGGTGAAAAGTTTACATATTGGGTCAATGGGTTGGTCATTGAGTCAAGGATTGACCATTTTGACCAAAGTTGACTTTTTGGTCAAAAGTTGACCTGTTGGGTCTATATTGGTCATTAAGTCAAAAATTTATTATTTTGACCAAAATTGACTTTTAGGTCGAGACTTCATTATTAGATTCGATGGGTTGGTCATTGGGTCGAGGATTTACCATTTAACCGAAAGTTGTCTTTTTGGTCAAAAGTTGATCTATTGGGTCAATGGGTTGGTCATCGGGTCAAAGATTGACCATTTTGACCAAAGTTTACTTTTTGGTCAGAAGTTGACCTATTTCATCAATAATAGGTCATTAAGTCAAAAATTTATTATTTTGACTAAAATTGTCTTTTTGGTCAAAAGTTGACCTATTAGGTCAGTGGGTTGGTCATTGGGTTAAGGATTTACAATTTTGACCAAAGTTGACTTTTTGGTCAAAAGTTGACCTATTGGGGCGATGGGTTTGTCATTAGGTCATTGATTGACCAATGTGACAAAAGCTGATTTTTTGGTCAGAGGTTGAATTATTGGGTCAATAATTGGTCATTAGGTCGAAAATTGATTATTTTGAGCAAAATTAAATTTTTTGCCAAAAGTTGACCCATTGGGTCAACGAGGCAGTCATTGTGTCAAAAATTAACCATTTTGACCAAAGATGACTTTTTGGTCAAAAGTTAACCCATTCGGTCAACGAGGTGATCATTGGGTTAGAAATTGATCATTTTGATCAAAGTTGACTTTTTGGTCAAAAGTTGACCTATTTGGTCAATGAGTTGGTAATTTGGTCAAGAATTAATCATTTTAACCACATATGACTTTTTTGTCAAAAGTTGACCTTTTGGGTCAATGGGTTGGACTTTGGGTCAAAAATTAACCTGTTTGACCAAAGTTGACATTTTGGTCAAAAGTTAACCTGTTGGGTCAATGGGAGGTCATTAAGTCAAAAATTAACTATTTTGGCCAAAATTGACTTTTTGGTCAAAAGTTGACCTATTTGGTCAATGGGTTTGTCACTGGGTCAAGGATTGACCATTTTGACCAAAGTTGACTTTTTGGTCATAGATAGACTTATTGGGTCAATAATTGGTCATTAATTCAAAAGTTGACTATTTTGACAAAATTGACTTTTTGGTCAAAAGTTAACCTATTTGACCGATGGGTTGGTCATTGGGTCAAGGATTGATCATTTTGACCAAAGTTTCCTTTTTGGTCAAAAGTTGACCTATTAGTTCTATGGGTTGGTCATTGGGTCAAGGATTAACCATTTTGACCAAAGTTATCTTTTTGGTCAGAGATTGGCTTATTGGGTCAAAAATTGACTATTTGGTCAAAAGTTGACCGATTGGGTCAATGGGTTGGTCAATTGGTCAAGGATTGACCGTTTTTGACCAAAGTTGTCTTTTTGGTCAAAAGTCGACCTATTTTGGTCAATGAGGTGGTCATTAGGCCAAAAATTAAAAATTTTCAGCAAAATTGACTTTTTGGTCGAAAGTTGACCTATTTGGTCAATGGGTTAGTAATTGGGTCAAGGATTAACCATTTTGGCCAAAGTTAACTTTTTAGTCAAAAGTTGATAAATTGGGTCAATGGGTTGGTCATTGGATCAAGGATTGACCATTTTCACCAATGTTGACATTTTAGTCATTGTGTCGAGATAATTGGTCATTTTGATCGAAAATGGACTTTTTAGATTGAATTTTGACCTTTTGGGTCGATGAGGTGGTCATTTGTTCGAAATTGACCATTTTGACCAAAGTTGACTCTTTAGTGAAAAGTTGAGCATATTGGGTCGATGGGTTGGTCATTTGGGTCGAGATTGACCATTTTGACAAAGTTGACTTTTTTGCTCAAAATTGACTAATTAGGTCGAATGATTGGTCATTGAGTAAGAAATTTACTATTTTGACCGAAATTGACGTTTTGTTCGAAAGTCGATCTATTGGGTCGGTGTGTTGGTCATTGGGACAGAATTTATCATTTTGACTAAAGTTGAATTTTGGTCGAAGTTGACTATTGGGTCGATGGGTTTGTCATTAGGTCGAGGATTAACCATTATGACCAAAGTTGACTTTTTGGTCGAGAGATTGACTTATTAGATTGATAATTGGTCATTAGGTAAAAAATTAACAATTTTTATCAAAATTGACTTTTTGTTCAAAAGTTGATTAATTGGGTCAATGCGTTGGTCATTGGGTCAAGAATTGACCATTTTGACCAAAGTTGACTTTTCGGTCAAAAGTTGACCTATTCGATTCGATGGGTTGGTCATTAGCGTCGAAATTGACCATTTTGACCAAAGTTGACTATTTAGATTGAAAGTTGACCTATTAGGTCGATGGGTGGTCATTAGGTCAAAATTTGACTATTTTGAACAAAGTTGATTTTCGGTCAAAGGTTAACTTATTGAGTTGATAGGTTAGTCATTGGAGTCGAGGTTTTGATCATTTTGACCTGAAGTTAACTTTTTGGTCGAAGATTGACTTTATTGGGTTAATGGGTTGGTCATTAGGTCGAAATTGACGTTTGACTAAAGTTAACTTTTTGGTCGAAAGTTAACTATTAGGTAAATGGGTTGGTCATTGGGTTGAAGATTAACCATTTTGATCAAAGTTGACTTTTTGAGTGGGTAGTTGACTTTTACGAGTTGATAATTGGTCATTAGATCGATAATTGACTATTTTGACCAAAATTGACTTTTTGGTCGAAAGTTGACCTGTTGGGTTCGATGGGTTGGTCATTGGGTCGAGATTGACTATTTTGACCAAAGTTGACTTTTTGGTCGAAGTTGATCTAGTATGGGTAATTGATGATTGACCATTTTGACCAAAGTTGACTTTTTGGTCAAAGATTGGCTTACATGGTCAATAATTGGTCATTTGGTTAAAAATTGACTCTTTTGACCAAAATTTACTTTTTGGTCAAAAGTTGACCTATTGGGTCAATGGGTGGTCATTAAGTCAAACATTGACTATTTTGACCAAAATTGACTTTTTTCATCAAAAGTTTACATATTTAGTCAATGGGTTTGTCATTGGGCCAAGGATTGACCATTTTGACAAAATTTGAATTTTTGGTCAAAGATTGACTTATTGGGTCAATAATTGGTCATTAATTCAAAAAATGACTATTTTGACGAAAATTGACTTTTTGGTCGAAGGTTGTCCTATTAGGCCAATGGGTTGGTTAATGGGTCGAGATTAAATCATTTTGACGAAAGTTGACTTTTTGGTAAAAAGTTGACTGTTAGATTCGATGGGTTGGTCATTAGGTTCGAGATGACCATTTTGACCGAAGTTGACTTTTTGGTCGAGAGATTGACTTCTTGGAGTCAATATGTAGGCCTTTAGGACGAAGTTGTATATTTTGACCAAAATTGACTTTTTGAGTCGAAGTCGACTATTGGGTCGATGGGTGGTCGTATGACTAAACATTGATTATTTTAACCAAAATTGACTTTTTGGTCGAAAGTTGACTGTTAGGTCGAAGAGTTTGACATTAGGTCAAGGATTGAACATTTTGACTAAAGATTGACTTTTTGTTGAGAGATTAACTTATTGGGTCGATAAATTGTCATTATGTCGTCAAATTAACTAAAAATTGAATTTTTGGTCAAAAGTTAACCCATCAGGTTAACGGGGTGGTCATTGGGTCAGAAATTTACCATTTTGACCCAAGTTGACTTTTTGGTCAAATGTTGTCCAATTTGGTCAATGAGTTGGTAATTGGGTCAAGATTTGACCATTTTGACCAAAGATGTCTTTTTCGAAAAAAGTTGACCTATTGGATCAATTGGTGGTCATTAAGTCAAAAATTGACCATTTTGACAAAAATTGACTTTTTGTTCAAAAGTTGAACTATTGGGTGAATGAGTTTGTCATTGGGTCATGGTTTGACGATTTTAACCAAAGTCTACTTTTTGGTCAGTGATTGACTTATTAGGTCAATAATTGGACATTAAGTCAAAAATTAATTATTTTGACCAAAATTAAATTTATTTTTCAAAAGTTGACCCATTGGGTCAACGGGGTGGTTATTAGGTAAAAAATTAACCATTTTGACCAAAGTCGACTTTTTTGTCAAAAGTTGACCTATTTGGTCAATGAGTTGGTAATTGGGTCAAGAATTGACCATTTTGACCGAAGATAACTTTTTGGTCAAGTTTAATCTTTTGGGTAAAATGGTTGGTCATTTTGTCAAAAATTGACCATTTTGACCAAAGTTGACTTTTTGGTCAGAGATTGACTTATTGGGTTAATAATAGGTCATTAATTAAAAAATTAGCTATTTTGATCAAAATTGACTTTTTGGTCAAAGTAAACCACCTATTAGGCCAATGGGTTGGTCATTGGGTAAGGATTGATAATTTTGACCAAAGTTGACTTTTTGGTCAAAAATTAACGTATTACATCAATGGGTTGGTCATTAGGTCGAGAGTTGACCATTTAGACCAAAGTTGACTTTTTAGTCGAAGATTGGCTTCTAGGTCGATAATTGGTCGTTATGTCGAAAATTGTCATTTTGACCAAAATTAACTTTTTGGTCGAAAAGTTGACTACTAGGTCGATGCGTTGGTCATTGGGTCAAAGATTGACCATTTTGACCATAGTTGTCTTTTTGGTCGAAAAGTTGACTATTTGGAGTCAATGAGACGGTCATTAGGTCTAAAATTGATAATTTTGAGCAAAATTGACTTTTTGGTCAAAAGTTGACCTATTGGGTCAATGGGTTGGTCATTGGGTCAAGGATTAACCATTTTGGCTAAAGTTGACTTTTCAGTCAAAAGTTGACAAATTGGGTCAATGGATTGCTCATTGGATCAAGGATTGACCATTTTCTTCAAAGTTAACATTTAGTTCATTGTGTCCGAAATTGACCATTTTGACCAAATTTGACTTTTTGGTCAAAAGTTGTACTTTATAGTCAATGAGTTGGACAATGGGACAAGGATTGATCATTTTGACCTAAGTTGACTTTTTGGTCAAAAGTTCACATATTGGGTCAATGGGTTGGTCATTGAGTCAAGGATTAACCATTTTGACCAAAGTTGACTTTTTGGTCAAAAGTTGACCTGTTGCGTCTATATTGGTCATTAAGTCAAAAATTTATTATTTTGACCAAAATTGACTTTTAGGTCAAAACTCGACTATTGGGTCAGTGGGTTGGTCATTGGGTCAACGATTTACCATTTTAACCAAAGTTGGCTTTTTGGTCAAAAGTTGATCTATTGGGTCAATGGGTTGGTCATCGGGTCAAAGATTGACCATTTTGACCAAAGTTTACTTTTTGGTCAGAAGTTGACCTATTTCATCAATAATAGGTCATTAAGTCGAAAATTTATTATTTTGACCAAAATTGTCTTTTTGGTCGAAAAGTTGACTGGATTGGGTCGAGTGGGTTGGTCATTGGATCGAGGATTTACAATTTTGACCAAAGTTGACTTTTTGGTCGAAAGTTAACTCTATTGGGTCGATGGGTTTGTCATTAGGTCATTGAATGACCAATATGACGAAAGTTGATTTTTGAGTCGAGAGGTTGAATTATTGGGTTGATAATTGGTCATTAGGTCGAAAATTGATTATTTTGAGCAAAATTAAATTTTTTGCCAAAAGTTGACCCATTGGGTCAACGAGGCGGTCATTATGTCAAAAATTAACCATTTTGACCAAAGATGACTTTTTAGTTAAAAGTTGACCTATTAGGTCAATGAGTTGGTCGTTGGGTCAAAAATTAATCATTTTGACCAAAGTTGACTTTTTGGTCAAAGGTTAACCTCTTGGGTCAATGGGGGGTAATTAGGTTAAAATTAACTATTTCGACCAAAATTGCCCTTTTGGTCAAATGTTGACCTATTGGGTCAAGGATTGACCATTTTAACAAAAGTTGACATTTTGGTCAGTTTTTGACTTGTTGGGTCAATAATTGCTCATTAGATCAAAAATTGACTATTATGACCAGAATTGAATTTTTTATCAAAAGTTAACCCATTGGGTCAACGTGGTGTTCATTGGGTCAGAAATTGACCATTTTCTTCAAAGTTGACTTTTTGGCCAAAAGTTGACATATTGGGTCAATGGGGTGGTAATAGGTAAAAAATTGACTATATTAACAAAAATTAACTTTTTGGTGAAAAGTTAACCTATTGTGTCTATGGGTTGCTCATTGTCTAAAGGATTAACTATTTTGACTAAAGTTCACTTTTTAGTCGAAAGTTGACTGATTAGGTCGATGGGTTGGTCGGAGGTCGAGATTGACCATTTTGACCAAAGTTGACTTTTGGTCAGATATTGACTTATTGGGTCAATAATTGGTCATTATGTCTAAAATTGACTATTTTGGCCAAAAGCTGACATATTGAGTCTATGGGTTGTTCATGGTTCAAGGATTGACCATTTTGACCAAAGTTGACTTTTTGGTCAAAAGTTGACATATTGAGTTAATGGGTTGTCCATTGGGTTAGAAATTGACCATTTTAACTAAACTTGACTTTTTGGTCAAAAGTTGGCTTATTGGGTTAATGAGGTGGTCATTATGTCACAATTTGATAATTTTGACCAAAGTTATCTTTTTTGGTTAAAAGTTCACGTACTGGGCCAATGTGTTTGTCATTGGGTCAATGATTGACTATTTTGACTAATGTTGGCTTTTTGGTCAAAAGTTAACCTATTGGGTCAATGGGTTGGTCATTAAGTAAAAGAATGACAATTTCGACCAAAGTTAACTTTTTGGTCAGAGATTGACTATAAGGTCGATAATTGGGCATTCAGTCAAAAATTAATCATTTTGACCAAAATTTAATTTTTGGTCAAAAGTTGACCCATTGGGTCAATTGGGTGGTCATTATGTCAGAAATTGACCAATTTGACCAAACTTGACTTTTTTGTCAAAAGTTGACCTATTGGGTCAACGGGATTGTCATTAGATAATAAATTGACCAATTGGGTGGTCATTATGTCAGAAATTGACCAATTTGACCAAACTTGACTTTTTGGTCAAAAGTTGACCTATTGTGTTAATGGGTTGGTCATTGTGTCAAGGATTGACTATTTTGACTAAAGTTCACTTTTTGGTCAAAAGTTGACCTATTGGGTCAATGGGTTGGTCATTGGGTCAATGATTTACCATTGTGACCAAAGTTGACCTTTTGGTCAGAGATTGACCTATTAGGTCAATAATTGGTCACTATGTAAAACATTGACTATTTTGGTCAAAAGTTGACTTATTGGGTCATTGGGTTGGTCTTTGGGTCAGTGATTGACCATTTTGACAAAAGTTGACTTTTTGGTCAAAAGTTGACCTTTTGGGTCAATGGGTTGGTCATTGCGTAAAGGATTGACAATTGCGACCAAAATTAACTTTTTGGTCAAAATTTGACCTATTAGGTCAATTGGTTGGTTATTGGGTCAAGGATTGATCATTTTGATTAAAGTTGATTTTTTGGTCACAGATTGATTTATTGGGTCAATAATTGATCATTAGGTAAAAAATTTATTATGTTGACCAAAACTAAATTTTTGTTCAAAAGTTGAGGCATTTGGTCAAAGGGGTGGTAATTGGGTCAGAAATTGACCTTTTTTTACCAAAGTTGACTTTTTTGGTCGAAAGTTGACCTATTTGGTCAATGAGTTGGTAATTGGGTCAAGAACTGACCATTTTGACTAAAGATGACTTCTTGGTCAAAAGTTGATCTATTGGGTAAAAATTGACTATTTTGACCAAAGTTGACTTTTTGGTCAAAAGTTGACTTATTGGGTCAATGGATTGGTCAATGGGTCAAGGATTGAACCTTTTGACCAATGTTAACTTTTTGGTCGGGCATTAGCTTTCTGAGTAAATAATTGGTCACTAGGTCAAAAACTTACTATTTTGACCAAAATTGACTTTTTGGTCAAAAGTTGACCTATTAAGTCAATGGGTGGTCATTAAGTCAAAGATTGACTATTTTCACTAAAATTGACTTTTTGGTCAAAAGTTGACTTATTAGGTCGATGGGTTTGCTCATTGGGTCGAAGATTGACCATTTTGACCAAAGTTGACTTTTTAGTCGAAGTTGACTTATTAGAATTAGTTGTTCATCGGAGTAAAAAATTGACAATTTTAACTAAAATTGAATTTTTGGTCAAAAGTTAACACATTGGGTCAACGGGTGGTCATTGGGTCAGAAATTTACCATTTTAACCAAGATAACATTTTGGTCAAAAGTTGACATATTTTGACTAAAATTGATCTTTTTGTCAAAAGTTAACCCATTGGGTCAACGGGGGGGGTCAGAAATTGACTATTTTGACCAAAGTTGACTTTTTGGTCAAAAGTTAACCTATTTGGTCAATGAGTTGGTAATTGGGTCAAGAATTGACCATTTTGGCCAAAGTTGACTTTTTGGTCGAAAGTTTGATCTATTGGGTCGATGGGTTGATCATTGGGTCGAATATTGACCATTATGACCAAAGTTGACTTTTTGGTCAAAAGTTAACCTATTGGGTCAAAGGGTGGTTATTCAGTGAAAAATTGATTATTTTGACCAAAATTGACTCTTTGGTCAAAAGTTGACTTATTGTGTTAATGAGTTTGTCATTAGGTCAAGGATTGGCCATTTTAATCAAAATTGACTTTTTGGTGAGAGATTGACTTATTGGGTGTCTAATTCGGTCATTAGGTGAAAAATTGACTATTTTGAACAAAATTGAATTTTTTGACAAAAGTTAACCCATTGGGTCAACGGGGTGGTCATTGTGTCAGAAATTGACCATTTTGACCAAAGTTGACATTTTGGTCAAAAGTTGAACAATTTGGTTAATGAGTTGGTAATTTGGTCAAGAATTGACTATTTTGACCGAAGATGCACTTTTTGGTCGAAGTTGACTTATTGGGTCGATGGGTTGGTAATTGGGTAAAAAATTGACCATTTTGACCAAAGTTGATTTTTTGGTCAAAAGTAGACCTATTGGGTCACGGGGAGGTCATTAAGTCAAAAATTGACTATTTTGACCAAAATTTACTATTTGGTCAAAAGTTGACATATTGGTTTAATGGGTTTGTCATTGGGTGAATGATTGACCATTTGGACCAAAGTTGACTTTTTGGTCAGAGATTGACTTATTGGGTCAATAATTGGTCATTAATTCAAAATTTTACTATTTTGACCAAAATTGAGATTTTGGTCAAAAGTTGACCTATTAGTCCAATGGGTCGGTCATTGAGTCGAGAGTGATCATTTTGACTAAAGTTGACTTTTTGGTCGAAAGTTGACCTAGTTGATCGATGGGTTGCTCATTGGGTCGAGAGTTGATTATTTTGACCAAAGATTGAATTTTTAGTCGAGAGATTGAGCTTATTGGTTTAATAATTGGTCTCTAGGTCAAAAATTGACTAATTTGACCAAAATTTACTTTTTGGTAAAAGTTGACCTATTGGGTTAATGGGTCGCCCGTTCCATTGATATGGGCACATCTGAGATCAACAAATGCTCGGGAGTTCCTCTATTCCATCTTTTTCCTTCTTCTTAATGCTGGATATCTCGTTCGTATACATCTTCTCTTTGTTTCCGAGCCTACAGTGAGTTCTGAACGAGTTAGACAAAGATCAAATCTTTGATGATTCCGTCATCCATGATGGAATTTCGAATAATTCTGGATAGGTATCCTATCTTGAAGCATGAATCCTTTACGGTAGGTCATTGGGTAAAGGATTGACCATTTTGACGAAAGTTGACTTTTTGATCAAAAGTTGACTTTATTGAGTCGATGGGTCGAAGGATTGACCATTTTTACGAAGGTGACTTTTTGGTCGAGAGATTGACTTATTAGGTCGATAAATGGTCAAGTGACATATTGGGCAAAAATTGACTATTTTGATGAAAATTAAATTATTGGTCGAAAGTTGACCGATTGGGTCGACGAGGGAGGTCATTGGGGTTCGAGAATTGACCATTTTGACTAAAGTTTACTTTTTGGTCAAAAGTTGACCATATTGGGTCGATGGGTTGGTCATTGGGTCGAGGATTGACCATTTTTACCAAAGTTGACATTTTTGGTCTGAAGTTTGGCTTACTAGGTCGATAATTGATCATTAGGTCGAAAATTAACTATTTTGACAAAATTGACTTTTCTGTGAAAAGTTGACCTATTAGCGTCGAATGGGTGCTCATAAAGTCAAAAATTGACTATTTTGACCAAAATTATCTTTTTGGTCAAAAGTTAACCTATTGGGTCAATGGGTTTATAATTTGGTCAAGGATTGACTAATTTGACTAAAGTTAACGTTTTGGTCAGAGATTGACTTATTGGGTTAATAATTTGTCATTAGGTCAAAAACTAACTTTTTTGACCAAAACTGACTTTTTGGTTAAAAGTTTACCTACTGGGTCAATGGGTTGGTTATTGTGTCAAGGAATGACAATTTTGACCAAAGTTGACTGTTTTGTCAAAAGTTGATCTCTTGGGTTAATGGGTTGGTCATTGAGTTAAGGATTGACCATTATAACCTAAGTTGACTTTTTGGTCGGATATTGGTCATTAAGTCAAAATGACTATTTTGACCAAAATTAACTTTTTTGTCAAAATTTGACTTACTTGGTCAATGCGTTAGGTCATTGGGTCAGGAACTGACCATTTTGACCAAAGTTGACTTTTTGTTAAGAATTTAACATATTGGGTCAATGGGTTGTTCATTGGGTCAAGGATTGACTATTTTGACCAAAGTTGACTTTTTGGTCAGAGATTGACTTATTGGGTCAATAAACGGTCATTAGGTCAAAAATTGATTATTTTAACCCAAACTAACTTTTTGGTCAAAAGTGGACCTATTGGGTCAATGGGTTGGTCATTGGGTCAAGGAATGACCATGTTGACTAATGTTGACTGTTTGGTAAAAAGTTTGACTATTGGGTTAATGGGTTGGTAATTAGGTCAAGGATTGACCGGTGTGACCAAAATTGATTTTTTGGTCAAAAGTTGACCTATGGAGTCAATGGGATGGTCATAAGGTCAAAAATTGACTATTTTGAATAAAATTGACGTTTTTGTCAAAGTTGATCTATTCGGTCAATGGGTTTGTCTTTCGGTCAAGGATTGACCATTTTGATCAAAGTTGATTTTTTGATCAAAAGTTAGCCGATTGGGTTAATGATTTGGTCTTTGGCTCAAGGATTAACCATTTTGACCAAAGTTGACTTTTTGGTCAGAGATTGACTGATTGGGTCTGTAATTGGTAAGTAGGTCAAAAATTGACTATTTTGAAAAAAAATTGAATTTTTAGTCAAAAGTTGACCTATTGGGTCAATGGGTTGGTCATTGAGTTAAGGATTGACCATTTTGACCAAAGCTTACTTTTTGGTCAAAAGTTGACCTATTAGGTTTTGGGTTGGTCATTGGGTCAAGGATTGACCATTTTAACCAAAGTTGACTTTTTGGTCTGGGATGACTTATTGGGTTAATAATTGGTCATTTTGTCAAAAATTGACTATTTTGACCAAATATACTTTTTGGTCAAAAGTTGACCTATTGAGTCCATGGGTTAGTCATTTGGTCAAGGATTGACCATTTTGACCAAAGTTGACTTTTTGGTCAAAAGTTGATCTATTGGGTCAAGGGTTGGTCATTAGGTCGAAGATTGACCATTTTCACCAAATAGACTTTTTGGTCGAGATAGTTGACAAATTTGGTTAATGGGTTAGTCATTGGGTCAAAAATTGACCATTTTAGCCAGAAATTAACCATTTTTTGTCAAAAGTTGACCAATTTAGTCAATGGGTTGGTCATTGGGAAAGGATTGACCATTTTGACCAAAATTGCCTTTTTGGCTAAAAGTTTATTTATTGGGTCAATGGGTTAGTTATTGGGTCAAAAATTGACCATTTTAACTAAAGTTTACTTTTTGGTCAAAAGCTGACCTATTGGGTCAATGGGGTGGTTCTTAGGTTAGAAATTGACTATTTTAACCAAAATTTACTTTTTGTCGAATGTTGACCAATTTGGTGGGTATGTCATTGTATCAAGGATTCACCATTTTGACAAAAATTGACATTTTGGTCAAAAGTTGATCCATTGGGTCAATGGGGTGGACATTTGGTCAAAAATTGACTATTTTAACCAAAATTGACATTTTGGTCAAAAGATGACCTTTTGGGTCATTGGGTTGGTCATTTGGTAAGGATTGGCCATTTTGACCAAAGTTGACTTTTTGGTAAAAATGTTAACATATTGGGTCAATGGGTTGGTCATTGGGTCAAGGGTTGACCATTTTGAACAAAGCTGACTTTTTGGTCAGAGATTGACTTATTGGGTCAATAAATGGTCATTAGGTCAAAAATTGGTTATTTAACCAAAATTGACTTTTACGTAAAAAGTTGACCTATTGGGTCAATGTGTTGGTCATTGGGTCAGAAATTGACCATTTTGACTAAAGTTGACTTTTTGTTCAAAAGTTGACCTATTAGGTCAATTGAGATGTCATTAAGTAAAAAATTGACTATTTTGACCAAAATTGACTTTTTGGTCAAAATTTGATCTATTGGGTCAATAAGTTTGTCCTTTTGTCAAAAATTGACTATTTTGACCAAAATGACTTTTTGGTCAAAAGTTAACCTATTGGGTCATTAGGTCAAAGATTGACCATTTTGACCATAGTTGACTTTTTGGTCAAAAGATGACCTATCGGGTCAATGGATTGGTCATTGGGTCAAGGATTGACCATTTTGTCCAAAGTTGACTTTTTGGTCAGAGATTATCTTATTGGGTCAATAATTGGTCATTATGTCAAAAATTGACTATTTTGACCAAAATTAAATTTTTGGTCAAAAGTTGACCCTTTGGGTCAATGGGGTAGTCATTGGGTCAGAAATTGACCATTTTGACCAAAGTTGACTTTTTGGTCAAAAGTTGACATATTAGGTCAATGGAGTGGTCATTAGGTAAAAAATTGACTATATTGACCAAAATTGACTTGTCAGTCAAAAGTTGACCTACTGTGTCAATGGTTTGGTCATTAGGTCAATGGGATGGTCATTAGGTCAATAATTGACTATTTTGACCAAAATTAACTTTTAGTTAAAAGTTGACTGTTTAGTTGATGGGTTGGTCATTGGGTCGGAGATTGACCCATTTTGACCAAAATTGTCTTTTTGGTCGAAAAGTTGACACTATTGGGTTTATCGGAGTTGGTTATTAGGTTAAAAATTGGCTATTTAGACCAAAATTTACTTTTTTGTCAAAAGATGACCGATTGGGTGGGTATGTCATTGTGTCGAGATTGACCATTTTTACTAAAATTGATATTTTGGTCGAAAGTTGACACAACTGAGTCGATGGGGTGGTCATTAGGTCAAAAATTAACTATTTTGACCAATGTTGACTTTTGAGTCAAAAGTTAACCTTATGGGTGTCGATGGGTTCGAAAGTTGGCCATTCGACAGAAGTTGACTTTTGGTAAAAAGTTAGCTTTGTTGGGACAATGGGTTGGTCATTGGGTCGAAGGATTGAGCATTTTGAACAAAATCGACTTTTGGTCGAGAGAATGACTTATTGGGTCGATAATTGTTCATTAGGTCGAACATTTGACTATTTTGACACAAATAGACTTTTCTGTCAAGAAGTTGACTCGTTGGGTCAATGGGTTTGTCATTGGGTCGAGAGTTGAACATTTTGACCAAAGTGGACTTTTTGAGTCGAGAGATTGACTTATTGGGTCAATAATTGGTCATTAGGTAAAAAATTGATTATTTTGATTAAAACTGAATTTTTGCTAAAAAATTCACTCATTGGGTCAACGAAGAGGTCATTGGGTTAGAAATTGACCATTTTGACGAAAGTTGACTTTTTGGTCAAAATTTGACCTATATGGTCAATGAGTTGGTAATTGTGCCATGAATTGACAATTTTGACCAAAGATGATTTTTTTTGGTCATAAGTTGACCTATTGGATCAATGGGTTGGTCATTGGGTGGCAAATAGACCATTTTGACCAAAATTGACTTTTTGGTCAAAAGTTGATCTATTGGGTCAATGGGTGGTCATTAGGTCAAAAATTAATTATTTTGACCAAAATTGACTTTTTGGTCAAAAGTTGACCTATTAGGCAAGGATTGATCATGTTGACCAAAGTTGACTTTTTGACCAAATTTTACTTTTTGGTCAAAGATTGACATTAGGTAAAAAATTAACTATTTTGACAAAAATTGACTTTTTGGTCAAAAGTTGACTTATTGGGTCAATGGGTTGGTAATTGGGTCAAGGATTGACCATTTTGACTAAGGTTATTTTTTTGGTCAAAAGTTGCCTATTTAGGTCAATGAGGCGGTCATTAGGTTAAAAATTAATAATTTTGAGCAAAATTGACTTTTTGGTCAAAAGTTGACATATTAGGTGAGTATGTTGGTGATTGGGTCAAGGATTAACCATTTTGGCCAAAGTTGACTTTTTAGCCAAAAGTTGACAAATTGGTCAATGGGTTGGTCTTTGTGTTAGAGATTGACCGTTTTCACCAAAGTTGACATTTAGGTTATTGTGTCAGAAATTGACAATTTTAGCCAAATTTGACTTTTTCGTCAAAAGTTGACCTTTTGGGTCAATGAGGTGGTCATTTGGTCAAAAATTATAAATTCTGACCAAAATTAACTTTTTGGTCAAAAGTTATCCTTTTTGGTCAAAAGTTGTCCTTTTGGGTCATTGGGTCAAGGATTGACCATTTTGACCAAAGTTTACTCTTTTGGTCAAAAGTTGACCTTTTGGGTCAATGGGATTGTCATTGCGTCAAGGATTGATGATTTTGTCCAAAGTTGACTTTTTGGTCAAAAGTTGACCTATTGGGTCAATAATTGGTCATTAAGTCAAAAATTTACTATCTTGACCAAAATGACTTTTTGGTCGAAAGTTGATCTGATAGATTAGTGGGTTGGTCATTGGGTCAAGGATTAACCCTTTTAACCAAAGTTGAATTTTCGGTCAAAAGTTGACCTATTTGGTCAATGGGTTTGTCATTGGATCAAGGATTGACCATTATGACCAAAGTTGACTTTTTGTTCAGTGATTAACTTATTGGGTCAATAATAGAGATTAGGTAAAAAATTGACTGTTTTGACCCAAATTGATTTTTTGTTCAAAAGTTGACTTATTGGGTCAATGTGTTGGTCATTAGGTCAAGAATTGACCATTTTGACCAAGGTTGACTTTTTTGTCAAAAGTTAACCTATTGGGTCAATGGGTTTGTCATTGGGTGAAAAATTGACCATTTTGACCAAAGTTGACTTTTTGGACTAAAGTTAACCTATTGGGTCAGAAATTAACCATTATGACCAAAGTTGATTTTTTAGTTAAAAGTTGACCTATTGGTTTGTCGGCATATTTTTAGGTTTTTGTGTTTTGAAAAAGGGGGTTGCCTACAGAAATTGTCGGTAAATTTTAAATTTTAAATTTAATTTAAATATATATATATATATATATATATAATTTAGAAAGTAGCATTTGATTTTTAAAATGATTATAAGTTTGAAAATTTTATGATATGAAATCAAACCGATCTCATATCCCAAATAGTTTATATAAACGAGCACCACATCACAAACCTTGTATCTATCCCGAAGAATACACACACTGCTTGATGATGGGGCTCGATTAAATAAACTAGAAGATTTGTGACATCCGTTTGGTCTGTGAACCAATTTTATAAGCCAACAAGTTCCCCTGCTTAATATAAATAAATTAAGCAGGGTTTATATTACATGGGTTCTTAAAGTTCCCTATAAGGGTAAGCCCCTATAGTTAATTACATCCTAAATGTCCGAAGACACTTAAGAAAACTTTCAATAATGATCAGTGTTTTTGCTCTCAAGAATTTCAAAGTTTAAGGTTTCAAACAAATTGGATTTTAAAAATTTCAATAGGGAATGGATCAAATTTGGAACAGTTTAATTTAGGAATCCAATGGAGAAGAAGTAGGGGATGTCACGAACTCGAAGTGAACTTCGGTGACTTCCCAACTATCCTATTGTTTGGCTTCAGTTTGAGAATTTATTTAATGTTTCAATTATGCCAATTTTAATTAATTAGAACTTATATTTATATGACATAATCACACAAATAACCTCGAAGATGTGAGAGTTTATGTCGTACCAAACGACTACCTCGGAATCCAAAGACTGGTTAGGGCTTAATTTGCATAATATGATTATGCAAATGCCTAACAGAAAGTTGAGGATTTATGTTGCACTAGACAAACTACCTCGAAATCCTATGGCTTTGTTATTTAATGCTAAGAAAGGTTTAGCTGATGTAGATTCAAGTTTTGCTGATGACGATGGCCTTGCTGCCCACTATGCTCCAAGCTCCTTGTCGTTGCAGAGGTTTAGTTTTAGAAAGTGAAAATCAGGATATGAGAGAAGTGCTTTAGTTTAGAAGAGTTTTAAGATTCAATTATCTTAATGTTTTATTAGGGGAATCTTAAAGTTGATTATAACAACACCGGTTAAGAACGCACGGTTCCATTATTCCGGCACCGTTATTTTTATCGGATTCACTTAGTCCAAATGAATTTGCTAAACTCAACTGAATGAGTTCCACACTTTCATTTAGACCGTTGGAAATCCCGTTAGCAACACGTAGGTTACATCATCCGAGGTATTCCCGATCATCCAACGAGATGTTTTAATTTAATTATAGTTGTAGTTTTGTTGTTTTATTTGTGATTAAATTTTTGAGTTGTTTTATATTTTGAATGTTGTGGAGGTGAATTTTATCTTGTTGTGATTTTTAATTTAGTTTTGGGTTTCAGTTTTGTGGCTATCCTAAAGGTATCAGTTTTCATGCAGGGAAACATTCTTGTTTAACATGCAAGAAAAGTAAAGTGCAGTACAGGTAAGTAAATTGCAAAAAAGTAAAAGCGTACCTGGAGGATCTTCTCGTCATTCCGAGATGCACTTAAGACACATGTCGGAGCATTTTATATATTTGCAAGATAATACCTAGGTAGAGCTAAGGGAAGGTTTTGGTTATCTACCAAAATCCTAATCCTATCACTAGTCAATTCATAAGACGTCTAAGTTCTTGTGTTTTACGGATGATTTTCTTCACTAAAGAATATATAAGTTCAACTGTTCTTCTAAAATATCCAATTATATTGAGAAAGTTCTTAGGACGGGTCCTAAACATCTTTTCAATGCTTCTGGGATTATTTCGAATCCAAATGAATTTCATTGTACAGGTGAATTGGTCATCCAAAAGGTTTAATTAAGTTTTATTTCTTGCTCAGTGAACTTAGATGTTTTAATTATCTTATGAGAGAGGTGACATTCATTTGGCGTTTCACTTAAGAGTTATGTGGGTGAAAGCCTTTAGGGGCAGGTTAGGTTATTAAGAAACTTAACCATCTTGTTTGAAGTTGAGTTGGTTTTTTTTTTTTAAGTATGATCCAAATTAATTATAATATTTTAGTTTAATTATAATTCTCTTATGTTATTTCAATTTGATTGTGTAATTTCAAAAGTTGATTTAGTTGTTTTTAAAATTGTTTTAACTTTAAATTTAATTTAATTGTGTTGATTTGAAGTTGATTTTGATTTAGTTGTATTAATTTGATTTTTATTTAAAGTTGATTAAATTATTTTAAAATTTTTTTAATTTAATTATATGTTTTTTAATTAATTATGTCATTTTAAAATTATTATTATTTTTTTAATTTAATTTATTATTTTTTATTTTAATTCAATTAAGTATTTTTTTAATTTAATTAATTAGATTATTTTAAAATTATTTTTAATTTAATTAATTATATTATTTTAAAGTTATTTTTAATTTAATTTTCTTAGAAATTATTTTTATTTGATTATTTAATTTATCTTAGAAATTATTTTAATTTGATTCTTTAATTTATCTTAGTTTTCATTAATGCGTTATTAAATTAATATTAAGTGATATTTGATTTCTATCATTAATTAAGGGTTAAGATTAATAAATTAATATCTTCCAAGATTAAACCCCTTCACTTAATACATTCTCTTTTATTTAACTTCAAATTTTCAATAATTTAAGAAATTATAATCATTTTGTTTATGTTGGAAATGTGATAAATGTGTTCTTACCCTTTAACCCCCCTATGATTCAATTATCTAATAAGATTAAGATCAAGCATTTCCCTTTTACCCTTAAATGAGCCTAAATATTAAATAAGGCTCGATTTCAATAATTAGCATTTTGCCCCTTCGGCTTGTTCACTTCATAATTAATTAAATATAACTCAAATGACTTTTAAATCTTTATTTCACCCTACTCTGGGTCAATTAAAATATCAGAGGAGAAAATGTGATTTTTCTGAATTTAATTTAATTTATATATTTATTTTAATGCAAAAATGGGATTTTTAATGAAAAATCAATAACATGACCAACGAAAAGACCTATGACTTTAAAATTTTCTTGGAAGTGACCCTTGACCGAGAGAACCATTTGGACCAAAGTTGGGGATTTTTTAAGTTTTAATTTAATTATTAGAATTATATTACGTTACGGAATATTAATTCATTTTAAAATATTTTAAAGGTGAAAAAATTAATTTTATATTTTTATAAAATCACTCTATAGTCAAGGAATCCAGAGAAATAAATTTTATATTTTTTTGATATTTCTTTGATTTATTAGAATTATTTTAGTGGAAGGTTAAGAAAATTCATTTTTTAAATGTTAAAAATTATCCTAGGAATTTAAAAATTAATATCTTAACTTAGAGACTTACGAAAAATATTTTGATGGTTCCAAAGTGATTAGGAGACCAAATATGATATTTTGGTGAATTTTTATATTTTTGTGATTTTTTATAATTTTTAATTATTAAATATTTAAAAATGATTAAAAATCAAATTTTTATTAAAAATACAATTTTATTTTTCTTGGACTCCCCTAATCACAGAGAACTCCCAAAATTAATTTGGTAAATTTTTGAAATGTATTTTGGGTTTTATGATTTTTTTAATTTTTAAAATAGCTATGTCACTTAATTAATTCGTTTAGTAGGTTAAATTATTTCCAATTGATTTGAAAATTTTATGTGAGGTTTCCCTAATCCTAAGTGTCAATGGAGAGTTTATTTCATGTGATTTTGTTGTGTGATTACTCCTAATTAATTAAAGTTCAGTTTTGAGGTCTTGGCCAAATTAGAGTTTATTTGATTGAAATAAATCATGAGTTAATTTTATGTTATATCCGAGGTCATAGGGAACACACCCTAATTTTTCTAGATTTTTCTAAGCAACATGATAATTTTTATAACTATTATACCAAAACTGATGCATAAAATTCAAAAATAGATATCTCATCATGAAGATCTTCCCTGACTTTGGAACAATCAGGAAAGATCCACCATTATGCATAGATTAACATATCAAAATTTCAAGTTATAATGAAGCTTCTACATGCATGAAGAATAAAAAGATTGAAAACACTATTTAATTAATTAAAAATAAAATATGCGTCTGAAAAATATGAAATTACTTTCATATTATTCTCCTCGTTCCTGTGAGCAAGAAGGTATTTTTATTTTATTTTTTTTAGTTTCCTAGGAAAAGTTATGATTTTTGAAGTTTAGTGTCAAAAATAAATAAATAAATTCATTTTCCCGCTCAATCGCCATGTGTTGCGCTTCTATTGGCTGGAGGGTTGGCCGTCACTTTCAGCTGGGCGTTGCATTTATGGATCGAATGCCCGTCCGACGTGATCTTGGCCGTCTGTTATATACATGCGTGATCGGACCGCTGCTGCTCCTCTCTCCAACTGCTATTCACCCAAAACCATCCACCTTCAAACCTTGATATCTCATCCGTTTCTCAACGAAATTGAGTGATTTTTTTTTAAATGATCATCTAATCGAGTAGCACACATTTATACGGTGATGATATACTTAAAGCATATAAATATTTATAGAAATTTAAAATAAGCTCGGTTGGAGAAAAAAAATTTGATACCTTTGTCCAAGAGGTTAGGCCTCAATTGGAAATGGTTTGATTGAGCTTGGGAGTGCTTGGAGAAGCTTTGGGAACAATTTGACAGGGTCTCCCTAAGGTATTATTTCTTCTCTTCTCTTTTGGCCATGAGAGGTGAGTTTAAATAGAGGAGCTTATGGGTGATCATGGGAGTTGGCTTGGTTCATTCACCAAGGTTTTTTGGGTGAGAAAAACTCTCTTGATTCAGCTTAATCTTGGTGCAATCAATTGGGTTTAAGTGGTATGGGTGAAAGGTCCATTTTTGGGTCAATTTGGGTTAATTCATGGTTTGGGCTTGGTTCACTCACCAAGGCTTGATTTGGGCTGATGGTAGATCAATTGGGTCAGCCCCCTTTAGGTGGAAAAGTTTCCATGCAAGGTGATTAGGATAAGCATGGGTAAGGGTGTGACATAAAAGTGTTAAAAGGCTTTATTAAGAGAGGTGGAAAGTGGCTCACCCTTCTCCCCAAGATGGTATGGTGAGGTGAGCATGACCCTCATGGCTAACATATGGCTTGGGGCAAAGCTTTATGGCTCACATTTGGCTCCTCCATGGCTCACCTTTGGCTTGAGAGCTTTCATGAAAGGGGATTTTGAAATATTTTGGATTTTTGGTGAAAGTTGTCAGGATGCTTGATTTGGAATAATTTGATGATGAATTTGGAACCTTAAGCAAATCATTTAATTAAAGGGATGATGAAATGATAATTGGCATGTGGGTTTTTGAGTGGATTTGGGCTAATTGAAGTGATTTAGCTCATGGGCTTGATTTTGGGCCTTTAAATTTGCGGTAAACTTGGGCTTGAGTTTGGGTTAGGTTTGGATCAAAATTTGGGCTGAGTGAATGTTCAGTTTGGTTTAGGAAAGTGTTATGAAGAGTTCGGAAAAGATTTGGAGTGATTTTGAATTGAATTGGATGATCAATTTGGTGGATTTGGACATAGGGTCAATTTTGAGCTTTAAAGGCAAATTTTGAAATTTTGATCAAATTGGGTTAAATTGACAAAATTGGGGTATGTGGTAGCTGAACAAAATGATGTGGAGAATATTTTGGAATTTTTGGAATTTTTTTGGGACTTTTTGGAATTTTCAAAATTTTTAGCTATGAAGGGCATTTTAGTAATTTTGGGGAGTTTGGGGGTAAGTCGTCAAAAGGCTGAATTAAAGTCTCGAGGTGGTTTAGAAAGAAATTTGGAGTCAAACAAAAGTGTCCGGGGTCATTTTTGATTTATGTGGAAGGTTTTATGAATCCCGGACCGTTTTTTTAAGTATCGGTTATTTTGGCCGCGAGGGGCTCAAAGGTAGCTCAGAAGTATGACATGTTTACAGTCAAACTTATAGATTTGATGAGCAGAACGCTCTGGAATGATTTTTTTTTAGCATGGGTGACTGTGAAGTTTTGAGTTTCGAGACCCTTTTCAGGCGCAATTTGGTAATTTTGGGAGTTTAGGGGCCGGGGGTTAAAAATTGAAATTTTGGGAAAAAAGAAGATTGATTAAATGTGAGTAAAATGAAACCATTTTGGTTGAGCCATGAAGTCATGTTAAGCTCACAAAAGCCATGAGAGGACTCATTTTAGACATTCAATATGTTGTTCCTAACCCTATTAGCCAGGGGCTTAGGGGTTGAGGTCCATCCATATGAGTTACCTACATGAATTAGAGAGCCAAGTTGGGTAAGAGTGGTTTTAGGATTTGGAATGTGTGTGAAAGTGTGGTGTGTCCAAGCTGAACCTCATCAAGACAAGACCTCCCAGGGTAATCCTAAGGCTAAAGAGTCTTATAGGAAACTCATCCTTTAAACCTTCACATATTGGTTTTAACCCTCCAGGTGGCCTGGGGGTTTAAAATCAAACATGTGGGGTTTGAAGCGAGTTAAGAAGTGTTTGAATTTATAAATGGTGGGTTCCATTTCTAGTCCTCTAGGATAGTTAAAGGGAAAACCTATGGCTAGATCCTAAGTACTAAGGAGGGAGAGATCAGACCTCACCAAAAATTAGGTCAACAAATGGACCCCCAATAGGTGTGGTGTGGTGAAGGAGCACACCGCGCGTATTGGCGTTGACCGAAGAGATCAACTGAACCAACACAGATGTCTAAGTGACAAATTTAGAACAAAGCGTAGAAAATTTCAGCTGGGGAGTACCAGGTAAATCTCCAAGACTGAAGATTCCAGAACTCTCGCTAGGGAAGAAGAGCTGAATTCCAAATCACAAGATCTAGAGAGAGATAGATTGGATTTAGATTTCGTTTCATTTTCATTTCAAGTTTCAATTTTGAGTTTGAATTTTGATCTGTTCGAAATTTAAATTTAGATTAAAGCTTGATTTAAGATTGATTTCAAGATCAATTTCATGGAAATTCTAGATTTGAAATGAGAATTGTAAGCTAGGTTCTAACCTCAGGGTTGCCAAGAGAACTGGAATTTAGGTACCAGCCTCAGAGAGAGAATTGAAATTTAGTATCAATCTCGTAAAGAGAGTCGGAATTTAGGTACCGACCTCAAAAAGGAGAGAACTGAAATTTGGTACCAGTCTCGAAAGAGAGAATTAAAATTTGGTATCAATCTCGAAAAGAGAGTCGGAATTTGGTACCTACCTCGGAAGAAGAGAACTGGAATTTGGTACCAGTCTCGAAAGAGAGAATTGAAATTTAGTATCAATCTCGAAAAGAGAGTCGGAATTTGGTACCGACCTCGGAGGGAGAGAACTGGAATTTGGTACCAGTCTCGAAAGAGAGTATTGAAATTTAGTATCAATCTTGAAAAGAGAGTCGGAATTTGGTACCGACCTTAGAATGAGAGAACTGGGATTTGGTACCATTCTCGAAAGAGAGAATTGAAATTTAGTAACAATGTTGAAAAGAGAATCGGAATTTGGTACTGACCTCGGAGGGAGAGAACTGGAATTTGGTACGAGTCTTGAAAGAGAGAATTGAATTTGGTATCAATCTCGGAAAGAGAGTCAGAATTTGGTACCGACCTCGGAGGGAGAGAACTGGAATTTGGTACCAGTCTCGAAAGAGAGAATTGAAATTTGGTATCAATCTCGAAAAGAGAGTCGGAATTTGGTACCGACCTCGGAGGGAGAGAACTGGAATTTGGTACCAGTCTTGAAAGAGAGAATTGAAATTTAGTATCAATCTCGAAAAGATAGTCAGAATTTGGTACCGACCTCGGAGGGAGAGAACTGGAATTTGGTACCAGCCTCGAAGGATGGGAATTGGAAGTTAGGTACCAATCCCAAAAGTTTGTATTTGATTTGGTTTTGAAGATTTTGTGGAAATTTTAGTTTAGTGGAAGATTGGAATGAGACATGAAAGTGTTTCACATCCCAAGAGAGTTGATTAAAGTTTGATTGTTTGGCGAAGGATACGAATCCATGCCATCAAAACCAAATCGAGAATATCGTGGTTCTGTGTCAGTAGACTCAGTCGACCTTCTCAAAAGAGCGAAGAAATCGCATAGAGTCGAAGGGATTTCAGGACGATGAAAAAGTTTAGAAGTTTAGAATTAAGGTTTGAGTCTTCCGTGGGGAAGAATCAACTCGAAAGAGGGTTCAAAAGAGTTTCAAATGGATTTCAATTTGAAGAAGAATTGAAAGAGTCAAATCGACGAATTCAGATCGGAATTCGATTTGAGATTTAGGTTCGTTTCGTTTGTTTCAATGATTCAATTTCATTTTTGTTTATTTAGATTTCGTGTTAATTTGAAGTTTGTTTTGACATCCAGATTTAAAAGAGTCCTTCATTTATTTTCTTTTCTTTTCGTTCTTTGTTCGAAGTTCATTTAACTTAATGGCATTTTCCAGTCAATTTGCACAAAAGAGATGAAGGCAAAACACGACATGGTCGTTTCCATTTCAATTTGTTGAAAATACATCATATAGCTTGACCCAGAACATGATGATAGTTTCTTTGAAAATGCAGTATCTCATACAATCCACATAAATCCAAAACAAATTGTGTAAGATTCTTGCAAGTTTCTTCCAAAAGCATCTGTCGAAATCCATGTCTAAATAGTGAGATACACGGAGAATAACATCACCTTCCAAGCCATCCTTGGCAATAAATGTTGTTCGGATGTGCATTGGAGGTGTGCTATCTTCCATGTAGCTCACAGCTCGTAGGGCTGGAGGCTCTCTAGCTCTGGATCTGGCTGAAAGTAAAAAGGCATTTTTCTGTCGTCCATCTTTCTGAAAGTGACGGAGATCCGCTCAATAGACACACCTGGAATGAAGTGTTTTGTTATATCTGCTCCATTTCCTTTTAGCACCAAGACGGAACCTACCGGTAGAGGTATCTCCACCGACCCTTAGAACTCTCCGGGGCCTGCTATCCGGAGGTCAAATCCGAACATGATGTTACATTGGTTGACAAAAGACATTATACAGAAAGGTCTGACAAAGTTGTGATGATCTATGTGTAGCGGTATGCAGTTGCCCTCTTTGTATATGTTGATGCAGCTGTTGGGTATGAAATCTGCAGGCAATACTCTCCATGCCACCATCCTTCTTACCATTCTCTTGATAATCTTTGGCATTGAATCCACCTCACTACGATGGAGTATCCCTGGTAGATTTCCCCTTCTATAGTCAGCGAAGTTGTAGCAACACCCGCACTGGATTGTAACTCTTCCTTTCCCTTTCATCCACTTTTGGGGTTCAGAATAGGTCTTCTCCCTTAAGCGACCGACTCGCCCCATTTTCTGAAGCTTGATGACACAGTCCACAATTTGCTGCTGCTCATAGTCTGAGAACACATCCGTATGCAGCTCAAGCCCCTTCAGGATGTTGATTCTCTTGCCTTGGATTCTCTCAAAATATTCAAAGGTCTTCTTTTCAACTTGCTGCAATTTCTCCAGCTCGCACTCCGGGATTATCTGAAGTCTGCGGGGTCCGGTAACATATTGCGGGATGTACGGCTCAACCCCAGCACACTCTCCTACATGTCTCGGCTCCTCGGGGATAGTCTCTGTCGGGACATCCTCGGGGTTGCTTTCGCAACAACACTCTTCAAAACTGGTGCATTTGCCTGGCGTCGTGGCACCGATTCTGTTTCTGCTCTTCTTGGAATTTCTTTCATCCTTTCTGCTGTTCTTGGAGTTGATTTCTTTTTTTCCGGTTCCTAATGAACCGATTTCTTCAAAGTACTTGCATTGACGGTAGCAACTGTCTCTTCATGTTGATCCGCTGCTAGCTTGGTCAGCATCTTGCGAATGCGACGGTTCTTGTTTCTTCTTTGGGTCGGAGTGAGAGTAGCTCTCCTTACCTCTCAAACTTTTGTGGGCATGGCACTGACAAGCCTGCCCTCTGCTGTAGCAACCACGGACTTAACTTTCTTGTCTTCCCCCGTTGCATGGGCGGCGTTTACTTTTCTTTTCTTGCTGGCGGACTCTTGACTTTGGCCACCCAATTTCATCACTGTCTGGCTGCGGTACTCTTTCCGGTCAATCGGGGTCCAATCAATTTCTTCATACTGTAGCCCAGCCGGTGTGAAATTAGAGTCGATCTCAATCACAGCCCTAACCTTCATCTTCTTTTCATCGAGTGCTAGACTTACGTCATTCTTAAAGTTCAGAACCAATCGCCCGTTCGACATTTCCCTGTGAAAAACAAGGAAAGGATCAGGAGCTGTACTAAGAACAAGAACAGTAAGAAATAATCATTTATCAATGGAAAATTTTTATTTGTTTCTTTCAAATTTTAATAAGAGTAGGAAAAGATGGGGAAAGATCAGGAGTGAGCTGATTAAAAGAAAGGATCAAAATTTTATGATTTCACATTTTTTCTTTTTATTTAATGATTTTTTTTTATCATCCAATTTTATGTATTGGGTTCGGACCCAGTTACAAATGATTACTTCACTCGTGCTTCTATAAAAGAGACTCCATTTTTAAAAGTTCATCCTTCAAAACATCAGGTTGTGTAATACTTCTTCAAATATTGTCCATTAATTGGAAGCATAGGTCGTTCTCCACGGCAATCCACATGTTGATAGAAACCTCCTGAGTAGACTGTCTCTACCATGAACGGCCCCTCCCAAGTCGGTTCAAATTTACCTCCTATCTTACGGTGTGCAAGAATAGGCCTCCTGAGAACTAGAACCAAGTCACTGAATTTGAATGTCCTTGGGCGAACTAGTTTATCGTGGGCCTGGAGCATTTTAGCTTGATACAGTTCCAAATTTTGATGTGCTGAAAGTCGTTTCCCTTCCAAGCTTTCCATTTCTTCTAGTCGTAATTTGGCATTCTCTTCTGTAGTGATTTTGTTCTCAACTGCAATTCTGAGAGATGGAAGCTGAACCTCCAAGGGTAAAATGGCTTCGGACCCGTACACTAGAGCGTAAGATGTAGACTGAGTAGGAGTTCTGAACGTCGTTCTGTAGGCCCATAAGGCTTCTAACAACTTCTCGTGCCAATTTCTTTTGTTTTCGTCCAAAGTTTTCTTTAGGATTTAGACGAGAGTTTTATTAAAAGCCTCGGCCAAGCCGTTTGCTCTTGGGTAGTAGATCGTTGAATAGTGCCAGTCAATCCCGTGTCTTCTGACAAAAATGTTGATCTTTGTACATCTGAACGCAGACCCATTATCTGAAATAATTCTGCACGGTACCCCGAAATGGTAGACGACTTGATTTTTGAAGAACTGTAGCACGTGATGTGCTTTCACTTCTCTGAGTGGTATAGCTTCTGCCCATTTGGAAAAGTTATCTGTCGCTGCAAGAATGAAGCGATGTCCTCTTGAAGAAGGCAGTTCTATTGAACCCACGATATCTGTGCCCCAACACTCAAATGACCATGATACGATTGTCAGATGTAGCACATTTGGAGGTTGATGTAGAACCACTCCATGCACTTGGCACTGGTTACAGCTCTTTGCAACTTTCGTGCAGTCGGTCATCATCGAGGGCCAGTAGTACCCTAGTCTCTTAATCTTCATTTTCATCTTTGGACCCGACTGGTGAGCGCCACAAAGTCCTGAGTGCACTTCTTTAACGATTTCACGTGCCTCGGACTCGCTCAAGCACCGTAATCACATCTGGTCGAAAGACCATCTGTATAACGTATTGTTTATTAATGCGTATGACAGAGTTCTTTTCTTAATCTGATGGGCTAACGATTTATCGTCCGGTAGGTTTCCTGTTTGCAGGTAGTTATTAACGATTACCGCCAATCCTCTGTAGTTTCTGTCACTGCTGCGACTGTGTCTTCTTCTTTTTCTAACTTGTGTATTGCATCCATGTCGACCTGTGAGAGGACCTGTCATCCCTGAACTGACATTTCAACTGACTCGTCCCGTAAGCAGGCAAACTCTTGTAAGGCGGGCTAGCGCGTCTGCAAGAGCATTTTTTCTTCTGGGGATCATGTAGATCGTTACATTCAGAATCTATTCCAACAACTTCATGGCATACTGAAAGTACTGCTTGAGTCTTGGTTTCATAATCTTGTACTGTCCTGCGACTTGCTAAATGATCAACTGTGAATCTCCGTAGATATTAATATCTGTTATCCCCATCAGAATGGTTAATTCTAGTCCAGTTACAAGGGCTTTGTATTATGCTTCGTTATTCATACACGGTTCTGTTAGATGGTAGGAATACCTTAACATCCCCCGCTTCGATGTTATAAATATTAATCTGATTCCTACCTTACCGACACTATCGTTTGCAATACTTTATCCTTCTGCGCTGAAGATGCTCTGTCAAAGTACAGTTCCCAACGCTGATCATCAGGGTCTTCTAGGCTCATTATCTGCTCGTCTGGCAAGTCGTTGTTAAGAGGCGATTCTGCCGGTAAAGGGTATGCTGCAAGGAAGTCTGCTAGGACTTGTCCCTTTATAGCATGAAGAGGAATGAAAGTTATATCGAATTGCAATAGTATCATAGACCACCTGGCAAGTCTGCCGGAAAGTGTTGGTCAGGTCATCAAATATTGAAATGGATTAAACTTTGAAATAAGGTTAACCATATGAGAAAGCATGTAATGCCTGAGCTTTTGAGAGGCAAAGATCAAGGCCAAATAATGCTTCTCAATTGGGGGATATTTTACTTCTATCAGAACTAGACGACGACTTAAATAGTAAAGAGCATTTTCTTTACCCTCGTCATTGACCTGGGCTAGCAGGGCTCCGAGAGAGTCATCTATGGCTGCAGTATAAAGTATCAAAGGTCTACCCGAGACTGGAGCTGCTAAGACAGGAGGTGTCATTAAATAGTGTTTAATGTCCTCGAAGGCCCATTGGCATTTCTCTTCACAAACGAATTTGGCATCCTCCTTAATTAATGCCGAGAAGGGCTGACACCTACCAGACAAATTCGAGATAAAGCATCGAAGATACACCAACTTCCCTTGAAATGATCATAGTTGTTTCAAGGTTTTAGGAGGTAGCATTTCTAAGATAGCTTTAATCTTCTCCGGATCGATTTCAATTCCGTGATGTCAGACAAAGAATCCTAAGAATTTCCCAGAGGCGACGCTGAAGGCACATTTCAGGGGATTCATCTTAAGATTAAATTGTCTTACTCGCTCGAAAATAATTCTCAAATAATACAGGTGATCTTCTTTCAGTTTGTTCTTGATGAACACATCATCCACGTAGCACTCGACTTGGTTGTGAATGAGATCATCAAAAATCCTTGTCATTGCTCTTTGGTATGTTGCTCCTGCGTTCTTTAATCCGAAAGGCATTACTGTGTAGCAGTATATTTCGATTGGCGTTCTGAAGGCTGTGAGCTTTTCATCTTCCGGTGCCATCTTTATCTGGTTGTATCCTGACGATCCATCCATGAAAGAGAAGACTTCGTGAGTCAACGCGATGTCGATCATTAATTCTGGAATTGGTAGCGGGAATTAATCCTTTGGGCATGATTTGTTCAAATCTTTGAAATCCATGCAGATTCTGATCTGTCCATTCTTCTTTCTGACTGGTACCACATTGGCTAACTAAGTTGGATATTGCTCTTCACAGACAAATTTAGCATCTATTAGCTTCTTAACTTCAGCTATAACTTGTTGTTCGATCTCTAGACACATTCTTACGGGAGCTTGCACATGGAACGGCAGTGTGATCCACTCCTAGTTTGTGAACTGCAACTTCTAGAGCTAATCCTGGCATTTCATCATAACTCCAAGCAAAACAGTCCTTGAATTCCATTAATAGCTTTATCATTGCTTTAGAGACTTCTTTATTGAGCAAGGAGCTAACAAAGGTCGGCCTAGGCTCTTCGCTAGTACTTAAGTTAACTTCCATTAACTCATCTATTTTAGATTTAATTTCTTCTTCGAATTCTGGCAAAGCCTCTTCAATTGGTAAATCTTTTGGATCGTCTGAAGCTTCCAAGCAATCTTCACCAGGCTCGCAAGTGATAACCAAGCAAAATCTGTATCATCAACTGATCCTACTGTGCCGAATCCGAGACCATGTTTTGAATTGGGAGGCCGACTGGCATTATTCATAATGTCTCAAAGTGTTGTGATCAACCTTTTGTCCATTGTTTAGGTAAGACACCACGTTGAATTAAATTCTGAACACAGGGAGAGTACCACTCAAAAGGCAATTCCATTAATTCAGGTGCAGCAACATCTTCAAATTGTACATCATTTTCGATTTTGGAAGAAGAAGTACTACGGTAGAGTTTGATCGGCTTATTACCGTCACCATGTACTTCTTTGATCAACATACCCTCGACCTCATTAGGATAGATCGGGTTCAGGGTCATGGTATACACATAGTGGTTAATCTTTCCGTTCATTGATTTGTATTCTTCATTCTTTTCGTCTTCAAGAGAGATCTTGAACTGGGGATTCTTCGGACTTATTGTCGCTGCTTCTTTCTTAATTTCTTCTTCTTCAGAACTGTTCTACCAATCAACACCGATGACCGGTTTCTTCTGTCCAATTGTTCCACCGTTTCTTCCACGACCTCGTCCCTGACCTTGACCTCGGGTGCGAGTTCTGGAGCAACCTTCACCATCTCGCCGTAAGGGAGTGGTGAGTAACTGTTGGACTAAAATTTTAGGTTCTTCATCATCTCGAACTTCTTTTGCTCCATTTGGTCTGGTGTTTCTGGAGAAGATTATTTTCTTCGGAGGCACGTAGTAGGCTGCATCTTCGTGAATTCTGATTTCATGCACGGAGAATGGTTGCAAATCACCTTTGATACACTGTTCTCCTCCTTCATAATACTTTATGCACTGGTGCAGAGATGACGGTACCATCCAATTTTCACTGATCCACGGCCGACCCAGTAGAGTGTTGAACGATGTCTCAGAATCAATTATGTGAAATTTTGCGGTTGTCTTTGCTAAATCACCGGTCTTCATTAATAGTGTTATCGATCCAAGGGCTCTTTCTCCTTTCTGATTGAAGCCTCTTAATAACATCTTGTATGCTTCAAGTTTGCGAGCATCAATTTCCAAATATGCTAATGTTTGAAGGCTCACTATGTTGATTGATGCTCCTGGATCAACTAACACATTGGAGAGCGTAAACATTCTGATAGTGACCGAGATGTACAACGGTCAATTGTGATCAGCTGTTCCAAGTAGTAGATCATTGTCCGTGAAGGTAACACCATGCTGTTCTTTTAGCGAGCAAATCTCATCTGAGGAATTACTGGCCATTTCAGCTAAACAGATTTCTGGATCAAGTAAGGCCTTGATCAGAGTTTCTCTCATCTCCTTTGACAGGATCAGAACGTCGTAGATGCTCATTTTGGCTGGTGGCTTCCTAAGATGGGCTAGCACATTGTAATCCACTTTATTACCAGGCTCTTCAGTCTCTTCCCGAATGGGCAATTCTTTCACTGGGGTTGGCTCTTCCTGAGCAACCACCTGCTTTCCTTTATCCTTTGGACCCATACTCGGGGGTAGAACTTTTTTGCTTCTTAGATTGACTTCAGTTATTTCTTCTGCATCCGGTGCTGAATCTGCTGGTGTCTCCTCTTGAATCGGAAAAATTGGCTTTTCTGGAGATGCTTCGGAATCTAATAACTCCAATTCTATCGTGATTGTAGTTCCTCGGAATTCACAAATGGACTCGTTGCTTGTTGAGCTCTCGTAGCCATCCTTGTGAATGTCTTCTCCTTCGTTGTGGTTATCGAGGTTTAGTATGATTTGAGAATCATTATTTATATCAAAATCGAGATCCAGATTAGGTTGGTTGCCGTTAGTTACGTAATTGTTAGAAACAGTCAAAATGTAGCCAACATCAATACTCTTATCATTATAAGATCCCGTCGGGGTGAGCAAATAATCATACAAAGTCAGAGGTCTGAGGGATTTCTCTCCCGAATCAGAAACAACCATCCTAGGATAAGCACCCCTAGTCTACCCTTCGGAACCTCGGTCTTCTTTTCTTCCACGATCTTCTCCTTCTTCTGGGGTGGTTCTTCAATCGCAAGTGATAGTATCGGCTTGACAGGTTTCAAACTCTGAGTTGAAGCGCGCACCAAAGCGGTCTGGATATGAACCAAAATTTTCTTAAAAGATTTTGTCTAGATGGTACTCCATCCATCATTGGTCGTGTAAGGGTCTATCGGAACAATAGGATCCGTTGAAATAACATTGACGGAACCTCCTTTTTGGGGCTCCTTCATGTATTCCTTCGGGATCGTTATGTTCCCTCTCCGGAGATTATCATCAAGCCAACTCTTGAAAGTGATGCAATCTTCTATTTTGTGTCCGAGCAACCGGTGGTAGGAACAGTATTTCGGATGATCCTTCTTGTCGTCTTCTTCTGGCCTTTTGGGCTCTGGTAGTTGAAAGTCGGGTGTTTTCATTAAACTGCGAAACATCTTTGCCACAGCTTCAGTCTTGAAGGTTATTCCTTATTTAGAAGTTCCTTCAAAGCACGTGGCGAATGAGGCGGTAGTTGATCATGCTGCCATGATTCATAGCTCGGTCGAGGTTATTGATAACTCTGTTGAGGTTGCTGATAAATCCGTTACGGTGGTTGATAACTAGGTTGTGGTCGCTCTGGCTGTATTTACATTGGCTGCTTACCTTTATCCACTGCCATGACGATCCCATATATCTTTTCAAATGCTTTTACGGGCTTCTGCTTATCAGTCTTGTCAACAAAACTCAACTGCTTTGCCTCCTCCTGCAAGCTCCCGGCCTTGTTAAGCAACTTCTCGAAAGTCTTAATTGTGAATCCTTTGAGGAGAAGCGTTATCGGGCCATGGATACTCTTCAGTAGGATACCGACTGCATGCTTTTCCTGAAGCTGAGGCTCACACCTCATGCTTAAATTCCTCCATTGAAGTATGTAATCCACTAAAGTTTCGTTCAGTTTCTGTTGCTCCACCACTAGATCACCGATAGTGATGTGGTGTCGAGCCCCGGTAAACCGCTTAAAGAAAAGGTTTTCTAATTCTTAAAATGTCTTGGGCGAACCATTTGGCAATTACGCATACCAATCGAAGGCAATCCACGACAAGTTGCGACAAGGCCGACGAAAGAGTAAAGCATCGCTCCCACCGACATTGCAGCAACTAGCACGAAAATGTGCGACATGTTGTCGGGGGTTTCCCGTACCATCGAAAGTCTTGAACAGAGGTGGTACGAAGCCTTTCGGGTATTAGAGTGCATCAAATTCTTCAGGGTAAGGTCAACCCGTCTGAATAGATGTTCCACTCTTAGACTGGGCTAAGGCTTCTCGCACCTGCTGTTCTACCATATTTTTAATATCTTTTTCGGGAGTCATGCTCTGTGCAGAATCTTTCTTCGGTTGTTCATCTCCATTAACGAACGTGATTTCTTTTTCTCCATCGACAATGTGAATGATCTCGGGGGTGTTTCGCTCTGAGGTTGAAGCTGACTCTGGAGAGTGGCTAAGGCGGCTGCCATCTCTTCCATCCTCTTTGTCATCTGAGAAATTGTATTATTGAAGACACGCTCTCATTACTTCTGGCTCATCTCTTTCTGAAGTTGGCAGAACTCCTTGCGAAGCTGACAATGCTCGGGTCTCGACCATATTGATCTCGGCATACTCTTCATCCATAAACTCTGATGAATCAACTTCAGTTCCTAATTTTTCTCCTCTTTCCTTTGCTAACCGTCGGATTTCCATCCTCAGCTTTCCTATGACATCCTCAAGTGGTCTTTTCCAAACGGTTTCGCGGTTGTCATGTGATGACTGTTGAACTTCTTTTTTAAGAGTTTCTATTAATGTAGTGGCGCTTTCTTCAGATTCAGGTTCTCTGACGAGACTCCTCTTTCCAGAACATTGTGTCAGTATCGGTTCAACAATAATAGGTTGCCACACCATCCTTCTTGCAGTAGAAGGCCTAGGACCAGATGGTCTGTTGGCTGTACGCTGGTAGGTGGTGTCCTCCCTAATATGGTGACCTGACACGATAACAGGCAAACTTCTCTCACTAGCTCTCACTTTCTTCCTTGGTCTCTTTGGAGCAATGACAGGGCCTACTCGCGGTCCGAGGCGGGATTTGACTAGAACTCGTCCCATCCTTCTTAAGATCTCTGATACAAGGCACCCTTCTTTTTTAGCTAGCTTCTCCACTACGGCTTGCAGTCAGGTAAGCGGCGTAGTGTTGGCCCTCTTCCTCTTACAGTCACTATAGTATGCAAGTCAGGGTAATGCAGCGGCGATCCTCCGGACATCTTCCTCATCCGATGCAGCAGAGAGAGTGTGGAATCTACTCCCTCTCAGCGGCGGTGAAATTTCGAGCGAGTTCTTCTTCTTCCTCGGGAATCTCTTCCGGAAAAGCAACTTCGGCGGCCTTGGCCTTCTCGATCCTGGCGATCTTTCTGCTTCTATTTCTTCTTTGAGTCCAAGTTAAGGGTGTAACTTCTGAACTGGACCCTATCTCGAAAACAGATGGCAATGCAATAAAATCTGCACCCTCCACGGTAACAGGCCCATCAACAACTTGGATTTCTTTTCCTTTCAGTTTGGCAGGAGTCGAGGTAGGTGCAAAGATGACCAGACCGGTGGGGGTAGAGATAACAGTTGTCTTACGAATAACAGTGTTCCTTTTAGTTGGGACCCTTTGCAGGGGAGGGAACTCTTGAGCAATTTCAAGTTGAACTCAATTATGGGCTCCTCAGTTTCCGGTACTTTGTTCATTAGTGCGAAGAGAGTAATGTCAGCAAAGTTAATATCTGTGTTATCGAATCCTTGTCTGAAATGAATGACCGCATCGTTAGGCAGCTCGTCCTTATAGACAGCCAAGTCTATCCTGTTGGTGAAGGAGAAAATGAGCTTTAGTGCAGACAATTTCTGCAGGGTAGATTTTAAGCGTCAGTTCCGATTTATGCTTTCTTTCGTCGGAACGAAGAAAGAGAGGAACTTTCACTTAAACGAGTCCGAACACATTCCCATTTATCCTTCTGTTTTCTTAATTTTATTTACAAGATATTTTTGGATTTTGTATTATTTGTGTATTTGTGGTTCAACAGAAAGTTCATTTATTAAAGAGTTTACTTACTAGAAGGTTTGTTCATTAGGAACAAAACAAATTAAAAAGGGAAAGGTTAAGAGAAAGGTAAGGGACCCAATCGAGAAACTGAAAAGAAAGAGAGAGTCTCACAAGACTTCTCGACCCAAGGAACCACTCCTAAGCTAACACTTATTGGGGGTCCACCCTACCTCAAGGAAGTAAAAGGATTCTGAAACCTTTCTGTTTAGGGGTGTCTAAACAGTGGCTTAAAAATCTAAGAGAGTTGACTATACCCGTTCAAGAAGGAAATGAACGTGGTATTTCAACGGAAAGAATGATAGTTTGATCCACCAGGGATATGGACTCACTACCGATTTATGAAAGCAAAACCATCTGATCAAAATGGAAAGAGGAACTAGTCCCAAGTGGAGTCGCCAGAAATTGTCGGCATATTTTTAGGTTTGTGTGTTTTGAAAAAGGGGGTCGCCTACAGAAATTGTCGGTGAATTTTAAATTTTAAATTTAATTTAAATATATATATATGTATATATAATTTAGAAAGTAGCATTTGATTTTGAAAATAATTTTAAGTTTGAAAATTTTAAGATATGAAATCAAACCGATCTCACATCCCAAATAGTTTATATAAACGCGCACCACATCACAAACCGTGCATCTATTCTGAGGAATAGACACACTATTTGATGATGGGGCTCGATTAAATAAACTAGAAGATTTGTGACATCTGTTTGGTCTGCGAACTAATTTTATAAGCCGACAAGTTCACCTCCTTAATATAAATGAATTAAGCACGGTTTATATTACCTGGGTTCTTAAAGTTCCCTATAAGGGCAATCCCCTATAGTTAATTACATCCTAAAAGTCCGAAGACACTTAAGAAAACTATCGATAATGATCAGTGGTTTTGCTCTCAATAATTTCAATGTTTAAGGTTTCAAACAAATTGGATTTTGAAAATTTCAATAGGGAATGCATCAAATTTGGAACAGTTTATTTTACGAATCCAATGGAGGAGAAGTAGGGGATGTCACAGACCTGAAGTGAACTTCGGTGACTTTCCAACTATCCTATTGTTTGGCTTCAATTTGAGAATTTATTTAATGTTTTAATTCTGCCAATTTTAATTAATTAGGACTTATATTTGTATGACATAATCACACAAACAACCTCGAAGATATGAGGGTTTATGTCGTATCAAACAACTACCTCAGAATCCTAAGACCGGTTAGGACTTAATTTGCATAATATGATTATGCAAATGCCTAACAGAAAGTTGAGGATTTATGTTGCACTAGACAAATTACCTCAAAATCCTATGGCTTTATTATTTAACACTAAGAAAGGTTTAGCTGATGTAGATTCAAGTTTTGTTGATGACGATGGTCGTGCTGCCCACTATGCTCTAAGCTCCTTGTCGTTGCAGAGGTTTAGTTTTAGAAAGTGAAAATCAGGAGATGAGAGAAGTGTTTTGTTTTAGAAGAGTTTTAAGATTCAAATATCTTAATTTTTTATTAGGGGAATCTTAAAGTTGATTATAACAACACCGGTTAAGATCCCACGGTTCCATCATTTTCGAACCGTTATTTTTATCGGATTCACTTAGTCCAAATGAATTTGCTAAACTCAACTGAATGAGTTCCACACTTTCATTTAGACCGTGGGAAATCCCGTTAGCAACACGTAGGTTACATCATCCGAGGTATTCCTGATCATCCAGTGAGACATTTTAATTTAATTATAATTGTAGTTTTGTTGTTCTATTTGTGATTAAAATTTTGAGTTGTTTTATATTTTGAATGTTGTGGCGGTGAATTTTATCTTGTTGTGATTTTTAATTTAGTTTTGGGTTTCAGTTTTGTGGCTATCCAAAAGGTTTCAGTATTCATGCAGGGTGATATTCTTGTCTAACATGCAAGAAAAGTAAAGTGCAGTATAGGTAAGTAAATTACAATAAAGTAAAAGCGTACCTAGAGGATCTTCTCATCATTCCGAGCTGCACTTAAGACACATGTCGGAGCATTTTATATATTTGCAAGATAATACCTAAGTAGAGCTAAGGGAAGGTTTTGGTTATCTACCAAAATCCTAATCCTATCACTAGTAAATTCCTATGACGTCTAGGTTCTTGTGTTTTACGTATTCTTTTCTTCACCAAAGAACAATTAAGTTCAACTGTTCTTCTAAAACATCCCATTATATTGAGAAAGTGCTTAGGACGGGTCCTAAACATCTTTTCAATGCTTCTGGGATTATTTCGAATCCAAATGAATTTCATTGTACTGGTGAATTGGTCCAAAAGGTTTAGTTAAGTTTTGTTTCTTGCTCAGTGAACTTAGATGTTTTAATTATTTTATGAGAGAGGTGACATTAACTTGGCGTTTCACTTAAGAGTTATGTGAGTGAAAGCCTTTAGGGGCAGGTTAGGTTATTAAGAAACTTAACATCTTGTTTGAAGTTGATTTTGTTTTTTTTTTAAGAATGATCCAAATTAATTATAATATTTTAGTTTAATTATAATTGTCTTATGTTATTTCAATTTGATTGTGTAATTTCAAAAGTTGATTTAGTTGTTTTTTAAAATTGTTTTAACTTTAAATTTAATTTAATTGTGTTGATTTAAAGTTGATTTTGATTTAGTTGTATTAATTTGATTTTGATTTAAAGTTGATTAAATTATTTTAAAATTGTTTTAATTTAATTATATTTTTTTAATTAATTAGTTCATTTTAAAATTATTATTATTATTTTTAATTTAATTTATTATTTTTATTTTAATTCAATTAATTATTTTATTTTATTTTTAATTATTTTTTTAATAATTTTTTTTAATTTAATTAATTAGATTATTTTAAAATTATTTTTAATTTAATTAATTATATTATTTTAAAGTTATTTTTAATTTAATTATCTTAGAAATTATTTTAATTTGATTATTTAATTTATCTTAGAAATTATTTTAATTTGATTATTTAATTTATCTTAGTTTTCATTAATGAGTTATTAAATTAATTTTAAGTGATATTTGATTTCTATCATTAATTAAGGGTTAAGATTAATAAATTAATATCTTCCAAGATTAAACCCCTTCACTTAATACATTCTCTTTTAATTAACTTTTAATTTTCAATAATTTAAGAAATTATAATCATTTTGTTTATGTTGGAAAGGTGATAAATGTGTTCCTACCCGTTAACCCCCTATGTTTCAATTATCTAATAAGATTAAGGTCAAGCATTTCCCTTTACCCTTAAATGAGCCTAAATATTAAAAAAGGCTAGATTTCAATAATTACCATTTTGCCTCTTAGGCTTGTTCACTTCATAATTCATTAAATATAACTCAAATGACTTTAAAATCTTTATTTCACCCTACGCATGGGTCAATTAAAATATCAGTGGAGAAAATGAGATTTTTCTGAATTTAATTTAATTTATATATTTATTTTAATGTAAAAATGGGATTTTTTAATGAAAAATCAATAACATGACCAAGGAAAGACCTATGACTTTGAAATTTTTACTGGAAGTGACCCTTGACCAGAGAACTATTTGGACCGAAGTTGGGGATTTTTTCAGTTTTAATTTAATTATTAGAATTATATTACGTTCTGGAGTATTAATTCATTTTAAAATATTTTAAAGGTGGAAAAATTAATTTTATATTTTTAGAAAATCTCTCTACAGTCAAGGAATCCAGAGAAACAAATTTTATATTTTTTTTAATTTTTCTTTGATTTATTCGAATTATTTTAGTGGAAGGTTAAGAAAATTCATTTTTTAAATGTTAAAAATTATCCTAGGCCTTTAAAAATTAATATCTTAACTTAGAGACTTAGGAAAAATATTTTGATGGGGTTCCAAAGTGATTAGGAGACCAAATATGATATTTTGGTGAATTTTTATATTTTTGTAATTTTTTATAATTTTTAATTATGAAATATTGAAAAAATGATTAAAAATCAATTTTTTATGAAAAATACAATTTTATTTTTACTGGACTCCTCTGATCACAGAAAACTCTCAACATTAATTTGGTGAATTTTTGAAATGTGTTTTGGGTTTTATGATTTTTTTAATTTTTAAAATAGCTATGTCATTTAATTAATTCATTTAGTAGGTTAAATTATTTCCAATTGACTTGAAATTTTTTTGTAAGGTTTCCCTGATCCTAAGTGTCAATGGAGAGTTTATTTCAAGTGATTTTGATGTGTGATTACTCCTACGTAATTAAAGTTCAGTTTTAAGGTCTTAGCTAAATTAGAGTTTATTTTATCGAAATAAATCATGAGTTAATTTTATGTTATATCCCAGGTTAAAGGGAACACCCCTAATTTTTCTAGATTTTTCTAAGTAACATGATAATTTTTATAATTATTATAGCAAAACTGATGCATAAAATTGAAAAATAGATATCTCATCATGAAGATCTTCTCGGACTTTGGAAAAATCTGGAAAGATGCACCATTATGCATAAAATAACATATCAAAATTTCAAGTTATAGTGAAGCTCCTACATTTATGAAGAATTAAAAGATTGAAAACACCATTTAATTAATTAAAAATAAAATATGCATAAAATAAATATGAAATTACTTTCATATTATTCTCCTCATTTCAGTGAGCAAGTGGGTTTTTTGATTTTATTTTTTTGAGTTTTCTAGGCAAAATTAGGATTTTTTGAAGTTTGGTGTCAAAAATAAATAAAACAATTCATTTTCCCGGTCAATCGCCACGTGTCGCGCTTCTATTGGCTAGAGGGTTGGCCTTCGCTTTCAGCTGGTCGTTCGATACATGCGTGATCGGACGGCTGCTGCACCTCTCTTCAACTGCTATTCACCCAAAACCACCCACCTTCAAACCTTGATATCTTACTCGTTTCTCAACGAAATTGAGTGATTTTTTTTAAATGAACGTCTAATCGAGTAACACACATCTATATGGTGATGATATACTTAAAGCATGTGAATATTTACAGAAATTTAAAATAAGCTCGGTTTGAGATTAATTGGGTCAATTAGGGTTAATTCATGGTTTGGGCCTGGTTCACTCACCAAGGCTTGATTTGGGCTGATGGGAGATCAATTGGGTCAGCCCCCTTTAGGTGGAGAAGTCCCCATGCAAGGTGATTAGGATAAGCATGTGTAAGGGTGTGACATAAAAGTGTTAAAAGGCTTTATTAAGAGAGGTGGAAAGTGGCTCACCTATCTCCCCAAGATGGTATGGTGAGGTGAGCATGACCCTCATGGCTAATATATGGCTTGGCGCAAAGCTTTATGGCTCTCATTTGGCTCCTTCATGGCTCACGTTTGGCTTGGGAGCTTTCATGAAAGGGGATTTTGAAATATTTTGGATTTTTGGTGAAAATTGTCAAGATGCTTGATTTGGAATAATTTGATGATGAATTTGGAACCTTAGACAAATAATTTAATCAAAGGGATGATGAAATGATAATTGGCATGTGGGTTTTTGAGTGGATTTGGGATAATTGAAGTGATTTAGCTCATGGACTTGATTTTGGGCCTTTAAATTTGGGGTAAACTTGGGCTTGAGTTTGGGTTAGGTTTGGGTCAAAATTTGGGCTAAGTGAATGTTGAGTTTGGTTTAGGAAAGTTTGGAAAAGATTTGGAGTGATTTTGAATTGAATTGGATGATCAATTTGGTGGATTTGGACATAGGGTCAATTTTGAGCTTTAAAGGCAAATTTGGAATTTTTGATCAAATTGGGGTATGTGGTAGTAGAACAAAATGATGTGGAGAATATTTTGGAATTTTTGGGATTTTTTTTTGGAATTTTCGAAATTTTTAGCTATGAAGGGCATTTTGGTAATTTTGGGGAGTTTGGGGGTAAGTGGTCAAAAGGCTTAATTAAAGGCTCAAGGTGGTTTATAAAGAAATTTGGAGTCAAAAAAAAATGTCCGGGGTCATTTTTGATTTATGTGGAAGGTTTTATGAATCCCAGACCTTTTTTTTTTTAAGTATCAGCTATTTTGGCCGCGAGGGGCCCAAAGATAGCTCAGAAGTATGGCATGTTTACAGTCAAACTTCTAGATTTGATGAGAGGAATGCTCTGGAATGTTTTTTTTGGACCCTTTTCAGGGGCAATTTGGTAATTTTGGGAGAGTTTAGGGTCCGGGGGTTAAAAATTGAACTTTTAGGAAAAAAAAAGATTGATTAAATGTGAGTAAAATGAAACCATTTTGGTTGAGCCATGAAGTCATGTTAAGCTCATAAAAGCCATGAGAGGACTCATTTTAGACATTCAATATGTTGTTCCTAACCCTCTTAGCCAGGGGCTTGGGGGTTGAGGTCCATCCATATGAGTTACCAACATGAGTCAGTGAGCCAAGTTGGGTAAGAGTGGTTTTAGGATTTGGAATGTGTGTGAGAGTGTGGTGTGTGCAAGCTGAACCTTACCAAGACTAGACCTCCCAGGGTAATCCTAAGGCCAAAGAGTCATATAGGAAACTCATCCTTTAAACATTCACATATTGGTTTTAACCCTCCAGGTGGCCTGGGGGTTTACAATAAAAAATGTGGGGTTTGAAGGGAGTTAAGGAGTGTTTGAATTTCTAAATGGTGGGTTTCATTTCTAGTCCTCTAGGATAGTCAAAGGGAAAAGCTATGGCTAGATCCTAAGTACTAAGGAGAGAGAGATTAGACCTCACCAACAATGAGGTCAACATGGTTTAATGGGTTTTTCATTGGGTCAACGATCAACCATTTGACCAAAGTTGACTTTTTGGTGAGAGATTTGCTTGCTAGGTCAATAATTGGTCATTAGGTCAAAAATTGATTATTTTGACCAAAATTAACTTTTTGGTCAAAATTTGACCTATTTGGTCAATGGGTTGGTCATTGGGTCAAGAATTGACCATTTTGACCAAAGTTGACTTTTTTATAAGAATTTGACTATTTGGTCATTGGGTCAAAGAATGACCATTTTTACCAATGTTGGCTGTTTGGTCAAAAGTTGAACTATTGGGTCATTGGGTTGGTAATTGGGTCAAGAATTGACCATTTTGACCAAAGTTTATTTTTTTGGTCAAAAGTTCACCTATAGGGTCAAGGGGATGGTCATTAGGTCAAAAGATTGACTATTTTTGACCGAAATTGACATTTTTGTCAAAAGTTGATCTATTGGGTCAATGGGGTAGTATTTGGGTCAAGTATTGACCATTTTGATCAAAGTTGATTTTTTGATCAAAAGTTAGCCAATTGGGTCAATGAGTTGGTCATTGGGTCAAGGATTAACCATTTTGACCGAAGTTGACTTTTTGGTCAGAGATTGACTGATTGGGTCAATAATTGGTCAATAGATCAAAAATTGACTATTTTGAATAAAACTCAATTTTTAGTCAAAAGTTGACAAATTGGGTCAATGGGTTGGTCATTGAGTTAAGGATTGACCATTTTGACTAAACTTAACTTTTTGGTCAAAAGTTGACCTATTAGGTCTATGGGTTGGTCATTGTGTCAAGGATTGCCATTTTGACCAAAGTTGACTTTTTGGTCAGAGATTGACTTATTGGGTTAATAATTGGTCATTAGGTCAAAAATTGACTATTTTGACCAAATTGACTTTTTTGTCAAAAGTTGACCTATTAGGTCAATGGGTCAAGGATTGACCATTTTAACCAAAGTTGAATTTTTAGTTCAAAAGTTGACCTATTGGGTCAATGTGTTGGTCATTGGGTCAGAAATTGACGATTTTCACCAAATTGACTTTTTGGTCAAAAGTTGACATATTGGTTCAATGGGTTGGTCATTGGGTCAGAAATTGATCATTTTAGTCATAAATTGACCATTTTTATTCAAAAGTTAACAAATTAGTCAATGGGTTGGTCATTGGGTAAAGGGTTGACCATTTTGACCAAAGTTGTCTTTTTGGCCAAAAGTTATTGGGACAGAAATTGACCATTTTAACTAAAGCTTAATTTTTGGTCAAAAGTTGACCTATTGGGTCAATGAGGTGGTTGTTAGGTTAAAATTTAACTATTTTGACCAAAATTTACTTTTTTGTCAAAAGTTTACAAATTTGGTGGGTATATCATTGTGTCAAGGATTGATCATTTTGACCAAAATTGACATTTTGGTCAAAAGTTGACCCTATGGGTTAATGGGGTGGACATAGGTTAAAAATTGACTATTTTGGCCAAAATTAATTTTTTAGTGAAAGGTTGACCTATTGGGTCAATGGGTTAGTCATTTCGAAAGGATTGACCATTCTGACCAAAGTTGACTTTTTGGTAAAAAAGTTAACATATTGGGTCAATGGGTTGGTCATTGGGTTAAGGATTGACCATTTTGAACAAAGTTGACTTTTTGGTCAGAGATTGACTTATTGGGTCAATAATTGGTCATTATGTCAAAAATTGGCTATTTTGACAAAATTGACTTTTTGGTCAAAAGTTGATCTATTGGGTCAATGGGTTGGTCATTGGGTCAGAAATTGACCATTTTGACCAAAGTTGACTTATTGGTCAAACGTTGACCTATTGGTCAATTGGGAGGTCTTTAGGTAAAAAATTGACTATTTTGGCCAAAATTGCCTTTTTGGTCAAAATTTGATCTATTAGGTCAATGAGTTGGTCATTTTGTTAAAAATTGACTATTTTGACCAAAATGAATTTTTGGTTAAAGTTGACCTATTGGGTCATTAAGTCAAAGATTGAACATTTTGACTATATTTGACTTTTTGGTCAAAAGTAGACCTATTGGGTCAATGGATTGGTCATTGGATCAAGGATTAACAATTTTGTACAATGTTGACTTTTAGTTCAGAGATTGTTATATTGGGTCAATAATTGGTCATTAGGTGAAAAATTGACTATTTTAACCAAAATTGAATTTTTAGTCAAAAGTTGACCCATTGGGTCAATGGGGTGGTCATTGGGTTAGAAACTGGCCATTTTGACCAAAGTTGACTTTTTGGTAAAAAATTGACATATTGGGTCAATGGAGTGGTCATTAGGTAAAAAATTGACTATATTGACCAAAATTAACTTTTCTGTCAAAAGTTGACATATTGTGTCAATGGGTTGGTCATTAGGTCAATGGGATGGTCATTAGGTCAATAATTGACTATTTTAACCAATATTGACTTTTTGGTCAAAGGTTGACCAATTTAGTCAATGGGTTGGTCATTGGGTGAAGGATTGACCATTTTGACCAAAGTTGACTTTTGGGTCAAAAGTTAACCTTTTGGGTCAATGGGTTGGTTATTGGGTCTAAAATTGACCATTTTAACTAAAGTTTAATTTTTTGTCAAAAGTTTACCTATTGGGTTTATGGGGTGGTTGTTAGGTTAAAACTTGACTATTTAGACCAAAATTTACTTTTTTGTCAGAAGTTGATCAATTGGGTGGGTATGTCATTGTCTCAAGGATTGACCATTTTGACTAAAATTGATATTTTGGTCAAATGTTGACACACAGGGTCAATGGGGTGGTCATTAGATCAAAAATTAACTATTTTGACCAAAATTGACTTTTTGGTCAAAAGTTAACCTATTGATTCAATGGGTTGGTCATTTAGACAAGGATTGACCATTCTGACCAAAGTTAATTTTTTGGTAAAAAGTTAACCTATTGGGACTATGGGATGGTCATTGGGTCAAGGATTGAGCACTTTGAACAAAGTCAACATTTTGGTCAGAGATTGACTTATTGGTTCAATAATTGTTCATTAGGTCAAAAATTGTATATTTTGTCCAAAATTAACTTTTTCATCAAAAGTTGACTTATTGGGTCAATGAGTTTGTCATTATGTCAAAAATTTACTATTTTGACCAAAATTAACTTTTCGGTCAAAAGTTGACCTATTGGGTCATTAGGTCAAAGATTGACCATTTTTACCATAGTTGGCTTTTTGGTCAAAAGTTGACTGACTGAGTCAATGGGTTGGTCATTGGGTCAAGGATTGACCATTTTGACCAAAGTTGACTTTTTGGTCAAAGATTGACTTATTGGGACAAAATTTGGTCATTAGGTCAAAAATTGACTATTTTGACCAAAATTGAATTTTTGGTCAAAAGTTGACCTACTGGGGCAATTGGTTTGTCATTAGGTCAAAAATTGACCATTTTGACCAACTTTTTGGTTAAAAGTTGACCTATTGGGTCAATTAGGTGGTCATTAAGTAAAAAATTGATTATTTTGACCAAAATTGACTTTTTGGTCAAAAGTTGACATATTGGGCCAATGAGTTGGTCATTATGTCAAAAATTGACTATTCTGACCAAAACTGAATTTTTGGTCAAAGTTATCCTATTGGGTCATTGGGTAAAAGATTGACCATTTTGACCATAGTTGACTTTTGGTCAAAAGTTAACATATTGGGTCCTTGGGTCAAGAATTGATCATTTTATCAAAAGTTGACTTTTTGGTTAATGATTGACTTATTGGTTCAATAATTGATCATTAGGACAAAAATTAACTATTTTGACCAAAATCGAATTTTTGGTCAAAAGTTGACCCATTGGGTCAATGGGTGGTCCTTGGGTCAAAAATTGACCATTTTAACCAAAGTTGACTTTTTGGTCAAAAGTTGACATATTGGGTCAATGGGTGGTCATTAGGTAAAAATTGACTATATTGACTAAAATTAACTTTTTGGTCAAAAGTTGACCTATTATGTCAATGGGTTGGTCATTGTGTCAAGGACTGACTATTTTGACTAAAGTTCACTTTTTGGTCAAAATTTGACCAATTGGGTCAAAGGGTTCGTCAATGGGTCAAGAATTGACCATTTTGACCAAAGTTGACCTTTTGGTCAGAGATTGACTTATTGGGTCAATGATTGGTCATTTTGTCAAAAATTGACTATTTTGGTCGAAGGTTGACCTATTGGGTCTATGGGTTGGTCATTGGGTCATGGATTGACCATTTTGACCAAAGTTGACTTTTTGGTCAAAAATTGACCTATTGGGTTAATGGGTTGGTCATTGGGTCAGAAATTGACCATTTTAACAAAACTTAACTTTTTGGTCAAAAGTTGGCTTATTGGGTTAATGGGGTGGTCATTATGTCAAAAATTGACAATTTTGACCAAAGTTAAGTTTTTTTGTCAAAAGTTCACCTATGGGGTCAGTGTTTTGGTCATTGGGTCATTGATTGGCTATTTTGACCAAAGTTAACTTTTTGGTCAAAAGTTGACCTATTGGGTCATTGGTTTGGTCATTGTGTAAAAGATTGACAATTTCGACCAAAGTTGACTTTTTATTCAGAGATTCACTTTGGGTAAATAATTGGTCATTCGGTCAAAAATTGATCATTTGAAATAAAATTTAATTTTTAGTCAAAGGTTGACCCAATGGGTCAATTACGTGGTCCGGTCCTTATGTCAGAAATTGACCATTTTGACCAACTTGACTTTTTGGTCAAAAGTCGATCTATTGGGTAAGTGGGTTGGTCATTGGGTCAAGGATTGACCATTTTGACCAAAGTTGACTTTTTGGTCCAAAATTGACCTATTAGATCAATCGATTTGCCATTGGGTCAAGGATTGACCATTATGACCAAAGTTGACTTTTTAGTTAGGATTGACTTATTGGGTCAATAATTGGTCATTAGGTCAAAACTTGACTATTTTGACCCAAATTTACTTTTTGTTCAAAAGTTGACTTTTGGGTCAATGCGTTGGTAATTGGGTCAAGAATTGACCATTTTGACCAAAGTTGACTTTTTTTGTCAAAAGTTGACGTATTGGGTCAATGGGTTGGTCATTCGGTAAAAAATTGTCCATTTTGACCAAAGTTAACTTTTTAGTCAAAAGTTGACCTATTTGTTCAATGGGTGGTGATTAGATCAAAATTTTAATATTTTTAACCAAAATTGACTTTGTGGTCAAAATTTAACCAATTGGGTCAATGGGTTGGTCATTGAGTCAAGGTTTAACCATTTTGACCAAAGTTGATTTTTTGGTCAAAAATTAACCTATTGGGTCAATGGGTTGGTCATTGGGTCAGAAATTGACCATTTTGACCAAACTTGACTTTTTGGTCAAAAGTTGACATATTGCTTCAATGGGTTTGTCATTGGGTCCAAGATTAACCATTTTGACCAAAGTTGACTTTTTTGTCAGAGATTGGCTTACTGGGTCAATAATTTGTCATTAGGTCAAAAATTACATATTTTGACCAAAATTAACTTTTTGGTCGAAAGTTGACCTATTAGGTCAATTGGTTGGTCATTAGGTCCAGGATTAACTATTTTGACCAAAGTTGACTTTTTGGTCAAAGGTTAACCTATTGGGTCAACGGGTTGGTCATTGGGTCAAGGATTGACCATTTTGACCAAAGTTGACTTTTTGGTCAGTGGTTGACATATTGGGTCAATAATTGACCAAAATTAAACTTTTGGTCAAAAGTTGACCGATTAGGTTAACGGGGTGGTCATTGGGTCAGAAATTGGTCATTATATCAAAATTTGACTATTTTTAACCAAAATTGACTTTTTGGTCAAAAGTTAACCTTTTGGGTCAATGGGTTGGTCATTGGGTCAAAATTTGACCATTTTAACCAAAGTTAACTTTTTGGTCAAAAGTTGACCTATTTGGTCAATTAGTTGGTAATTGGGTCAAGAATTGACTAATTTGACCGAAGATGACTTTTTGGTAAAAATTTGATCTATTGGGTCAATGGGTTGGTCATTGGGTCAAAAATTGACCATATTGACCAAAATTAACTTTTTGGTCAAAAGTTGACCTTAATGGGTGGTCATTAGGTCAAAATACTATTCTGACGAAAATTGACTTTTTGGTCAAAAGTTGACCTATTAGGTCAATGGGTTAGTCATTGGGTCAAGGATTGACCATTTTGACCGAAGTTGACTTTTCAGTCAGAGATTGACTTATTAGGTTGATGATTGGTCATTAAGTCAAAAATTGGCTATTTTCATCAAAATGGTCAACGGGATGGTCATTGGGTCAGAAATTGACTATTTTAACGAAAGTTGGCTTTTTTTAGTCAAATGTGGACCTATTTGGTCAATGAGTTGGTAATTGGGTCAAGATCATTTTGACCAAAGATGACTTTTTAGTCCAAAGTTGACTTATTGGGTCAATGGGTTGGTCATTAGATCAAAAATTGACTATTTTGACCAAAATTGACTTTTTATTCAAAAGTCGACCTATTAGGCCAATGGGTTGGTCATTGGGTCAAGGATTGACCATTTTGACTAAAGTTGACTTTTTGGTCAAAAGTTGACCTACTGGGTCAATGGGTTGGTCATTGGGTGAAGGATTAACCATTTTGACCAAAGTTGACTTTTTGGTCATAGATTGGCATACTGGGTCAATAATTGGTCATTAGGTCAAAAATTGACTATTTTGACCAAAATTGACTTTTTTCTTAAAAGTTGACCTATTGGCTCAACGGGTTAGTCATTGGGTCAACGATTGACCATTTTTGACCAAAGTTGACTTTTTAGTTAGAGATTGACTTATTGTGTCAATAATTGGTCATTAGGTCAAAAATTAATTTTTTTGACCAAAATTAATTTTTTTGTCAAAGGTTGGTCGACCCATTGAGTCAACGGGGTGATCTTTGGGTCAAAAATTGACCATTTGCACTAAAATTGATTTTTTAGTCAAAAGTTGACCTATTTAGTTAATCAGTTGGTAATTGGATCAAATATTGACCATTTTGACCTAAGATAACTTTTCGTGGAAAGTTGATCTATTGGGTCAATGGGTTGGTCATTGGGTCAAAAATTGACCTTTTTTACCAAAGTTGACTTTTTGGTTAAAAGTTGACCTACTGGGTCGATGGGTGATCATTAGGTCAAAAATTATCTATTTTGACCAAAATTGACTTTTTGGTCAAAAGTTGACCTATTGGGTCAATGAGTTTGTCATTGGGTCAAGGATTGACTATTTTGACTAAAGTTGACTTTTTTGCCAGAGATTGACTTATTGGGTCATAATTTGTCATTAATTCATAAATTGATTATTTTGACAAAATTGACTTTTTGGTCAAAAGTTGAACTATTAGGCCAATGGGTAGATCATTGGGTCAAGGATAGATCATTTTGATCAAAGTTGACTTTTTGGTTAAAAGTTGACCTATTGAGCCAATGTGTTGGTCATTGGGTCAAGGATTAATCATTTAGACCAAAGTTGACTTTTTGGTCAGAGATTGGCTTACTGGGTCAATAATTTTTCATTAGGCCAAAAATTGACTATTTTGACCAAAATTGAATTTTTGGTCAGAAGTTGACCTATTATGTCAATGGGTTAGACATTTGGTCAAGGATTGACCATTTTGACCAAAGTTCACTTTTTGATCAAAAGTTGACTTGTCGGGTCAACGGGTTGGATATTGGGTTAAGGATTGTTCATTTTGAACAAAGTTGACTTTTTGGTCAGAGATTGGCTTACTGGGTCAACAATTATTCATTAGACCAAAAATTGACTAATTTGACCAAAATTGACTTTTTGGTCAAAGGTTGTCCTATTGGGTCAATGGGTTGTTCATTGGGTCAAGGATTAACCATTTTGACTAAAGTTGACTTTTTGGTCAAAAGTTGACCTATTGGGTTAACGGGGAGGTCATTGGGTTAGAAATTGACCATTTTGACCAAAGTTGACATCTTGGTCAAAATTTGACCTATTTGGTTAATGTGTTGGTAATTGGGTCAAGAATTGAACTTTTTGACCAAAGATGATTTTTTTGGTCAAAAGTTGACCTATTGGGTCAATGGGTTGGTCATTGGGTCAAAAATTGACTATTTTGACCAAAGTTGACTTTTAGGTCAAAAGTTGACCTACTGTGTCAATGGATGGTCATAAGCTCAAAAATTCACTATTTTGACCAAAATTAACTTTTTGGTCAAAAGTTGACATATTTGGTCAATAAGTTGGTAATTGCGTCAAGAATTGAGCATTTTGGCCGAAGATGACTTTTTGATTAAATGTTGATCTATTGAGTCAAAAATCGAGCATTTTGACCAAAGTTGACTTTTTGGTCAAAAGTTGACCTATTGGGTCAATGGGTGGTCATTAAGTCAAAAATTGACTACTTTGATTAAAATCGATTTTTTGTCAAAAGTTGACCTATTAGGTCAATGAGTTCGTCATTGGGTCAAGGATTGACCATTTTAACCTAAGTAACTTTCTGGTAAGAGATTGAGTTACTTGGTCAATAATTGGTCATTAGGTCAAACATTTACTATTTTGACCAAAATTGAATTTTTTGTAAAAAAATTATCCCATTTGGTCAACGGGGTGGTCATTTAGTCAGAAATTGACCATTTTTATAAAAGTTGACTGTTCGGTCAAAAGTTGACATATTTGGTCAATGAGTTGTTAATTGGGTCAAGAATTAACCATATTGAACGAAAATGACTTTTTGGTCAAAATTTGATCTTTTGGGTCAAAAGGTTGGGCATTAAGTCAAAAATTGACCATTTTGACCAAAGTTGATTGTTTGGTCAAAAGTTGTCCTATTGGGTTAATTGTTGGCCATTAGGCAAAAAATTGACTATTTTGATCAAAATTGACTTTTTGGTCAAATGTTAATCTATTGGGTCAATGAGTTTATCATTGGGTCATGGATTGACCATTTTGACCAAAGTTAACTTTTTGGTCAAAGATTGACTTATTAGGTCAATAATTGGTCATTAGGTAAAAAATTAACTATTTTGACAAAAATTGAATTTTTGGTCAAATATTAACTCATTGGGTCAACGGGGAGGTCATTGGGTTAGAAATTGACCATTTTGACCAAAGTTGACAATTTGGTCAAAATTTGACCTATTTGCTCAATGTGTTGGTAATTGGGTCAAGAATTAAACTTTTTGACCAAAGATGATTTTTTTTGTCAAAACTTGACCTATTGGGTCAATAGATTGGTCATTCGGTCAAAAATTGACTATTTTGACCAAAGTTGACTTTTTGGTTAAAAGTTGACCTACTGGGTCAATGGGTGGTCATTAGGTCAAAAATTGACTATTTTGACCAAAATTGTCTTTTTGGTCAAAAGTTGACCTATAAGGCTAATGGGTTGGTCATTGGGTCAAGGATTGATCATTTTGACTAAAGTTGACCTATTGGGTCAATGGTTAGTCATTGTGTCAACGATTGACCATTTTGACCAAAGTTGACATTTTGGTTAAAGCTTGGCATTAGGTCAAAAATTGAATATCTTGACCAAAAATGACTTTTTGGTCAAAAGTTGACCTATTGGGTCAATGGGTTGATAATTGGGTCAAGGATTGACCATTTTGACCAAGGTTGTCTTTTTGGTCAAAAGTTGACCTATTTAGGTCAATGAGGCAGTCATTAGGACAAAAATGGACAATTTTGAGCAAAATTAACTTTTTGGTCAAACGTTGACCTATTGGGTGAATGTGTTGGTCATTGGGTCAAGGATTAACCATTTTGGCCAAAGTTGACTTTTTAGTAAAAAGTTGACAAATTGGTCAACGGGTTGGTCTTTGTGTAAGAGATTAACCATTTTCACCAATGTTGACATTTAGGTCATTGTGTCAGAAATTGATAATTTTGACCAAATTTGACTTTTTGGTCAAAAATTGACCTTTTGGGTCAATAAGGTGATCATTACGTCAAAAATTGTAAATTCTGACCAAAATTGACTTTTTGGTCAAAAGTTATCCTTTTGGGTCAATGAGCTGGTCATTGGGTTTATGATTGACCATTTTGACCAAAGTTGACTTTTTAGTTAAAAGTTGACCTATTGGGTCAATGGGTATGTGATTGGGTCAAGGATTGACGACTTTGACCAAAGTTGACTTTTTGGTTAGAAGTTGACCTATTGGGTCAATAATTGGTCATTAAGTAAAAAATTTACTATTTTGACCAAAACTGACTTTTTGGTCAAAAGTTGATCTATTGGGTCAGTGGGTCAAGGATTGACCCTTTTGACCAAAGTTGACTTTTTGGTCAAAAGTTAACATATTGGGCAAGGATTGACCATTATGACCAAAGTTGACTTTTTGGTCAGAGATTGACTTATTGGGTCAATAATTGGTCATTATGTAAAAAATTGACTATTTTGACCCAAATTGACTATATGTTCAAAAGTTGACTTATTGGGTCAATGCGTTGGTCATTGGGTCAAGAATTGACCATTTAAACCAAAGTTGACTTTTGGTCAAAAGTTGACCTATCGGGTCGATGCGTTGGTCATTGGGTTAAAAATTAACCATTTTGACCGAAGTTCACTTTTTGGTTAAAAGTTAACCTATTGGGTCAACGGGGTGGTCATTGGGTAAAAAATTGACCATTTTGACCAAAATTGACTTTTGGTCAAAAGTTGACCTATTTGGTCAATTAGTTGGTAATTGCGTCAAGAAATGACCATTTTGGCCGAAGTTGACTTTTTAATTAAAAGTTGATCTATTGGGTCAATGGGTTGGTCATTGGGTCAAAATCGAGCATTTTGACCAAAGTTGACTTTTTGGTCAAAAGTTGACCTATTGGGTCAATAGGGGTCATTAAGTCAGAAATTGACTACTTTGATTAAAATAGATATTTTGTCAAAAGTTGACCTATTGGGTCAATGGGTTCGTCATTGGGTCAAGCATTGACCATTTTGACCTAAGTAACTTTCTGGTCAGAGATTGAGTTACTTGGTCAATAATTGGTCATTAGGTCAAATATTTACTATTTTGACCAAAATTGAACTTTTTGTCAAAATTTAACCCATTGGGTCAACGGGGTGATCATTGAGTCAGAAATTGACCATTTTGACAAAAGTTGACTTTTTGGTCAAAAGTTGACCTATTTGGTCAATGAGTTGGTAATTGGGTCAAGAATTGACCATATTGAAAGAAAATGACTTTTTGGTTAAAATTTGATCTTTTGGGTCAATTGGTTGGGCATTAGGTCAAAAATTGACCATTTTGACCAAAGTTGACTGTTTGGTCAAAAGTTGTCCTATTGGGTTAATTGGTGGTCATTAGGTCAAAAATTGACTATTTTGACCAAAATTGTCTTTTTGGTCAAATGTTAATCTATTGGGTCAATGGGTTTATCATTGGGTCATGGATTAACCATTTTAACCAAAGTTGACTTTTTGGTCTGAGATTGACTTATTGGGTTAATAATTGGTCATTAGGTAAGAAATTACCTATTTTGACAAAAATTGAACTTTTGGTCAAAAATTACTCATTGGGACAACGGGGAGGTCATTGGGTTAGAAATTGACCATTTTGACCAATGTTGACATTTTGGTCAAAATTTGACCTATTTGGTTAATGTGTTGGTAATTGGGTCAAGAATTAAACTTTTTGGCCTAAGATGATTTTTTTGGTCAAAAGTTGACCTATTGGGTCAATGGGTTGGTCATTGGGTCAAAAATAACTATTTTGACCAAAGTTGACTTTTTGGTCAAAAGTTGACCTACTGTGTCAATGGATGGTCATAAGGTCAAAAATTGACTATTTTGAGCAAAATTGGCTTTTTGGTCAAAAGTTGACCTATTAGGCTAATGGGTTGGACATTGGGTCAAGGATTAATTATTTTGACCAAAGTTGACTTTTTGGTCAAAAGTTGACCTATTGGGTCAATGGGTTAGTCATTGGGTCAAGGATTAACCATTTTGACCAAAGTTGACATTTTGGTTACAGATTGGCATTAGGTCAAAAATTGACTATTTTGACCAAAAATGACTTTTTTGTCAAAAGTTGACTTACTGGGTCAATGGCTTGATAATTGGGTCAAGGATTGACCATTTTGACCAAGGTTGTCTTTTTGGTCAAATGTTGACCTATTTAGGTCATGAGGCGGTCATTAGGTCAAAAATTGACAATTTTGAGCAATTAACTTTTTGGTCAAAAGTTGACCTATTGGGTGAATGTGTTGGTCATTGGGTCAAGGATTAACCATTTTGGCCAAAGTTGACTTTTTAGTAAAAAGTTGGCAAATTGGTCAACGGGTTGGTCTTTGTGTCAGAGATTGACCATTTTCACCAAAGTTGACATTTAGGTCATTGTGTCAGAAATTGACAATTTTGACCGAATTTCACTTTTGTTCAAAGTTAACCTTTTAGGTCGATGAGGTGATCATTACGTCGAAAATTGTAAATTCGACCAAAATTGACTTTTTGGTTAAAAGTTGTCCTTTTGGGTCAATGTGCTGGTCATTGGGTCAAGGATTCACCATTTTGACCAAAGTTGACTTTTTAGTCAAAAGTTGACCTACTGGGTCAATGGGTTTGTCATTGGGTCAAGGATTGACGACTTTGACCAAAGTTGACTTTTTGGTCAAAAGTTGACTTATTAGGTCAATAATTGGTCATTAAGTCAAAAATTTACTATTTTGACCAAAACTGACTTTTTGGTCAAAAGTCGATCTGATAGGGTCGAGTGGGCGAGAGATTGTCCATTTTGACCAAAGTTGACTTTTTGGTCAAAAGTTGACCTATTGGGTCAATGGGTTTATCATTGGATCAGGGATTGAACATTATGACCAAAGTTAACTTTTTGGTCAGAGATTGACTTATTGGGTCAATATTTGGTCATTAAGTAAAAAATTGACTATTTTAACCCAAATTGACTTTTTGTTCAAAAGTTAACTTATTGGGTCAATGCGTTGGTCATTGGGTCAAGAATTGACCATTTTGACCAAAGTTGACTTTTTTGTCAAAAGTTGACCTATCGGGTCAATAGGTTGGTCATTGGATCAAAAATTGACCATTTCGACCGAAGTTCACTTTTTGGTTAAAAGTTGACCTATTAGGTCAATTGGTCAGTCATTGGGTAAAAAATTGGTCATTTTGACCAAAGTTGACTTTTTGGTCAAAAGTTGACCTGTTGGTTCAATGGGATTGTTATTGGCTTAAAGATCAACCATTTTGACCAAAGTAGACTTTTTGGTCAAAGATTGGTTTACTGGGTCAATAATTGGTCATTAGGTCAAATTTTGATTATTTTAACCAAAATTGACTTTTTGGTCGAAATTTCACTTTATTAGATTGATAGGTTGGTCATTAGGTCCAGGATTGACCATTTTAACCAAAGTTGACTTTTTGGTCAAAGGTTGACCTATTGGGTCAATGAGTTGGACATTGGGTCAAGGATTGACCATTTTGACCAAAGTTGACTTTTTGGTAGTAGTTGACTTTTTGGATCTATAACTGGTCATTAGGTAAAAAATTGATTTTTTTGATAAAATTAAATTTTTGGTCAAAAGTTGACCCATTGGGTCAACGGGGTGGTCATTGGGTCAGAAATTGACCATTTTGACCAAAGTTGACTTTTTGGTCAAAAGTTGGTATATTTGGTCAATGAGTTGGTAATTGGGTTAAGAATCTACCATGTTGACCGAAGATGACTTTTTGGTCTAAAGTTGATCTTTTGGGTCAATGGGTTGGTCATTGGGTCAAAATTGACCATATTGACTAAAGTTGACTTTTTAGTCAAATGTTGATTGATTGGGTCAATGGGTGGTCATTAAGTCAAAAATTACTATTCTGACCAAAATTGACTTTTTGGTTAAAAGTTGACATATTGGGTCAATGGGTCTGTCATTGGGTTAAGGATGGACCATTTTGACCAAAGTTGGATTTTCGGTCAGAGTTTGACTTATTGGGTCAATAATTAGTCATTAAGTCAAAAATTGACTATTTTGACCAAAATGGTCAACGGGGTGGTCATTGGGTAAGAAATTGACCATTTTGACCAAAGTTGACTTTTTGGTCAAAAGTTGACCTATTTGGTCATTGAGTTGGTGATTGGGTTAAGAATTGAGCATTTTGACCAAAGATGACTTTTTAGTCAAAAGTTAACTGATTAATTGATGGGTTGGTCATTTGGTAAAAAATTAACCATTTTGACTAAAGTTAACTTTTTGGTCAAAAGTTGACCTATTGGGTCAATTGGTGGTCATTAGGTCAGATTAATTATTTTGACCAAAATTGACTTTTTGGTCTAAAGTTGACATATCGGGTCAATGGGTTTGTCATTGGGTCAAGGATTGACCATTTTCACTAAAGTAAACTTTTTGGTCACTGATTGACTTATTGGGTCAATAATTGGTCATTAATTCATAAATTGACTATTTTGACCAAAATTGACATTTTTGTGCTAAAGTTGACTATTAAATTTAATGGGTTATTCATTTGAGTCGAAGTTGACTGTTAGATCGATTGGTTGGTCATTAGGTCGAAGTTGACCTTTTTGACCAAAGTTGTATTTTTAGTCGAGATTGACTTGTTGGATTAATAATTGGTCATTAGGTCAAAAATTAACTATTTTGACCAAAATTGTATTTTTGATCAAAAGTTGACTTATTAGATTGATGGTTTGTCATTGGTTCGAGATTGACCATTTTGATTAAAGTTGACTTTTTGGTCGAAAGTTGACTATTAGATTGACGGGTTGGTCATTGGGTCAAGGATTGACCACTTTGACCAAAATTAACTTTTTGGTCAGAGTTTGACTTATTGGGTCAATAATTGGTCAATAAGTCAAAAATTCATCATTTTGAACAATTAAATTTTTTATCAAAAGTTGACCCATTGGGTCAACAGGGTAGTCATTGAGTCAAAAATTGACCATTATGACAAAAAGTAACTTTTTAGTCAAAAGTTGATATATTTGGTCAATGAGTTGGTAATTGGGTCAAGAATTGACCATTTTGACCGAAGATGACTTTTTGGTTAAAATTTGATCTGTTGGGTCAATGGGTTGGTCATTGGGTCAAAAATTGATTATTTTCACCAAAGTTGACTTTTTGGTCAAAAGTTGACCTATTGGGTCAATTGGTGATCATAAGGTCAAAAATTGACTATTTTGATCAAAATTGACTTTTTGGTCAAAAGTTGACCTATTGGGTCAATGGATTCGTCATTGGGTCAAAGATTGACCATTTTGACCAAAGTAAGTTTTTTAAAAGAGATTGAGTTATTTGGTCAAAAATTAGTCATTAGATCAAACATTTACTATTTTGACCAAAATTGAATTTTTTGTCAATATTTGACCCATTAGGTCAACGGGGTGGAAATTGAGTAAGAAATTGACCATTTTGACCAAAGTTCTCTTTTTGGTCATAAGTTGACCTATTTGGTCAATGAGTTGGTCATTGGGTCAAAAATTGACCATTTTCGCCAAAGTTGATTTTTTGGTCAAAAGTTGACCTATTGGGGCAATTGGTGGTAATTAGGTCAGTCGAATGTTGACCTATTGGGTCAATGGGTTCTACATTAAGTCAATGATTGACCATCTTGTCCAAAGTTGACTTTTTAGTCGGAGATTGACTTATTGGGTCAATAATTGGTCATTAATTCAAAAATTTACTATTTTGACCAAAATTGACTTTTTGGTCAAAAGTTGACCTATTGGGTCAATGGGTTGTTCATTGGGTCAAAAATTGATTATTTTGACAAAAGTTGACTTTTTGGTCAAAAGTTGACATATTGGGTCAATTAGGTGGTCATTAGGTAAAAATTGAGTATTTTAACTAAAATTGACTTTTTGGTCAGAGATTGGCTTATAGGTTTAATAATTGGTCATTAAGTTAAAAATTACTATTTTGACCAAAAATGACTTTTTGGTCAAAAGTTTATCTATTGGGTCAATGGGTTGTTCATTTCGACAGAAATTAACCATTTTGATAAAAGTTCACTTTTTGGTCAAAAGTTGACCTACTGGGTTAATTAGATTGTCACTAGGTCAAAATTGACTATTTTAACCAAAATTAACTTTTTGGTAAAAATTGACCTATTAGGCCAATGACTTGATCATTATGTCAAAAATTGACTATTTTGACCAAAATTGACTTTTTGGTTAAAAGTTGACCTATTGGGTCAAAGATTGACCATTTTGATAATGGTTGACTTTTTGGTCAAAAGTTGATCGATTGGGTCAATGGGTTGGTCATTGGGTTAGTGATGGACCATTTTGACTAGATTTGCCTTTTTGGTCAAAGATAGACTTATTGGGTCAATAATTGGTCATTAGGTCAAAAATTGACAATTTTGTCAAAAACTGAATTTTTTGTCAAAAGTTGACCCATTGAGTTATTGAGGTGGTCATTGGGTCAGAAATTGACCATTTTGACCAAAGTTGACTTTTTGGTTAAAAGTTGACATATTGGGTCAATAGGGTAGTCATTGGTAAAAAATTGACTAATTGACCAAAATTAATTTTTTGGTCAAAAGTTGACTTGTGTCAATGTGTTGGTCATTGTGTCGAGGATTGACTATTTTGACTAAAGTTCACTTTTTGGTGAAAGTTGACTATTGGGTCAATAGGTTGGTCATTGTGTCAAGGATTGACCATTTTGACCAAAGTTGACCTTTTGGTCAGAGATTGACTTATTAGGTCAATAATTGGTAATTATGTCAAAAATTGACTATTTTGGTGAAAGGTTGACCTATTGAGTCAATGGGTTAGTCGTTGGGTCAGTGATTGACCATTTTGACCAAAGTTGAATTTTTGGTCAAAAGTTGACATTTTGGGTCAATGGGTTGATCATTGCGTAAAGGATTGACAATTGCGAACAAAATTGACTTTTTGGTCAAAAATTGACCTATTGGGTCAATGAGTTGGCCATTGGGTCAAGGATTGACCATTTTGATTAAAGTTGATTTTTTAGTCACATATTAACTTATTGAGTCAATAATTAGTCATTAGGTCAAAAATTGATTATTTTGACCAAAATTAAATTTTTGTTCAAAAGTTGAACCATTAGGTTAACAGGGTGGTCATTGGGTCAGAAATTGACCATTTTGACCAAAGTTAACTTTTTGGTGAAAAGTTAACTGTTGGTCGATGAGTTGGTAATTGGGTCGAGAATTGACCATCTTGACGAAGTTAAATTTTTGGTCGAAAGTTGATCTGATTAGCTCGTTGGGTTGGTCATTGGGTCGAAAATTAGCTATTTTGACCAAAGTTGATTTTTGGTCGAAAAGTTGACTATTGGGATCAATTGGTCAAGGATTGACCATTTTGGCCAAAGTTTACTTTTTGGTCGGAGATTGGCTTTCTGAGTCAACAATTGGTCATTAGCTCAAAAATTTACTATTTGACCAAAATTGACTTTTTGGTCAAAAGTTGACCTATTGAGTCAATGGGTGGTCATTAAGTCAAAATTTGACTATTTTGACCAAAATTGACTTTTTTATGAAAAGTTGACCTATTGGGTCAATGGGTTTGCCATTGGGTCAAAAATTGGTCATTAGGTAAAAAATTGACTATTTTTACTAAAATTGAATTTTTGGTCAAAAGTTAACCCATTGGATCAATGGGTGGTCATTTGCGTCAAAAATTGACCATTTTAACCAAGATAACTTTTTGGTCAAAAGTTGACCTATTTTGACCAACAATGAATTTTTGGTCAAAAGTTAACCCATTGGGTCAAAGGGGTGGTCATTGGGTCAGAAATTGATCATTTTCATTAAAGTTGACTTTTTGGTCAAAAGTTGACCTATTTGGTTAATGAGTTGGTAATTGGGTCAAGAATTGACTATTTTGACCAAAGTTGACTTTTTGGGTTAATCATTTGGTCAACAATTGACCATTTTGACCAAAGTTGACTTTTTCTTTAAAAGTTGACCTATTGGGTCAATGGGTGGTCATTAGATAAAAAATTAACTATTTTGACCAAAAATGATTTTTTGGTCAAAATTTTACCTACGGGTCAATGGGTTTGTCATTGGGTTAATGATTGACAATTTTGACCAAAGTTGACTTTTTGGTCAGAGATTGACTTATTGGGTCAATAATTGGTCATTAATTCAAAAATTGACTAATTTGGTCATTAGGTCAAAAATTGACTATTTTGACCAAAATTAAATTTTTGGTCAAAAGTTGAGACATTGGGTTAACATGGTCATTGGGTTAGAAATTGACCTATTTGGTCAATGAGTTGGTAATTGGGTCAAGAATTGACCATTTTGACCAAAGATGACTTTTTGATCAAAAGTTGATCTATTGGGTTAATGGGTTGGTCGTTGGATCAAAAATTGACCATTATGACCAAAGTTGACTTTTTGGTCAAAAGTTGACCTATTGGGTAAATGGGTGGTTATTCAGTAAAAAATTGAATATTTTGACCAAAATTGATTATTTGGTCAAAAGTTGACCTATTGTGTTAATGAGTTTGTCATTGGGTCAAGGATTGACCATTTTGAGAGATTGACTTATTGGCTGACTAATTTGGTCTTAGGTCAAAAATTGATTATTTCGACCAAAATTGAATTTTTTGTCAAAAGTTAATCCATTGGGCCAACGGGGTGGTCATTGGGTCAGAAATTGACCATTTTGACCAAAGTTGACTTATTGGTCAAAAGTTGACATATTTGGTCAAATAGTTGGTAATTTGGTCAAGAATTGACAATTTTGACCAAAGATGCCTTTTTGGTCAAAAGTTAATCTATTGGGTCACTGGGTTGTTCATTGGATAAAAAATTGACTATTTTGACAAAAGTTGACTTTTTGGTCAAAAGTAGACCTATTGAGTTACGGGGAGGTCATTAAGTCAAAAACGAAATATTTTGACCAAAATTAACTTTTGGTCAAAAGTTGACCTATTGGGTGAATGGGTTTGTCATTGGGTCGAGGATAACCATTTTGACCAAAGTTAACTTTTTTGTCGAGATTGATTTCTTGGGTCGATAATTGGTCATTAATTCGAAATTTACTATTTTAACGAAATTGACTTTTTGGTCGAATGTTAACTGATTAGGCGATGGGTTGGTCATTGGGTCGAAGGATCGATCATTTTGACCAAAGTTGACTTTTTGGTCGAAAGTTGACTGTTGGGTCGATGGGTTGGTCATTGGATCGAGATTGATTATTTTCACAAAGTTGAATTTTTGGTCGGAGATTGGCTCTTGGGTCGATAATTGGTCATTAGGTCGAAACTTAGTAATTTGACCAAAATTTACTTTTTGGTCGAAGTTGACCTGTTGGATCGATGAGTTAGTCATTTGGTCGAGGATTGACCATTTTGACTAAAGTTAACTTTTTGGTCAGAGATTGACTTATTGTGTCAATAATTGGTCATTAGGTCAAAAATTGACTATTTTGACCAAAATTAAATTTTTGGACAAAAGTTGATTGATTGGGTCAACGGGGCGGTCATTGGGTTAGAAATTGACCATTTTGACCAAAGTTGACTTTTTGGTCAAAAGTTGACCAATTGGGTCGATGGGTTGGTCATTGGGACAAGGATTGACCATTTTTACCAAAGTTGACTTTTTGGTCAGAGGTTGATTTACTGGGTCAATAATTGATCATTATGTCAAAAATTGACTATTTTGAAGAAAATTGACTTTTTGGTGAAAAGTTGACTTATTGGTTGGGTTAATGGGTGGTCATTAAGTAAAAAATTGACTATTTTGACCAAAATTATCTTTTTGGTCAAAATTTAACCTTTTGGGTCAATGGGTTTGTTATTGGATCAAGGATTGACCATTTTAAGTAAAGTTAACTTTTTTGTCAGAGATGGACTTATTGGGTCAATAATTTTTCATTAGGTTAAAATTTAACTTTTTAGACCAAAACTGAATTTTTGGTCAAAAGTTGACCTACTAGGTTAATGGGTTGGTTATTGGGTCAAGGAATGGCCATTTTGACCAAAGTTGACTGTTTTGTCAAAAATTGAATTCTTGGGTTAATGGGTTGTTCATTGAGTCAAGGATTGACCATTATATCCTAAGTTGACTTTTTGGTCGGAGATTGACTTATTGGGCTAATTGTTGGTCATTAAGTAAAAAAAATGACTATTTTAACTAAAATTGACTTTTTTGGTCAAAATATGACTTATTTGGTCAATGGGTTTGGTCATTGGGTCAAGAACTGACCATTTTGACGAAAGTTGACTTTTGGTAAAATTTGACTTATTGGGTTGATGGGTTGTTCGATTAGGTTGAGTATTGACTATTTTGACCGAAGTTGACTTTTGGTTAGAGATTGACTTATTGAGTCGATAAACGGTCGTTAGGTCGAAAATTGATTATTTTAACCCAAATTGACTTTTTGGTCAAAAGTGGACCTATTGGGACAATGGGTTGGTCATTGGGTCAAGGAATGACCATTTTTACCAATGTTGACTGTTTGGTGAAAAGTTAAACTATTGGGTCAACAGGTTGGTAATTGGGTCAAGGATTGACCATTATGACCATAATTGATTTTTGGTCAAAAGATGACCTATGGGGTCAATGGGATGTTCATTAGGTGAAAATTTGACTATTTTGACCAAAATTGACGTTTCTGTCAAAAGTTGATCTATTGGGTCAATGGGTTGGTCCTTGGGTCAAGGATTGACCATTTTTATCAAAGTTGATTTTTTGATCAAAAGTTAGCTAGTTGGGTCAAAAGGTTGGTCATTGAGTCAAGGATTAACAATTTTGACCAAAGTTGACTTTTTGGTCAGAGATTGACTGATTGGGTCAATAATTGGTCAGTAGGTCAAAAATTGACAATTTTGAATAAAATTGAATTTTAAGTCAAAAGTTGACCTATTGGGTCAATGGGTTGGTCATTTGGTTAAGGATTAACCATTTTGACCAAAGTTAACTTTTTGGTCAAAGGTTGACCTATTAGGTCTATGGGTTGGTCATTGGGTCAAGGATTAACCATTTTGACCAAAGTTAATTTTTTGGTCAGAGATTGACTTATTGGGGTCATCATTAGGTCAAAAATTGACTATTTTGACCAAATATACTTTTTGGTCAAAAGTTAACCTATTGGGTCAATGCGTTGGTTAATGGTTCAAGGAATGACCTTTTTGACCAAAGTAGACTTTTTGGTCAAAAGTTGATCTATTGGGTCAATGGGTTGGTCATTGGGTCAGAAATTGACCATTTTCACCAAATTAACTTTTTGGTCAAAAGTTGACATATTGGGTCAACGGGTTGGTCATTAGGGCAGAAATTGATCATTCTAAACAGAAATTGACCATTTTAGTCAGAAATTGACCATTTGTGGTCAAAAGTTTACCAATTTAGTTATGGTTTGGTCATTAGGTCAAAAATTGACAATTTTGACCAAAATTGACTTTTTGGTCAAAAGTTGACCTTTTGGGTCGATGGGTCGGTCATTGGGTTAAGGATTGACCATTTTGAACAAAGTTGACATTTTGGTCAGAGATTGACTTATTGCGTCAATAATTGGTCATTTGGTCACAAATTGGCTATTTTAACCAAAATTGAATTTTTAGTAAAAAGTTGACCTATTGGGTTAATGGGTTGGTCTTTGGGTCAGAAATTGACCATTTTAACCAAAGTTGACTTTTTGGTCAAATGTTGACCTATTGGGTCAAGTGGGAGGTCATCAGGTAAAAAATTGACTATTTTGACCAAATTTGACTTTTTGGTCAAAATTTGATCTATTGGGTCAATGAGTTGGTCATTTTTTCAAAAATTGACTATTTTTACCAAAATGACTTTTTGGTCAAAAGTTGACCAATTAGGTCCTTAAGTAAAAAATTGACCATTTTGACCATAGTTATCTTTTTTGTCAAAAGTTGACCTATTAGGTCAATGCGTTAGTCATTGGATCAAGGATTGACCATTTTGTCCAAAGTTGATTTTTTAGTTAGAGATTGTCTTATTGGGTCAATACATGGTCTTTAGGTCAAAAATTGACTATTTTAACCACAATTGAATTTTTGGTCAAAAGTTGATTGGGGTGATCATTTGGTCAGAAACCGATCATTTTGACCAAAGTTGACTTTTTGGTCAAAAGTTGATAGATTGGTTCAATGGAGTGGTCATTAGGTAAAAAATTCACTATATTGACCAAAATTGACTTTTCAGTCAAAATTTGGCCTATTGTGTCAATTGAGTTAGTCATTAAGTCAAAGGGGTGGTCATTAGGTCAAAAATTAACTATTTTGACTAAAATTGACTTTTTGGTCAAAAGTTGACCTATTTAGTCAATGGGTTGGTTATTGGGTCAAGGATTGATAATTTTGACCAAACTTGTCTTTTTGGTCAAAAGTTGAACTATTGGGTCAATGGGTTGATTGTTGGTCAGAAATTGACCATTTTAACCAAAGTTTACTTTTTGGTCAAAAGTTGACCTATTGGGCTTATGAGGTGGTTGTTAGGTTAAAATTTGACTATTTAGACCAATATTTACTTTTTTGTCAAAAGTCAACCAATTGGGTGGGTATGACATTGTGACAAGGATTAACCATTTTGACGAAAATTGTTATTTTTGTCAAAAGTTGACCCATTGGGTCAGCGGGGTGGTCATTGGTAAAAAATTAACCATTTTGACTAAAATTGACTTTTTGGTAAAATGTTGGCTAATTTGGTCAATGAGTTGGTAATTAGGTCAAGAGTTGACCATTTTGACCGAAGATGACTTTTTGGTTAAAAGTTGATCTATTGGGTCAATGGGTTGGTCATTGGGTCAAAAATCGACCATTTTGACCAAATTTGACTTTTTGGTAAAAAGTTGACCTATTGGGTCAATGGATTCGTTATTGGGTTAAGGATTGATCATTTTGACCAAAGTAACTTTTTTATTAGAGATTGAGTTATTTGGTCAATATTTGGTCATTAGATCAAATATTTACTATTTTGACCAAAATTTGAATTTTTTGTCAAAATTTAACCCATTAGGTCAACGGGGTGGAAATTGAGTCAGAAATTAACCATTTTGACCAAGGTTGACTTTTTGGTCAAAAGTTGACCTATTTGGTAAATGAGTTGGTCATTGGGTCAAAAATTGACCATTTTGACCAAAGTTAACTTTTTGGTCAAAAGTTGACCTTTTGGGTCAATCGGTGGTCATTAGGTCAGTCATATGTGGACTTATTGGGTCAATGGGTTTGTCATTGGATCAATGATTGACCATCTCGTCAAAAGTTAACTATTTGGTCTTAAATTGATTTATTGGGTCAATAATTGGTCATTAATTCAAAATTTTACTATTTTGACTAAAATTGGCTTTTGGGTCAAAAGTTGACCTATTGGGTTAATGGGTTGTTCATTGGGTCAGAAATTGACCATTTTGACAAAAGTTGACTTTTTGGTCAAAATTTGACCTATTGGGTCAATTAGGTGTTCATTAGGTTAAAAAGTGACTATTTTAACCAAAATTTACTTTTTGGTCAGAGATTGGCTTACTGGGTTCAATAATTGGCCATTAAGTCAAAAATTACTATTTTGACGAAAATTGACTTTTTCGTCAAAGTTTGACCTATTGGGTCAATGGGTTGTTTATTTGGTCAGAAATTGACCATTTTGACCAAAGTTAACTTTTTGTTCAAAAGTAGACCTATTGGGTTACGGGGAGGTCATTAAGTCAAAAATTTATTATTTTGACCACAATTAACTATTTGGTCAAAAGTTAACTCAGGTTTGTCGTTGGATTGAGATTGACCATTTTGACCAAGTTAACTTTTGAGTCGGAGATGACTTTTTAGATCGATAATTGGTCGTTAATTCAAAAACATCTTATTTTGACCAAAATTGACTTTTTAGTCGAAAGTTAGCGATTAGGCGATGGGTTGGTCAGTTGGGTCATGAATTGATCATTTTGACCGAAAGTTGACTTAAAAGTTGACTGTTGGGTCAATGGGTTGACCATTAGGTTGAAAGTTGACCTTTCGACCAAAGTTAATTTTTAGTCGAAGATTGACATCTTGGGTCGATAATTGGTCATTAGGTGAAAATTAACTAACTTGACCAAAATTTACTTTTTGGTGAAATTGACTTATATTAGGTCGATGTGTTGGTCATTGGATAAAGGATTGACCATTTTGACCCAGAAGTCGCTTTTTGGTCAAAGTTGACTATTGAGGTCGATGGGTTAGTCGTTGGGTTATGGATTGACCAGATTTAGACCAAAGCTGACTTTTTGGTCGGAGATTGACTTATTGGGTCGATAATTGGTCATTAGATCAAAAATTGAGCTATTTTGACCAAAATTAAATTTTTGGTCGAAGTTGACGGATTAGATCGACTAGAAGTGATCATTGGATTAGAAATTGACCATTTTGACCAAAGTTGACTTTTTGGTCGAAAAGTTGACTGATTAGGTTGATGGGTTTGTCATTGGAACGAGGATTAACCCTTTTTACGAAGTTGACTTTTTGGTCAGAGGTTGGCTTACTGGGTCAATAATTGATCATTAGGTCAAAAATTGACTATTTTGACGAAAATTGATTTTTTGGTGAAAAGTTGACTTATTGGGTCAATGGGTGGTCATTAAGTAAAAAATTGACTATTTTGACAAAATTATCGTTTTGGTCAAAATTTAACCTATTGGTTCAATGAGCTTGTTATTGGGTCAAGGATTGACTATTTTAACTAAAGTTAACTTTTTTGTCACAGATTGACTTATTAAGTCATTAATTTGTCATTAGGTTAAATTTAAATTTTTTGACCAAAACTGAATTTTTGATCAAAAGTTGACTATCAAGTCGATGGGTTGGTTATTAGGTCAAGGAATGACCATTTTAACCAAAGTTGACTGTTTTGTCAAAAGTTGAACTCTTGGGTTAATGGGTTGTTCATTGAGTCGAGATTGACAATTATAACCTAAGTTTACTTTTTGGTCAGAGATTGACTTATTGGGTCAATCATTGGTCATTAAGTAAAAAAATGACTATTTTGACCAAAATTGACTTTTTGGTCAAAATATGACCTGTTTGGTCAATGGGTTGGTCATTGAGTCAAGAACTGCCCATTTTGACCAAAGTTGACTTTTGGTAAAAATTTGACTTATTGGGTCAATGGGTTGTTCATTGGGTCAAGGATAGACTTTTTTGACCAGAGTTGATTTTTTGGTCAGAGATTGACTTATTAGGTCAATAAACGGTGAGTAGGTAAAAAATTGACTATTATGACCCAAACTGACTTTTTGGTCAAAAGTAGACCTATTGGGTCAAGGGTTGGTCATTGGGTCAAGGAATGACCATTTTAACCAAAGTTAACTGTTTAGTGAAAAGTTGAACTATTGGGTCAATGAGTTAGTAATTGGGTCAAGGATTGACCATTATGACCATAGTTGATTTTTTGGTCAAAAGTTGACCTATGGGGTCAATGGGATGGTCTTTAGGTCAAAATTTGACAATTTTGACCAAAATTGACGTTTCTGTCAAAAGTTGATCTATTGGGTTAATGGGTTGGTTCTTAGGATTGGTCAGTAGGTCAAAAATTGAATATTTTGAATAAAATTGATTTTTAAGTCAAAAGTTGACTTATTGTGTCAATGGGTTGGTCATTTAGTTGAAGATTGAACATTTTGACAAAAGTTAACTTTTTGGTCAAAAGTTGACCTATTAGGTTTATGGGTTGGTCATTAGGTCAAGGATTAAACATTTGACCAAAGTTGACTTTTTGGTCAGAGAATAACTTATTGGGTTGGTCATTAGGTCAAAAATTGACTTTTTTGACCAAATATACTTTTTTGGTCAAAAGTTGACATATTGAGTCAATGAAAGTCATTGGGTCAAGGAATGACCATTTTGACCAAAGTTGACTTTTTGGTCAAAAGTTGACCTATTGGGTTAATGGGTTGGTCATTGGGTCAGAAATTGACCATTTTCACCAAACCGACTTTTTGTTCAAAAGTTGACATATTGGGTAAATGGGTTAGTCATTGGGTCGGAAATTGACCATTTAATCAGAAATTGATCATTTTGGTCGAAAGTTGACCAATTTAGTCGATGGTTTGGTCATTAGGTCAAAATTGATTATTTTGACCAAAATTAACTTTTTAGTCAAAAGTTGTCCTTTTAGGTCAATGGAGTTGCATCATTAGATCGAGGATTGACCATTTTGAACAATGTGACTTTTGGTCGAAGATTGACTTATTAGATTGATAATTTGTCATTAGATCAAAAATTAGATTATTTTAATAAAAGATGAATTTTGGTAAAAGTTGACCTATTGGGTTAATGGGTTGGTCATTAGGTCAGAAATTGACCATTTTGACCAAAGTTAACATTTTGGTCAAAAGTTGACCTATTGGGTCAATTTGGAGGTCATTAGATAAAAAAATTGACTATTTTGACCAAAATTTACTTTTTGGTCAAAATTTGATCTATTGGGTCAATGAGTTTGTCATTTTTTCAAAAATTGACTATTTTGACCAAAATGACTTTTTAGTCAAAAGTTGACCTATTGGGTCATTAAGTCAAAGATTAACCTTTTTTTCCATAGTTGACTTTTTGGTTAAAAGTTGACCTATTGGGTTAATGGGAAGTTGACTTTTTGGTCAGAGATTGTCTTATTGGGTCAATAATTGGTCTTTAGGTCAAAAATTGACTATTTTGACCAAAATTGAACTTTTGGTCAAAAGTTGAATGGGGTGGTCATTGGGTCAGAAACTGACAATTTTCACCAAAGTTTACTTTTTGGTCAAAAGTTGACATATTGGGTCAATGGAGTGGTCATTAGGTAAAAAATTGACTATATTAACCAAAATTAACTTTTTGATCAAAATTTGACCTATTATGTCAATAGGTTAGTCATTAAATCAAAGGGATGGTGATTAGGTTAATAATTGACTATTTTGACCAAAATTGACTTTTTGATCAAAAGTTGACGTATTTAGTCAATGGGTTGGTTATTGGGTCAAGGATTGACCATTTTGACCAAAGTTATCTTTTTGGTCGAAGTTGACCTATTGGGTCAATGGGTTGGTTATTGGGTCAGAAATTAACCATTTTAACCAAAGTTTAGTTTTTGGTCAAAAGTTGACCTATTGGGCTTATGAGGTGGTTGTTAGGTTAAAAATTGACTATTTAGACCAATATTTTCTTTTTTTTCAAAAGTTGACAAATTGGGTGGGTATGTCATTGTGTCAAGGATTGATCATTTTGACTAAAATTGATATTTTGGTCAAAAGTTGACACACTTGGTCAATGGGGTGGTCATTAGGTCAAAAATTAACTATTTTGACCAAAATTGACTTTTTGGTCGAAGTTAACTTATTGGATTGATGGGTTGGTCATTTGATCGAGGATTGACCATTCTGAATAAAGTTGATTTTTTGGTAGAAAGTTAACCTTTTAGGACAATGGTTTGGAATTGGGTCAAGGATTGAGCATTTTGAACAAAGTCGACTTTTTGGTCAGAGATTAACTTAATGGGTTACGTAATTGTTCGTTTGGTCAAAAATTGACTATTTTGACTAAAATTGACTTTCTCTTCAAAAATTGACTCATTGGATCGATGGGCTTGTCATTAGGTCAAGGATTAACCATTTTGACCCAAGTTGACTTTTTGGTCCGAGATTGACTTATTGGGTCAGAAAATTGGTCATTAGGTAAAAAATTGACTATTTTGAAAAAAATTGTATTTTTCGTCAAAAATTAACTCATTGGGTCAACAGGGAGGTCATTGGGTTAGAAATTGACCATTTTGACCTAAAATGACTTTTTGGTTAAAATTTGACCTATTTGGTCAATGAGTTGGTAATTGGGTCAAGAATTGACCATTTTGACCAAAGACAATTTTCTTGGTCAAAAGTTGACATATTGGGTCAATGGGTCAAAAATTGACCATTTTGACCAAAGTTGACTTTTTGGTTAAAAGTTGACATATTGGGTCAATGGGTGGTAATTGGGTCAAGGATTGACCATTTTAACCAAGGTTGTCTTTAGGTCAAAAATTGACAATTTTGAGCACAATTGACTTTTTGGTCAAAAGTAGACCTATTGGGTGAATGTGTTGGTCATTGGGTCAAGGATTAACAATTTTGTGAAGTTAACTTCTGAGTCGAGAGTTGACAAATTAGTCGATGGGTTGGACTTTATGTCGAGAGATTGACCATTTCAGAAGTTGACATTTAGGTCATTGTGTGAATTGACAATTTTGGCTAAATTTGACATTTTGGTCAAAAGTTGACTTTTTGGGTCGATAGAGGTGGTCATTAGGTCAAAAAATGTAAACTTTAACCAAAATTGACTTTTTGGTTAAAAGTTAACTTTTTAGATCGATGCGTTGGTCATTGGGTCGAAAGTTGACCATTTTGACTAAAGTTGACTTTTTGGTCGAGTTGACCTTTAGGTCGATGGGTTTGTCATTGGGTCGAAGTTGACGATTTTGACCAAAGGTGACTTTTGGTCGAAAAGTTGACTATTAGATTGATAATTGGTCATTAAGTCAAAAATTTACTATATTGACCAAAACTTACTTTTTGGTCGAAAGTCGACTGTCAATTGGGTCGATTGGAGTTGACCCTTTTGATCAAAGTTGACATTTTGGTCGAAAGTTGACATATTGGGTCAATGGGTTTATCATTTGATCAAGGCTTGACCATTATGACCAAAGTTGACTTTTTTGCTCAGAGATTGACTTATTAGGTCAATAATTGGTCATTAGGTAAAAAATTGACAATTTTGACCCAAATTGTCTTTTTGTTCAAAAGTTGACTTATTGGGTCAATGCGTTGGTCATTGGGTCAACAATTGACCATTTTAACCAAAGTTGACTTTTTTGTCAAAAGTTGACCTTTTGGGTCAATGGTTTAGTAATTGGGTAAAAAATTGACTATTTTGACCGAAAGATGACTTTTTGGTCAAAAGTTAACCTATTGGGTTAATGGATTGGTCATTGGGTAAAAAATTGACCATTTTGACCAAAATATGACTTATTTTGTCAAAAGTTGACCTATTTGGTCAATGGGTTTGTCATTGGGTCAAGGATTGATCATTTTGACTAAATTTGACTTTTTTTCAGAGATTGACTTATTGTGTCAATAATTGGTCATTAATTTAAAAATTGACTATTTTAACCAAAATTGACTTTTTTGTTAAAAGTTGACCTATTAGGCTAATGAATTGGTCATTGGGTCAAGGATAGATAATTTTGAACAAAGTTGACTTTTTCGTTAAAAGTTGACCTATTTGGTCAATGGGTTAGTCATTGTGTCAAGGATTGACCTTTTTGGCCAATGTTGACTTTTTCGTCAGAGATTAACTTACTGGGTCAATAATTGGTCACTATGTCAAAAATTAACTATTTTGACCAAAATTGACTTTTTGGTCGAAAGTTGACTGATTAGGTCGATAGGTTGAGTCGTTGATTCGAAGGATTGACCATTTACAAAGTTGACTTTTTGGTCGAAAAGTTGACTTATTAGAGTCGACTATGTTGCTCATTGGGTCAAGGATTGACCATTTTGACCAAAGTGAACTTTTTGGTCAGCTATTGATTTATTGGGTCAATAATTGGTCATCAAGTCAAAAATTGATTATTTTTAACAAAATCAAATTTTTTGTCAAAAGTTGCCCCATTCGGTCAACGGGGTGGTCATTGGGTCGAAAATTGACCTTTTTGACTAAAATTGACTTTTGGTAAAATGTTGGCTTATTTGGTCAATGAGTTGGTAATTGGGTCAAGAATTGACCATTTTGACCGAAAATGACTTTTTGGTCAAAAGTTAACCTATTGGGTCAATGGATTCATCATTGGGTCAAGGATTGACCATTTTGACCAAAGTAACTTTTTTATTAGAGATTGAGTTATTTGGTCAAAAATTGGTCATTATATCAAATATTTACTATTTCGAAAAAAATTTGAATTTTTTGTCAAAATTTAACACATTAGGTCAACGGGGTGGAAATTGAGTCAGAAATTGACCATTTTGACAAAAGTTGACTTTTTGGTCAAAAGTTGACCTATTTGGTCGATGAGTTGGTCATTAGATTGAAATTGACCATTTTGACCAAAGTTGACTTTTGGTCAAAAGTTTAACTTTTAGATTCAATCGGTGGTCATTAGTTCGAGTCAATATGTTGACCTTTTGGGTCAATAGAGTTGTCATTGGGTCGAGATTGACCATCTTGTCAAAAGTTGACTTTTTGGTCAGAGATTGACTTATTGGGTCAATAATAGGTCATTAATTCAAAAATTTACTATTTTGACCAAAATTAGCTTTTGGGTCTAAAGTTGACCTATTGGGTCAATGGGTTGTTCGTTGGGTCAGAAATTGACCATTTTGACAAAAGTTAACTTTTTGGTCAAAAGTTGACCTTTTGGGTCAATTAGGTGGTCATTAGGTCAAAATTTGACTATTTTAACCAAAATTGACTTTTTGGTCAGAGATTGGCTTACTGGGTCAATAATTGGCCATTAAGTCAAAATTACTATTTCGACCAACATTGAATTCTTGGTCAAAATTTGACCTATTGGGTCAATGAGTTGTTCATTATGTCAGAAATTGATCATTTTGACAAAAGTTAACTTTTTGGTCAAAAGTTGACCTATTAGGTCAATTAGGTGGTCATTGTGTCAAAAATTGACTATTTTAACCAAAATTGACTTTTTGGTCAAAAGTTGACCTATTGGTTCATTGGTAGTCGATGATTGACCATTTTGACACAGTTGACTTTTTGGTCGAAAGTTGTCCTATTGGATTCGATGGGTTGCTCATTGGGTCAGTGATGGACCATTTTGACCAAATTTGTCTTTTTGGTCAGAGATAGACTTATTGGGTCAGTAATTGGTCATTAGTTTAAAAAATAACAATTTTGTCAAAAACATAATTTTTGGTCAAAAGTTGAACCATTGAGTTATTGAGGTGGTCTTTAGGTTAGAAATTGATCATTTTAACCAAAGTTGACTTTTTGGCCAAAAGTTGACATATTGGGTCAATAGGGTGATCATTAGGTAAAAAATTGACAATATTGACCAAAATAAACTTTTTGTTCAAAAGTTGACCTATTGTGTCAATGGGTTGGTCATTGTGTCAAGGATTGACTATTTTGACTAACGTTCACTTTTTGGTCAAAAGTTGACCTATTGGGTCAATAGATTGTTTCATTGGGTGCAGGATTTACCATTATGACCAAAGTTGACCTTTTGGTCAGAGATTGACTTATTAGGTCAATAATTGGTCATTATGTAAAAAATTGACTATTTTGGTCAAAAATTGACTTATTGGGTCAATGGGTTAGTTATTGGGTCAATGTGTGACCATTTTGACCAAAGTTGACAATTTGGTCAAAAGTTGACCTTTTGGGTCAATGGGTTCGTCATTGCGTAAAGGATTGACAATTGCGACCAAAATTAACTTTTTTGTCAAAAGTTGATCTATTGGGTCAATGGGTTGGTTATTGGGTCAAGGATTGACCATTTTGATTAAAGTTGATTTTTTTGTCACAGATTGATTTATTGGGTCAATAATTGGTCATTAGGTAAAAAATTGATTATTTTGACCAAAATTAAATTTTTGTTCAAAAGTTGAGCCATTTGGTCAAATAGGTGGTAATTGGGTCAGAAATAGACCTTTTTGACCAAAGTTGACTTTTTTGGTCAAAAGTTGACCTATTTGGCTAATGAGTTGGTAATTTAGTCAAGAACTGACCATTTTGACTGAAGATGACTTTTTGGTAAAAAGTTGATCTATTTGGTTAATGGGATGGTCATTGGGTCAAAAATTGTCTATTTTGACCAAAGTTGACTTTTTGGTCAAAAGTCAACCTATTGGGTCATTGGATTGGTCAATGGGTCAAGGATTGACCATTTTGACCAAAGTTGACTTTTTGGTCGGGCATTGGCTTTCTGAGTCAATAATTGATCACTAATTCAAAAGTTTACTATTTTAACCAAAATTGACTTTTTGGTCAAAAGTTGACCTATTAAGTCAATGGGTGGTCATTAAGTTAAAATTTGACTATTTTCACTAAAATTGACTTTTTTTGTCAAAAGTTGATCTATTGGGTCAATGGGTTTGCCATTGGGTCAAGGATTGACCATTTTGACCAAACTTGACTTTTTAGTCAGAGATTGATTTATTGGGTCAAAAATTATTCATTAGGTAAAAAATTGACTATTTTAACTAAAATTGAATTTTTGTTCAAAAGTTAACCCAGTGGGTCAACGGGTGGTCATTGGGTCAGAAATTGACCATTTTAGCCAAGATAACCTTTTGGTTAAAAGTTGACATATTTTGACCAAAAATGAATTTTTTGTCAAAAGTTAACCCACTGGGTCAACGGGGGTCAGAAATTGACCATTTTGACTAAAGTTGACTTTTTGGTCAAAAGTTGACCTATTTGGTCAATGAGTTGGTCATTGGGTCAAGAATTGACCATTTTGACCAAAGTTGACTTTTTGTCATAAATTGATCTATTGGGTCAATGGGTTGGTCATTGGGTCAAAAATTGACCATTATGACCAAAGTTGACTAATGGGTCAATGGGTGGTCATTCATTCAAAAATTGTCTATTTTAACCAAAATTGACTATTTAATCAAAAGTTGACCTATTTTGTTAATGAGTTTGTCATTGGGTCAAGGATTGACCATTTTGATGAAAATTGACTTTTTGGTGAGAGATTGACTTATTGGGTGACTAATTTGGTCATTAGGTCAAAAATTGATTATTTTGACCAAAATTGAATTTTTGTCAAAAGTTAACCCATTGGGTCAACGGGGTGATCATTGGGTCAGAAATTGACCATTTTGACCAAAGTTGACATTTTGGTCAAAAGTTGACCTATTTGGTTAATGAGTTGGTAATTTGGTCAAGAATTGACTATTTTGACCAATGATGCCTTTTTGGTCAAAAGTTGACCTATTGGGTCAGTGAGTTGGTAATTAGGTAAAAAATTGACTATTTTGACCAAAATTGACTATTTGGACAAAAGTTGACCTATAGAATCAATGGTTTTGTCATTGGGTCAAGGATTGACCATTTTGACCAAAGTTGAGTTTTTGGTCAGAGATTGACTTATTGGGTCAATAATTGATCATTAATTCAAAATTTTACTATTTTGACCAAAATTGACATTTTGGTCAAAAGTTAATTTATTAGGTCGATGGTTCGGTCGATAGGTCGAGATTGATCATTTTGACCGAAGTTGACTTTTTAGTCGAAAGTTGACCTAATTGGTCGATGGGTTGGTCATTAGATCGAAGGTTGTTCATTTTGACCAAAGTTGAATTTTTGGTCAAAGATTGGCTTATTGTGTTAGTAATTGGTCATTAGGTCAAAATTTGACTAATTTGACCAAAATTTACTTTTTGGTAAAAGTTGACCTATTGGGTAAATGGGTCGGTCATTGGGTAAAGGATTGACCATTTTGACCAAAGTTGACTTTTTTATCAAAAGATAACTTATTGGGTCAATGGGTCGGTCATTGGGTCAAGGATTGACCATTTTGACCAAAGCTGACTTTTCAGTCGAGAGATTGACTTATTAGGTCGATAATTGACTAAAAGGTGACATATTGGGCAAAAATTTACTATTTTGACTAAAATTAAATTTTTGGTCAAAATTTGACCAATTAGGTCAGCGGGGTGGTCATTGGGTCAGAAATTGACCATTTTGACCAAAGTTGACTTTTTGGTCAAAAGATGACCAATTGGGTCAATGGGTTGGTCATTGGGTCATGGATGACCATTTTTACCAAAGTTGACTTTTTGGTCTGAGGTTGGCTTACTAGGTTAATAATTGATCATTAGGTCACAAATTGATTATTTTGACAAAAATTGACTTTTTGGTGAAAAGTTGACCTATTGGGTCAGTGGGTGGTCATTATGTCAAAAATTGACTATTTTGACCAAAATTATTTTTTTGGTCAAAATTTAATCTATTGGGTCAATGGGTTTTTGATTGGGTCAAGGATTGACTAATTTGACTAAAGATAACTTTTTGGTCTAAGATTAACTTATTGGGTCAATAATTTGTCATTAGGTCAAAAATTAACTTTTTTGACCAAAACTGACTTTGTGGTCAAAAGTTGACATACTGGGTCAATGGGTTGGTTATTGTGTCAAGAAATGACCATTTTGACCAAAGTTGACTGTTTTATCAAATGTTGAACTCTTGGGTTAATGGGTTGGTCATTGGGTTAAGGATTGACCATTATAACCTAAGTTGACTTTTTGGTCGGATATTGAGTTATTGGGTCAATAATTGGTCATTTAGTCAAAAATGACTATTTTGACCAAAATTAACTTTTTTGTCAAAATTTGACTTATTTGGTCAATGAGTTAGGTCATTGGGTCAGGAACTGACCATTTTGACCAAAGTTGACTTTATGGTAAGAATTTGACTTATTTGGTCAATGGGTTGTTCATTGGGTCAAGGATTGACTATTTTGACCAAAGTTGACTTTTTGGTCGAGAGATTGACTTATTGGGTCGATAAACGATCATTAGGTAAAAATTGACCATTTTGACCAAATTGACTTTTGGTCGAAAGTGGACTATTAGACGATGGGTTTGTTGGTCATTGGGTCGAGGAATGACCATTCTGACCAATGTTGACTGTTTGGTCAAAAGTTAAACTAATGGGTCAATGGGTTGGTAATTGGGTCTAGGATTGACCATTATGACCAAAGTTGATTTTTTGGTCAAAAGTTGACCTATGGAGTCAATGGGATGGTCATTAGGTCGAAAATTGACTATTTTGACCAAAATTGACGTTTCTATCAAATGTTGATCTATTCGGTCAGTGGGTTGGTCTTTGGGTCAAGGATTGACCATTTTTATTAAAGTTGATTTTTTGATCAAAAGTTAGCCTATTAGGTCAATGATTTGGTCTTTGGGTCAAGGATTAACCATTTTGACCAACATTGATTTTTTAGTCAGAGATTGACTGATTGGTTCTGTAATTGGTCGGTAGGTCAAAAACTGACTATTTTGAATAAAATTGAATTTTTAGTCAAAAATTGACCTATTGGGTCAATGGGTTGGTCATTTAGTTAAAGATTGATCATTTTGACCAAAGTTAACTTTTTGGTCAAAAGTTGACCTATTAGGTTATGGGTTGGTCATTGGGTCAAGGATTGACCATTTTGACCAAAGTTGACTTTTTGGTCAGAGATTGACTTATTGGGTTAATAATTTGTCATTAAGTCAAAAATAGACTATTTTGTCCAAATATACTTTTTGGTCAAAAGTTGACCTATTGGGTCATTGGGTTGGTCATTTGGTCAAGGATTGACCAATTTGACCAAAGTTGACTTTTTGGTCAAAAGTTGACCTACTGGGTCAATGGGTTCGTCATTAGGTCAGAAATTGTCCATTTTCACCAAATCAATTTTTTGGTCAAAAGTTGACATATTGGGTTAATGGGTTGGTCATTAGGTCAGAAATTGACCATTTTAGTGAGAAATGACCATTTTTGGTCAAAAGTTGACGAATTTAGTGAATGGGTTGGTCATTGGAAAAGGATTGACCATTTTGACCAAAGTTATCTTTTTGGCCAAAAGTTTACCTATTGGGTCAATGTGTTAGTTATTGGGTAAAAAATTGACTATTTTAACAAAAGTTTACTTTTAATAAGTCGACTCATTAGATCAATGGGGTGGTTGTTAAGTTAAAAATTGACTATTTTAACCCAAATTTACTTTTTTGTCGAATGTTAACCAATTTGGTGGGTATGTCACTGTGTCAAGGATTGACCATTTTGACCAAAATTGACATTTTAATGAAAATTTGATTCATTGGGTCAATGGGGTGGACATTATGTCAAAAATTGACTATTTTGACCAAAATTGACTTTTTGGTCAAAAGTTAACCTATTGGGTCATTGGCTTGGTCATTTGGTAAGGATTGACCATTCTGACCAAAGTTGACTTTTGGTAAAAAAAATTAACATATTGGGTCGATGGGTTAGTCATTGGGTCATGGATTGACCATTTTGAACAAAGTTGACTTTTTGGTGAGAGATTGACTTATTGTGTCAATAATTGGTCATTATGTCAAAAATTGACTATTTTGACAAAATTGACTTTTAGGTCAAAAGTTGACCTATTGGGTCAATGGGTTGGTCATTGGGTCAGAAATTAACAATTTTGACCAAAGTTGTTTTTTTGGTTAAAAGTTAACCTATTGGGTCAATTGTGAGGTCATTAGGTAAAAAATTGACTATTTTGACCAAAATTGACTTTTTGGTCAAAATTTGATCTATTGGGTCAATTAGTTGGTCATTTTTCAAAAATTAACTATTTTTACCAAAATGTCTTTTTGGTCAAAAGTTGACATATTGGGTCATTAGGTAAAAGAATGACTTTTTGGTCAAAAGTTGACCTATTGGGTCAAGGATTGACCATTTTGTCCAAAGTTGACTTTTTGGTCAGAGATTGTCTTATTGGGTCAATAATTGGTCATTAGGTCAAAAATTGACTATTTTGACTAAAATTGAATTTTTGGTCGAAAGTTGACCCATTGGGTCAATGGGGTGGTCATTGAGTGAGAAATTGACCATTTTGACCAAAGTTGACTTTTTGGTCAAAAGTTGACATATTGGGTTAATGGAGTGGTCATTAGGTCAAAATTTGACTATATTGACCAAAATTGACTTTTCGGTCAAAAGTTCACCTACTGTGTCAATGGGTTGGTCATTAGGTCAATGGGATGGTCATTAGGTCAATAATTGACTATTTTGACAAAAATTAACTTTTCTGTCAAAAGTTGACCTATTTAGTTAATGGGTTGGTCATTGGGTCAAGGATTAACCATTTTGACCAAAGTTGTCTTTTTGGTCAAAAGTTGACCTATTGGGTTTATGAGGTGGTTATTATGTTAGAAATTGAATATTTAGACCAAAGTTTACTTTTTTGTCAAAAGATGGCCAATTGGGTGGCTATGTCATTGTGTCAAGGATTGACCATTTTGACTAAAATTGATATTTTGGTCAAAAGTTGACACACTGGGTCAATGGGGTGGTCATTAGGTCAAAAATTAATTATGTTGAACAAAGTTAACTTTTTGGTCAAAAGTTAACCTATTGGGTCAATGGGTTAGTCATTTGGTCAAGGATTGACCATTGCGACCAAAGTTAATTTTTTACTAAAAGGTAAACCTATTTGGACAATGGGTTGGTCATTGGGTCAAGGATTGAGCATTTTGAACAAAGTCGACATTTTGGTCAGAGAATGACTTATTGGGTCAATAATTGTTCATTAGGTCAAAAAGTTAACTTTTTTACCCAAATAGACTTTTTCGTCAAAAGTTGACCTATTGGGTCAATGGGTTTGTCATTGGGTCAAGGATTGACCATTTTGACTAAAGTTGACTTTTTGGTCAGAGATTGACTTATTGAGTCAATAATTGGTCATTAGGTAAAAAATTAACTATTTTGACATAAATTGAATTTTTTGTCAGAAATTCCCTCATTTGGTCAACGGGGAGGTCATTGGGTTAGAAATTGACAATTTTGAAGAAAGTTGACTTTTTGGTCAAAATTTGACTTATTTGGTCAATGAGTTGGTAATTTTGTCATGAATTGACAATTTTGACCAAAGATGTTTTTTTGGTCAAAAGCTGACCTATTGGGTCAATGAGTTGGTCATTGGGTGAAAAATTGACCATTTTGACCAAAGTTGACTCTTTGGTCAAAAATTGACATATTGGGTCAATGGGTGGTCATTAGGTCAAAAATTGACTATTTTGACCAAAATTGACTTTTTGGTCAAAAGTTGACCTATTAGGCTAATGGGTTAGTCATTAGGTCAAGGATTGACTATTTTGACCAAAGTTGACTTTTTGGTCAAAGATTGGCATTAGGTCAAAAATTGACTATTTTGACAAAAATTGACTTTTTGGTCAAAAGTTGACTTAATGGGTCAATGGGTTGGTAATTGGGTCAAGGATTGACCATTTTGACCAAGGTTGTCTTTTTGGTCAAAAGTTGCCTATTTAGGTCAATGAGGCGGTCATTAGGTTAAAAATTGACAATTTTGAGCAAATACGACTTTTTGGTCAAAAGTTGACCTATTGGGTAAATATGTTGGTGATTGGGTCAAGGATTAACCATTTTCGCTAAAGTTGACTTTTTAGCCAAAAGTTGACAAATTAGTCAATGGGTTGGTCTTTGTGTCAGAGATTGACCGTTTTCACCAAAGTTGACATTTAGGTCATTATGTCAGAAATTAACAATTTTGGCCAAATTTGTCTTTTTGGTCAAAAGTTAACCTTTTGGATCAATGAGGTGGTCATGGGGTAAAAAATTGTAAATTCTGACCAAAATTAACTTTTTGGTCAAAAGTTGTCCTTTTTGGTCAAAAGTTGTCCTTTTGGGTAATTGGGTCAAGGATTGACCATTTTGACCAAAGTTGACTTTTTGGTCAAAAGTTGACCTTTTGGGTCAATGGGTTTGTCATTGGGTCAAGGATTGACGATTTTGACCAAAGTTGACTTTTTGGTCAAAAGTTGACCTATTGGGTCAATAATTGGTCAAAAAGTCAAAAATTTACTATATTGACCAAAACTAACTTTTTGGTCAAAAGTCGATCTATTGGGTCAATGGGTTGGTCATTGGGTCAAGGATTGACCCTTTCGACCAAAGTTGAATTTTCGGTCAAAAGTTGACCTATTGGGTCAATGGGTTTGTCATTGGATCGAGCATTGACCATTATGACAAAAGTTGACTTTTTTGTCAGAGATTGACTTATTGAGTCAATAATGGACATTAGGTAAAAAATTGACTATTTTAACCTAAATTGACTTTTTGTTCAAAGGTTCACTTATTGGGTCAATGCGTTGGTAATTGGGTCAAGAATTGACCATTTTGACTAAGGTTGACTTTTTTGTCAAAAGTTAACCTATTGGGTCAATGGGTTAGTCATTGGGTCAAAAATTGACCATTTTGACAAAATTTGACTTTTTGGCCTAAAGTTAACCTATTTGGTCAATGGGTTGGTCATTGGGTCAGAAATTAACCATTTTGACCAAAGTTGACTTTTTGGTTAAACGTTGACCAATTGGTTCAATTCGTTTGTCGTTGGGTCAACGATCAACCATGTTGACCAAAGTTGACTTTTTGGTCAGAGATTTGCTTGCTGGGTCAATAATTGGTCATTAGGTCAAAAATAGATTATTTTGACTAAAATTGACTTTTTGGTCAAAATTTGACCTATTGGGTGAAAGAGTTGATCATTAGGTCTAGAATTGACCATTTTGACCAAAGTTGACTTTTTGGTCAAAGGTTGACCTATTGGGTCAATGGGTTGGTCATTAGGTCAAGGATTGACGATTTTGACCATAGTTGACTTTTTGGTCAAAAGTTGACCTATTGGGTCAATAATTGGTCAAAAAGTAAAAAATTTACTATATTTACCAAAACTAACTTTTTGGTCAAAAGTCGATCTATTGGGTCAGTGGGTTGGTCATTGGGTCAAGGATTGACCCTTTCGACCAAAGTTGAATTTTCGGTCAAAAGTTGACCTATTGGGTCAATGGGTTTGTCATTGGATCGAGCATTCACCATTATGACCAAAGTTGACTTTTTGGTCAGAGATTGACTTATTGAGTCAATAATGGACATTAGGTAAAAAATTGACTATTTTGACCTAAATTGACTTTTTGTTCAAAGGTTCACTTATTGGGTCAATGCGTTGGTAATTGGGTCAAGAATTGACCATTTTGACAAAGGTTGACTTTTTTGTCGAAAGTTCTTATTGGTCATTTAGTAAAATTTGTCATGATTCTCGACGATTGCACCAAAGTCAGTTCCTTTGGATTCCTTCTTGATCGATGATACTGTGCATTGTCATCATATCGTATTATCATCCGTTGTCGCGTTTGAGTTCTTTACATGTGCGTACGATCGACTCAATTATTTCGATCTTTAAAGGCATATAGCCGCTTCTTTGATTACAGCAACAATAACATCGCCAAGATGAGCATAACGCCAATGGGTTAGTCATTGGGTCAAAAATTGACCATTTTGACAAAATTTGACTTTTTGGCTTAAAGTTAACCTATTGGGTCAATGGGTTGGTCATTGGGTCAGAAATTAACCATTTTGACCAAAGTTGACTTTTTCGTTAAACGTTGACCAGTTGGTTCAATTGGTTTGTCGTTGGGTCAACGATCAACCATGTTGACCAAAGTTGACTTTTTGGTCAGAGATTTGCTTGCTGGGTCAATAATTGGTCATTAGGTCAAAAATTGATTATTTTGACTAAAATTGACTTTTTGGTCAAAATTTGACCTATTGGGTGAAATAGTTGATCATTAGGTCTAGAATTGACCATTTTGACCAAAGTTGACTTTTTGGTCAAAGGTTGACCTATTGGGTCAATGGGTTGGTCATTGGGTCAAGGATTGACCATTTTGACCAAAGTTTACTTTTGGTCAAAAGTTGACCCATTGGGTCAACGGGGTGGTCATTGGGTCAAAAATTAACCATTTTGACCAAAGTTGACTTTTTGGTCAAAAGTTGACCAATTTGGTCAAGGAGTTGGTAATTGGGTTAAGAATTCAACATTTTGACCGAAGATGACTTTTTGGTCAAGTTGATCTATTAGGACAATGGGTTGGTCATTGGGACAAAAGTTGACCATATTGACCAAAGTTGACTTTTTGGTCAAAAGTTGACTTTTTGGTCAAAAGTTGACTTTTTGGTCAAAAGTTGACCAATTGGGTCAATGGGTGGTCATTTGGTCAAAATCGACTATTCTGACTAAAATTGAATTTTTGGTTAAAAGTTGACCTATTGGGTCGATGGGTTTGTCATTGGGTCAAGGATTGACCATTTTGACCAAAGTTGACTTTTAGGTCAGAGTTTGACTTATTGGGTCAATAATTGTCATTAAGTCAAAAATTGACTATTTTGAGCTAAGATTGTCAACGGGGTGGTCATTGGGTAAGAAATTCACCATTTTGGCTAAAGTTGACTTTTTGGTCAAAAGTTGACCTATTTGGTCAATGAGTTGGTAATTAGGTCAAGAATTGAGCATTTTCACCAAAGATGACTTTTTAGTCAAAAGTTGACCAATTGGGTCAATGGGTTAGTCATTGGGTAAACAATTGACCATTTTGACCAAAGTTGACTTTTTGGTCAAAAGTTGACCTATTGGGTTAATGAGTGGTCGTTAAGTCAAAACCTAACTATTTTGACCAAAATTGACTTTTTGGTCTAAAGTTAACCTATTGGGTCGATGGGTTTGTCATTAGGTCAAGGATTGACTATTTTTTACTAAAGTTGACTTTTTGGTCAGAGATTGACTTATTGCGTCAATAATTTGTCATTAATTCAAAAATTGACTATTTTGACAAAAATTGACTTTTTGGTCAAAAGTTAACCTATTAGGCCAATGGGTTGGTCATTGGGTCAAGGATAGATTATTTTGACCAAAGTTGACTTTTTGGTCAAAAGTTGACCCATTGACCTAATGGGTTGGTCATTGGGTCAAGGATTGACAATTTTGATCAAAGTTGACTTTTTTGTCAGAGATTGGCTTACTGGGTCAATAATTGGTCAATAGGTCAAAATTTGACTATTTTAACCAAAATTGACTTTTTGGACAAAAGTTGACCTATTGGGTCAATGGTTGCTCTTTGGGTCAAGGATTGACCATTTTGACCAAAGTTGACTTTTTGGTCAAAAATTGACTTATAGGGTCAACGTGTTGGTCATTGGGTCAAGGATTGACAATTTTTTACCAAAGTTGACTTTTTGGTCAGAGATTGACTTATTGGGTCAATAATTGGTCGTTAATTCAAAAACTGACTATTTTAACCAAAATTCACTTTTTGGTCAAAAGTTGACCTATTAGGCCAATGGGTTGGTCATTGGTTCAAGGATAGATCATTTTGATCAAAGTTGACTTTTTGGTCAAAAGTTGACCTATTGGGTCAATGGGTTCCTCATTGGGTCAAGCATTGACCATTTTGACCAAAGTTGACTTTTTGGTCAGAGATTGGCTTAATGGGTCAATAATTGGTCATTAGGACAAAAATTGACTATTTTAACCAAAATTGACTTTTTGGTCAAAAGTTGACATACTGTGTCAATGGTTGTTCATTGGGTCAAGTATTGACCATTTTGACCAAAGTTGACTTTTTTGTCAATAGTTGACCTATTGGGTCAGCGAGTTGGTGATTGAGTCAAGGATTGATCATTTTTTACCAAAGTTGACTTTTTGGTCAGAGATTGACTTATTGGGTCAATAATGGGTCATTAAGTTAAAAATTGATTATTTTTAACAAAAATAAACTTTTTGTCAAAAGTTGACCCCATTGGGTCAACTGGGTGGTCATTGGGTCTAAAATGACAAAAGTTGACCAATTGGGTCAATCGATTTGTCATTGGGTCAAGGATTGACCATTTTGACCAAAGTAACTTTTTCATTAAAGATTGAGTTATTTGGTCAATAATTGGTCATTAGATCAAACATTTACTATTTTGACCAAAATTGAATTTTTTGTCAAAATTTAGTCTATTAGGTCAACGGGGTGGAAATTGAGTCAGAAATTGACCATTTTGACCAAAGTTGACTTTTTGGTCAAAAGTTGACCTATTTGGTCAATGAGTTGGTAATTGGGTCAATAATTAACCATTTTGACCCAAGATTACTTTTTGGTCAAAAGTAGACTTATTGGGTCGATGGGTTAGTCATTACGTCAAAAATTGACCATTTTGACCAAAGTTGACTTTTTGGTCAAAGGTTGACCTATTGGGTCAATCGGTGGTCATTAGGTCGGTCAAATGTTGACCTATTGGGTCAATGGGTTTGTCATTGGGTCAAGGATTGACCATCTTGTCGAAAGTTGACTTTTTGGTCGGAGATTGACTTATTGGGTCAAAAGTTGACCTATTGGGTCAATTGGTTGTTCATTAGGTCAGAAATTGACCATTTTGACAAAAGTTGACTTTTTGGTCAAAAGTTGACCTATTGAGTCAATTAGGTGGTCATTAGGTAAAAAATTGACTATTTTAACCAAAATTGACTTTTTGGTCAGAGATTGGCTTACTAGGTCAATATTTGGTCATTAAGTTGAAAATTACTTTTTGGTCAAAAGTTGACCCAGTGGGTCAATGGGTTGTTCATTGGGTTAGAAATTGACCATTTTGACAAAAGTTGACTTTTTGGTCAAATGTTGACCTATTGGGTCAATTAGGTGGTCATTAGGTCAAAAATTGACCATTTTGGCTAAAGTTGACTTTTTGGTTAAAAGTTGATCTATTGGGTCAATGGGTTGGTCATTATGTCATTGGGTCAAAGTTTGACATTTTTGACAATGGTTGACTTTCTGGTCAAAAGTTGACCGATTGGGTCAATCGGTTGGTCATTGGGTCAGTGATGGACCATTTTGACCAAATTTAACTTTTTGGTCAGAGATTGATTTAATGGGTTAATAATTAGTCATTAGGTCAAAAATTTACAATTTTGAAAAAAACTAACTTTTTGGTCAAAAGTTGACCCATTGAGTTATTTCGGTGGTCATTGGGTCAGAAATTGACCATTTTGACCAAAGTTGACTTTTTGGTCAAAAGTTGACATATTGGGCAATAGGGTGGTCATTAGGTAAAAAATTGACTATAATAACTAAAATTAACTTTTTGGTCAAAAGTTGACCTATTGCGTCAATGGGTTGGTCATTGTGTCAAGGATTGAATATTTTGACTAAAGTTCACTTTTTAGTTAAAAGTTGACCTTTTGGGTCAATAGGTTGGTCATTGGGTCAAGGATTGACCATTTTGACCAAAGTTGGCCTTTTGGTCAGAGTTTGATTTATTAGGTCAACGTCAAAAATTGACTATTTTGGTCAAAAGTTGACCTATTGTGTAAATGGGATGTTCATTGGGTCAATGATTGACCATTTTGACCAAAGTTGACTTTTTGGTCAAAAGTTGACATTTTGGGTCAATGGGTTTGTCATTGCGTAAAGGATTGACAATTGTGACCAAAATTGACTTTTTGGTCAAAAGTTGACCTATTGGGTCATTAGGTTGGTCGTTGGGTCAAGGATTGACTATTTTGATTAAAGTTGATCTTTTGGTCACAAATTGACTTATTAGGTCAAAAATTGATTATTTTGACCAAAATTAAATTTTTGGTCAAAAGTTGACCCATTGGGTCAACGGGATGGTCATTGAGTTAGAAATTGACCATTTTGACCAAAGTTGACTTTTTGGTAAAAAGTTGACCTTTTTGGTCAATGAGTTGGTAATGGGGCCAAGAATTGATCATTTTGACCGAGATGACTTATTGGTCAAAAGTTGATTTATTGGGTCTATGGGTTGGTCGTTGGGTCAAAAATTGTCTATTTTGACCAAAGTTAACTTTTTGTTCAAAAGTTGACTTATTGGGTCAATGGGTTGGTCAATGGGTCAAAGATTGTAATTCTGGGTCAATAATTGGTCATTAGGTCAAAAATTTACTATTTTGACCAAAATTGACTTTTTGGTCAAAAGTTGACCTATTGAGTCAATGGGTGGTCATTTAGTCAAATTTTGACTATTTTGACCAAAATTGACTTTTTTGTTAAAAGTTGACTTATTGGGTCAATGGGTTTGCCTTTGGGTCAAGGATTGACCATTTTGACCAAAGTTGACTTTTTAGTCAGAGATTGACTTATTTGGTCAAAAATTGGTCATTATGTAAAAAATTGACTATTTTGACCAAAATTGAATTTTGGTCAAAAAGTTAACTCATTGGGTCAGCGGGTGGTCATCAGGTCAGAAATTGACCATTTTAACCAAGATATCATTTTGGTCAAAAGTTAACCTATTTTAACGAAAATTGAATTTTTGGTCAAAAGTTAACCCATTAGGTGAACGGGGTGGTCATTAGGTCAGAAATTGACCATTTTGACTAAAGGTGACTTTTTGGTCAAAAGTTGACCTATTTAGTCAATGAGTTGGTAATTGGGTGAAGAATTGATCATTTTGACCAAAGTTGACTTTTTAGGTTAATGGGTTAGTAAATAGGTCAACAATTGACCATTTTGACAAAAGTTGACTTTTTGGTCAAAAGTTGACCTATTGGGTTGATGGGTGGGCATTAGGTCAAAAATTGACTATTTTGACAAAAAAATGACTTTCTTGTCAAAATTTTACCTATCGGGTCAATGAGTTTGTCATTTGGTCAAGGATTGACCATTTTTACCAAAGTTGACTTTTTGGTCAGAGATTGACTTATTAGGTCAATAATTGGTCATTAATTCAAAAATTGACTAATTTGGTCATTAGGTCAAACATTGACTATTTTTAACAAAATTAAATTTTTTGTCAAAAGTTGACTCATTGGGTCAACGTGATGGTCATTGGGTCAGAAATTGACCATTTTGACTAAAGTTGCCTTTTGGTCAAAAGTTGACCTATTTGGTCAATGAGTTGGTAATTGGGTCAAGAATTGACCATTTTGACCAAAGATGACTTTTTCGATCAAAAGTTGATCTATTAGGTCAATGAGTTGCTCATTAGGTCAAAAATTGACCATTATGACCAAAGTTAACTTTTTGGTCAATAGTTGACCTATTGGGTCAATGGGTGGTCATTCAGTCAAAAATTGACAATTTTGACCAAAATTAACTATTTCGTTAAAAGTTAACCTATTATGTTAATGAGTTTGTCACTGGGTCATGGATTGACCATTTTGATCAAAATTGAATTTTTGGTGAGAGTATGACTTATTGAGTGACTAATTTGGTCATTAGGTCAAAAATTGACTATTTTGACCAAAATTAAAATTTTTGTCAAAAGTTAACCCATTAGGTCAACAAAGTGGTCATTGGGTCAGAAATTGACCATTTTGACCACATTTGACTTTTTGGTCAAAAGTTGACCTATTTGGTCAACGAGTTAGTAATTTGGCCAAGAACTAACTATTTTGACCAAAGATACCTTTTTGGTCAAAAGTTGACCTATTGGATCAATGAGTTGGACATTGGGTCAAAAATTGACCATTTTGACGAAAAGTTGACTTTTTGGTCAAAAGTAGTCCTATTGGGTCGCGGGGAGGTCATTAAGATAAAAATTGACTATTTTGACCAAAATTGACTATTTGGTCAAAAGTTGCCTTATTGGGTCAAGGATTGACGATTTTGACCAATATTGAATTTTTGGTTAGAGATTGACTTATTGGGTCAATAATTGGTCATAAATTCAAAAATTTACTATTTTGACCAAATTTGACTTTTTGGTCAAAAGTTGACCTATTAGGCCAATGGGCTGGTCATTGGGTCAAGGATTGATCATTTTGACCAAAGTTCATTTTTTGGTCAAAAGTTGACCTATTGGGTCAATGGGTTGGTCATTAGATCAAGGATTGACCATTTTGACCAAAGTTGAATTTTTGGTCAGAGATTAGCTTACTGGGTCAATAATTGGTCATTAGGTCAAAAATTGATTAATTTGACTGGAATTTACTTTTTGGTCAAAAGTTAACCTATTGGATCAATGGGTTGGTCATTGAGTCAAGGATTGACCATTTTGACCAAAGTTGACTTTTTTGTCAAAAGATAACCTATTGGGTCAAGAGGTTGGTCAATGGGTCAAAGATTGACCATTTTGACCAAAGCTGACTTGTTGGTCAGAGATTGACTTATTGGGTCAATAATTGTTCATTAGGTCAAAAATTGACTATTTTGACCAAAATTAAATTTTTGGTCAAAAGTTGACCGATTGGATCAACGGGGCGGTCTTTGGGTCAGAAATTGACCATTTTGACCAAAGTTGACTTTTTGTTCAAAAGTTGACCAATTGGGTCAATGGGTTGGTCATTGGGTCAAGGATTAACCATTTTTACCAAAGTTAACTTTTTGGTGAAAGGTTGTCTTACTGGCTCAATAATTGATCATTAGGTTAAAAATTGTCTATTTTGACGAAAATTGACATTTTGGTGAAAAGTTCACTTATTGGGTCAATGGGTAGTCATTAAGTCAAAAATTGATTATTTTGACCAAAATTATCTTTTTGGTGAAAATTTAACCTATTGGGTCAATGGGTTTATTATTGGGTCAAGGAATGACTATTTTGACGAAATTTAACTTTTTGGTTGGAGATTGACTTATTGGGTCAATAATTGGTCATTAGGTCAAAAATTAACTTTTTTGACCAAAACTGACTTTTTGGTCAAAAGTTGACCTACTGGTTCAATTGGTTGGTCATTGGGTCAAGGAATGACCATTTTGACCAAAGTTGACTGTTTTGTCAAAAGTTGAACTCTTGGGTTAATGGGTAGGTCATTGGGTTAAGGATTGACCATTATAACCTAAGTTGACTCTTTGGTCGGAGATTGACTTATTGGGTCAATAATTGGACATTAAGTCAAAAAATGACTATTTTGACCAAAATTGGCTTTTTGGTCAAAATTTGACTTATTTGGTCAATAGGTTGGTCACTGGGTTAAGAATTGACCATTTTGACCAAAGTTGACTTTTTTGTAAGAATTTGACTGTTTGGTCATTGGGTCAAGGAATGACCATTTTTACCAATGTTGACTGTTTAGTCAAAAGTTGAACTATTGGGTCACTAGGTTGGTAATTGGGTCAAGGATTGACCATTATGACCAAAGTTTATTTTTTGGTCAAAAGTTCACCTATAAGGTCAAGGGGAAGGTCATTAGGTCAAAAAATTTATTGTATTAGACCAAAATTGACTTTTTTATCAAATGTTGATCTATTGGGTCAATGGGTTAGTCTTTGGGTCAAGTATTGACCATTTTGATCAAAGTTGATTTTTTTGATCAAAAGTTAGCCAATTGGGTCAATGTGTTGGTCATTTGGTCAAGGATTAACCATTTTGACCAAACTTGACTTTTTGATCAGAGATTGACTCATTGGGTTAATAATTGGTTAGTAGATCAAAAATTGACTATTTTGAATAAAATTAAAATTTTAGTCAAAAGGTGACTAATTGGGTTAATGGGTTGGTCATTGTGTTAAGAGTTGACCATTTTGACCAAACTTAACTTTTTGATCAAAAGTTGACCTATTAGGTTTATGTATGGGTTGGTCATTGGGTCAAGGATTAACCATTTTGACCAAACTTGACTTTTTGGTCAGAGATTGACTTATTGGGTTAATAATTGGTCATTAGGTCAAAAATTGACTATTTTGACCAAATTGACTTTTTTGTGAAAAGTTGACCCATTGGTCAATGGGTCAAGGATTCACCATTTTGACCAATGTTGACTTTTTTGGTCAAAAGTTGACCGATATGGTCAATGTGTTGGTCATTGGTTTAGAAAATGACCATTTTCACCAAATTGACTTTTTGGTCAAAAGTTGACATATGGGTCAATGGGTTGGTCATTGGGTCAGAAATTGACCATTATAGTCAGAAATTGACCATTTTTGGTCCAAAGTTAACAAATTAGTCAATGGGTTGGTCATTGGATAAAGGATTGACCATTTTGACCAAAGTTATCTTTTTGGCCAAAAGTTATTGGGTCTGAAATTGACCATTTTAACTAAAGTTTACTTTTTGGTCAAAAGTTGACCTATTGGGTCAATGGGGTTGTTGTTAGGTTAAAAATTGACTATTTTGACCAAAATTTACATTTTTGTCAAAAGTTTACAAATTTTGTGGGTATATCATTGTGTCAAGGATTGACAATTTTGATCGAAATTGACATTTGAGTCAAAAGTTGACACTTTGGGTCAATGGGGTGGACATTAGGTCAAAAATTGACTATTTTGACCAAAATGGACTTTTTGGTCAAAAGTTGACCTATCCCCAATGGGTTGGTCATTTGGTAAAGATTGACAATTCTGACCAAAGTTGACTTTTTGGTAAAAAAGTTAACATATTAGGTCAATGGGTTGGTCATTGGGTCAAGGATTGACCATTTTTAATAGAGTTGACTTTTTGGTCAGAGATTGACTTATTGGGTCAATAATTGATCATTATTTCAGAAATTGGCTATTTTGACCAAAATTGACTTTTTGATCAAAAGTTGTCCTATTGAGTCAATGGGTTGGTCATTGGGTCAGAAATTGACCATTTTGACCGAATTTGACTTTTTGGTCAAAAGTTGACCTATTGGGTCAATTGCGAGGTCATTAGGTAAAAAATTGACTATTTTGGCCAAAAGTGACTTTTTGGTCAAAATTTGATCTGTTGGGTTAATGAGTTGGTCATTTTGTTAAAAATTGACTATTTTGACCAAAATGACTTTTTGGTCAAAAGTTGACCTATTGGGTCATTAAGTCGAAGATTGACCTTTTGACCATATTTGACTTTTTGGTCAAAAGTTGACCTATTGGGTCAATAGGTTGGTCATTGGATCAAGGATTGACCATTTTGTCCAAGGTTGACTTTTTGTTCAGAGAATGTCTTATTGGGTCAATAATTGGTCATTAGGTGAAAAATTGACTATTTAAACCAAAATTGAATTTTTGGTCAAAAGTTGACCCATTGGGTCAATGGGATGGTCATTAGGTCAGAAGCTGATCATTTTTACCAAAGTTGACTTTTTGGTCAAAAGTTGACATATTGGGTCAATGGAGTGGTCTTTAGGTAAGAAATTAACTAGATTGACCAAAATTAACTTTTCGGTGTAAAGTTGACCTATTTAGTCAATGGGTTGGTCATTGGGTGAAGGATTGACCATTTTGACCAAAGTTGTCTTTTTGGTCAAAAGTTGACCTATTGGGTCAATGGGTTGGTTATTGGGTCAGAAATTGACCATTTTAACCAAAGTTTAATTTTTGGTCAAAAGTTGACCTATTGGGTTTATGGGATAGTTGTTAGGTTAAAAATTGACTATTTAGACCAAAATTTACTTTTTTGTCAGAAGTTGATTAATTGGGTGGGTATGTCATTGTGTCAAGGATTGACCATTTTGACTAAAATGGATATTTTAGTCAAATGTTGACACACAGGGTCAATGGGATGGTCATTAGGTCAAAAATTAACTATTTTGACCAAAATTAACTTTTTTGTCAAAAGTTAATCTATTGAGTCAGTGGCTTGGTCATTTGGTCTAGGATTTGACCATTCTGACCAAAGTTAATCTTTTGGAAAAAAGTTAACCTATTGGGACAATGGGATGGTCATTGGTTCAAGGATTGAGCATTTTGAATAAAGTCGACTTTTTGGTAAGAGATTGACTTATTGAGTCAATAATTGGTCTTTAAGTCAAAATTGACTATTTTGACCAAAATTGACTTTTAGTTCAAAAGTTGACCTATTAGGCCAATGAATTTGTCATTGGGACAAGGATTGAGCATTTTGACCAAAGTTAACTTTTTTGTCAAAGATTGGCTTACTGGTTCAAAAATTGTTCATTTGGCCAAAAATAGACTCTTTTGACCAAAATTAACTTTTTGGTCAAAAGTTGTCCTATTGGGTCAAGGATTTACCATTTTGACCAAAGTTGATTTTTTGGTCAAAAGTTGACCTATTGGTTCAACGAATTGGTCATTGGGTCAAGGATTGACCATTTTGGCCAAAGTTGACTTTTTGGTCAGAGATTGACTTATTGGGTCAATAATTAGTAATTAGGTCAAAAATTGATTATTTTGACCAAAATTAAATTTTTTGTCAAAAGTAAACCCATAGGGTTAACGGTTGGTCCTTGGATCAAAGATTGATCATTTTGACCAAAATTAACTTTTTAGTTAAAAGTTGACCTATTTGGTCAGTGAGTTGGTAATTGGGTCAAGAATTGACCATTTTGACCGAAGATGACTTTTTGGTTAAAGTTGATCTATTGGGTCAATGGGTTGGTCATTGGGTCAAAAATCGACCATTTTGACCGAAGTTGACTTTTTGGTTAAAAGTTGACCTATTGGGTCAATGGGTTCGTCATTGGGTCAAGGATTAACCATTTTGACCTAAGTAACTTTCTGTTCAGAGATTGTGTTGTTTGGTCAATAATTGGTCATTAGGTCAAACTTTTATTTTTTTTCAAAATTGAATTTTTTGTCCAAATTTAACCCATTGGGTCTACGGGGTGGTCATTGAGTGAGAAATTGACCATTTTGACCTAAGTTGACTTTTGGTCAATGAGTTGGTAATTGGGTCAAGAATTGACCATTTTGAACAAAGAGGACTTTTTGGTCAAAATTTGATCGTCAATGGGTTGTTCAATGGGCCAAAAATTGACCATTTTGACCAAAGTTAACATTTTGATCAAAAGTTGTCCTATTGGGTCAATTGATGGTCATTAGGTCAAAAATTGACTATTTTGACCAAAATTGACTTTTTGGTCAGAAGTTGATCTATTGGGTCAATGGGTTCGTCATTGGATCAAGGTTTGACCATTTTGACCAAAGTTGACTTTTTGGTCAGAGATTAACTTTTTGGGTCAATAATTGGTCATTAGGTAAAAATTGACTATTTTGACCAAAGTTGAATTTTTGGTCAAAAGTTAACTCATTGGGTCAACGGGGAGGTCAGTGGGTTAGAAATTGACCATTTTGACCAAAGTTGACATTTTGGTCAAAATTTGACCTATTTGGTCAATGAGTTGGTAATTAGGTCAAGAATTGACCACTTTGACGAAAGATGACGTTTTTGGTCAAAATTGACCTATTAGGTCAATGGGTTGGTCATTGGGTCAAAAATTGACCATTTTGACCAAAGTTGACTTTTCGGTCAGAGATTGACAAATTGGGTCAATGGGTTGGTCTTTGGATCAAGGATTGACCATTTGCACCAAAGTTAACATTTCGGTCATTGTGTCAGAAATTGACCATTTTGACCAAATTTGACTTTTTGATCAAAAGATGACCTTTTGGCTCAATGAGGTGTTCATTAGGTCAAAAATTGTTAATTTTCACCAAAATTGACTTTTTGCTCAAATTTGTCCTTTTGGGTCAATGAGTTTGTCATTGGGTGAAGCATTGACCATTTTGACCAAAGTTAACTTTTTAGTCAAAAGGTGACCTATTAGGTCAATAGGTTTCTCATTGGGTCAAGGATTGAACATTTTGACCAAAGTTGACCTATTGGGTCAATAATTGGTCATTAAGACAAAATTTACTATTTTGACCAAAATTGACTTTTTGGTCAAAAGTCGATCAATTGGGTCAGTGGGTTGGTCATTTGGTCAGGGATTGACCATTTATATCAAAGTTGACTTTTTGGTCAAAGGTTGACTTATTGGGTCAATGGGTTTGTCGTTGGGTCAAGGATTAACCATTATGACGAAAGTTAAATTTTTAGTCACAGATTAAAAGAGAAAAATTGACTATTTTGACCCAAATTGACTTTTTGTTCAAAAGTTGATTTATTTGGTCAATGTGTTGGTTATTGGGTCAAGAATTGACCATTTTGACCAAAGTTGACTTTTCTATGAAAAGTTGACCTATTGGGTCAATGAGTCGGTCATTGGGTCAAAAATTATCCATTTTGACCAAAGTTGACTTTTTAGTCAAAAGTTGACCTATTTAGTCACTGGGTGGTCATTAGGTCAAAATTTGATAATTTTACCTAAAATTGACTTTTGATTAAAAGTTGTCCTATTGGGTCAATGGGTTGGTCATTGGGTCAAGGTTTGACCATTTTGACCAAAGTTGACTTTTTGGTCAAAAGTTGACATATTGGGTCAATGGGTTAGTGATTGCGTCAGAAAATGACCCATTTCACCAAAGTTGACTTTTTGGTCAAAAGTTGACTTATATGTTCAATGGGTTTGTCATTAGGTCAAAGATCAACCATTTTGACCAAAGCTGATTTTTTTGTCAGAGATTGGCTTACTGGGTCAATAATTGGTCATTAGGTCAAAAATTGACTATTTTGATCAAAATTGACTTTTTGCTCAAAAGTTGACTTATTGGGTCAATGGGTTAGTCATTAAGTCCATGATTGACCATTTGGACCAAAGTTGACTTTCTGGTCAAGGGTTGACCTATTGGGTCAATGGGCTGGTCATTGGGTCAAGGATTGACCATTTTGACCAAAGTTGACATTTTGGTCAGTGGTTGACTTATTGGGTCAATAATTGACCAAAATTAGATTTTTGGTCAAAAGTTGACCCATTGGGTAAACGGGGTAGTCATTGGGTCAGAAATTGACAATTTTGACTGAAGTTGGCTTTTTAGTCAAAAGTTGACCTATTTTGTCAATGAGTTGGTAATTGGGTCAAGAAATGACCATTTTGACCGAAGATGACTTTTCAGCCAAAAGTTGATCTATTGGTAAATGGTTGGTCATTGGGTCAAAAATTGACCATATTGACCAAAGTTTACTTTTTGGTCAAAAGTTGACCTATTGGGTCAATGGGTGGTCATTAGGTCAAAATTGACTTTTTGGTCAAAGGTTGACCTATTAGATCAATGGGTTTGTGATTGAGTCAAGGATTGACCATTTTGACCCAAGTTGACTTTTCGATCAGAGTTTGACTTATTGGGTCAATAATTGGTCATTTGGTAAAAAAGTAACTATTTTGATCAAAATGGTCAACGGGGTGGTGATTGGGTCAGAAATTGACCATTTTGACCAAAGTTGACTTTTTGATCAAAAGTTGACCTATTTTGTCAATGAGTTGGTAATTGGGTCAAGAATTGGGCATTTTGACCAAAGTTGACTTTTTAGTCAAAAGTTGACTTATTGGGTCATTGGGTCAAAAATTGACCATTTTGACCAAAGTTGACTTTTTGGTCAAAAGATGACCTATTGGGTCAATGTGAGGTAATTAGGTCAAAAATTGACTATTTTGACCAAAATTATCTTTTTGGTCAGAAATTGACCTATTGGGTTAATGGGTTTGTCATTGGGTCAAGTATTGACCATTTTGACCAAAGTTGACTTTTTGATCAGAGATTGACTTATTGTGTCAATAATTGGTCATTAATTCAAAAATTGACTATTTTGACCAAAATTGACTTTTTGGATAAAAGTTGACATATTAGGCCAATGGGTTGGTCATTGGGTATATGATAAATTATTTTGACCAAAGTTGACTTTTTGGTTGAAAGTTGACCTATTGGGTCAATTGGTTGGTCATTGGGTCAAAGATTGACCATTTTGACCAAAGTTGCCTTTTTGGTCAGAAATTGGCTTAGTGGGTCAATAATTAGTCATTAGGCAAAAAATTGACTATTTTGACCAAAATTGACTTTTTTGTCAAAAGTTAACCATTGGGTCAATGGGTTGGTCAATGGGTCAAGGATTAATCATTTTGACCGAAGTTAACTTTTTGGTCAAAAGTTGACCTTTTGGGTCAATGGGTTTGTCTTTGGGTCTAGGATTAACCATTTTCGACCAATGTTGACTTTTTTGTCGGTGGTTGACTTATTGGGTCAATAATTGGTCATTAGGTCAAAATATGATTATTTTGACCAAAATTAAATTTTTTGTGAAAAGTTGACCCATTATGTCAACGGGGTGGTCATTGGGTCAGAAATTGACCATTTTGACCAAAGTTGTCTTTTTTATCAAAAGTTGACCTATTTGGTCAATGAGTTGGTACTTGGGTTAAGAATTGACCATTTTCACCAAAGTTTACTTTTTAGTCAAAAGTTGACCTATTAGGTCAGTGGGTTGGTTATTGGGTCAAAAATTTGCTATTTTGACCAAAGTTGACTTTTTGGTCAAAAGTTGACCTATTTGGTCAATGGGTGGTTATTAGGTCAAAAATTAACTATTTTGATGAAAGTTGACTTTTGGTCAAAAGTCGACCTATTGGGTCAATGAGTTTGTCATTCGGTCAAAGATTGACATTTTTGACCAAAGTTAACTTTTTGGTCAGAGATTGACTTATTGGGTCAATAATTGGTCATTAATTCAAAATTTGACTATTTTGACCAAAATGTACTTTTTGGTTAAAAGTTGGCTAATTATGCCAATGGGTAGGTCATTGGGTCAAGAATAAATCGTTTTGACCAAAGTTGACTTTTTGGTCAAAAGTTTGCCTATTGGGTCAATGTGTTGGTCATTGGGTCAAGGATTGATCATTGTGACCAAAGTTGGCTTTTTGGTCAGAGAATTGTTTACTGGGTCAAAAATTGTTTATTAGGCCAAAATATGACTATTTTGACCAAAATTGACTTTTTTGTCAAAAGTTGACCTATTGGGTCAATGGATGGTCATTAGGTCAAGGATTAACCATATTGACCAAAGTTTACTTTTTGGTCAAAAGATGACCTATTGGGTCAACTGGTTGGTCATTAGGTCAAGGATTGACCATTTTGACCAAAGTTGACTTTTTGGTCAGAAATTGACTTACTGGGTCAACAATTGTTCATTAGGCTAAAAATTGACTATTTTGAAAAAAATTAACTTTTTGGTCAAAAGTTGTCCTTTTGGGTCAATGGGTTGGTCATTGGGTCAAGGATTGACCACCAAAGTTGACTTTTTGGTCAAAAGTTGATCTATTGGGTCAACGGGTTGTTCATTGGGTCAAGGATTGACCATTTTGACCAAAATTAATTTTTTGGTCAGAGATTGACTTAGTGGGTCAATAATTGGTCATTTGGTCAAAAATTAATTATTTTGACGAAAATTAAATTTTTTATCAAAAGTTGACTCATTAGGTCAACTTGGTGGTCATTAGGTAAAAAATTGACCATTTTGACCAAAATTGACTTTTTGGTTAAAAGTTGACCTAATTGGTCAATGAGTTGGTAATTGGGTTGAGAATTGACTATTTTGACCGAAGATGACTTTTTGGTTAAAAATTGATCATTTGGGTCAATGGGTCAAAAATCAACCATTTTGTCCAAAGTTGACATTTTGGTTAAAAGTTGACCAATTGGGTCAATAGGTGGCCATTAAGTCAAAAATTGACAACTTTGATTAAAATTGACATTTTGGTTAAAAGTTGACCTATTGGGTCAATGAACTCATCATTGGGTCAAGGATTGACCATTTTGACCAAAGTAACTTTCTGGTCAAATATTGAGTTATTTGGTCAATAATTGGTCATTAGGTCAAACATTTACCTTTTTGGTCGAAATTGAATTTTTTTTCAAAATTTAAACCATTGGGTCAACGGGGTGGTCATTGAGTCAAAAATAGACCATTTTGACCAAAGTTGACCTTTTGGTTAAAAGTTGACTTATTTGGTCAATGTGTTGGTAATTGGGTCAAGAATTGACCATTTAGAACGAAGATGACTTTTTGGTCATAATTTGATCTTTGGGTCAATGCGTTGGTCATTGGGTCAAAAATTGACCATTTTGACCAAAGTTGACTGTTTGGTCAAAAGTTGTCATATTGGGTTAATTGGTGGTCATTAGGACAAAAATTGACTATTTTGACCAAAATTGTCTTTTTGGTCAAAAGTTGACCTATTGGGTCAATGGGTTTGTCATTGGGTCAAGATTGACCATTTTGACCAAAGTTAACTTTTTGGTCAGAGATTGACTTATATGGGTCAATAATTGGTCAATAATTCAAAAATTGACTATTTTGACCAAAATTGACTTTTTGGACCAAAGTTGATCTATTAGTCCAAGGATTGATCATTTTAACCAAAGTTAACTTTTTGGTCAAAAGTTGATCTATTGGGTCAATGGGTTAGTCATTGGTTCAAGTATTGACCATTTTGACCAAGGTTGACTTTTTGGTCAGAAATTGGCTTATTGGGTCAATAATTAGTCATTATGTCAAAAATTAATTAGCACTTTAACCAAAGTTGACTTTTTGCTCAGAAATTGGCTTACTGGGTCAATAATTGCTCATTAGGTCAAAAATTAACTATTTTGACCAAGATTGATTTTTTGTCAAAAGTTGACCTATTAGGTCACTGGATTGTTCATTGGGTCAGAAATTTACCATTTTGACAAAAGATAACTTTTTGGTCAAAAGTTGACCTATTGGGTCAATTGGGTGGTTATTAGGTTAAAAATTTATTATTTTAACCAAAATTGACTTTTTTGGTCAAAAGTTGACCTATTGGGCTAATGAGTTGGTCATTATCTCAAAAACTGACTATTTTGACCAAAATTGACTTGTTGGTCAAAAGTTAACATATTCGATCATTGGGTCAAAGATTGACCATTTTGACAATGGTCCACTTTTTGGTCAAAAGTTGATCGATTGGGTCAATGGATTGGTCTTTGGGTCAATGATGGACCGTTTTGACCAAATTTTACTTTTTGGTCAGAGATTGACTTATTAGGTCAATAATAGGTCATTTGGTCAAAAATTGACAATTTTGACCAAAACTAAATTTTTGGTCAAAAGTTGACACATTGGGTTATTGAGGTGGTCATTGGGTCAGAAGTTGACTATTTCGACCAAAGTTAACTTTTCGGTCAAAAGTTGACATATTGGGTCAAAAGGGTGGTCATTAGGTAAAAAATTGACTATGTTGACCAAAATTAACTTTTTGGTCAAAAGTTGACCTACTGTGTCAATGGCCGGTCATTGTGTCATGGATCGACTATTTTGACTAAAGTTAACTTTTTGGTCAAAAGTCGACTTTTCGGGTAAATGGGTCGGTCATCGAGTCGAAGGATCGACCATTTCGACGAAAGTCGATCTTTCGGTCGAGATCGACTTATTAGTGTCAATAACCGATTATTATTAAAAAATCGACTATTTTTGTCAAAAAGTCGACCTATCGCGTAAATGAGTCAAGTCATTGAGTCAATGATCAACCATTTCGACCAAAGTTGAGTTTTTGGTCAAAAGTCGACCTTTCGGGTCAATGGGTCAGTCATTGCGTAAAGGATTGACAATCTCGACCAAAGTTGATTTTTTGGTCAAAAGTTGACCAATTGTGTCAATGGGTTGGACATTGGGTCAAGGATTGACCTTTTTGAGTAAAGTTGATTTTTTTGTCACAGTTTGACTTGTTGGATCAATAATTGGTCATTAGGTCAAAATTGATTATTTTGAGCAAAATTTAATTTTTGGTCAAAAGTTGACCCATTGGGTCAACGGGGTGGTCATTGGGTCAGAAATTAAACATTTTGACAAAAATTGACTTTTTTGTCAAAAGTTGACCTATTTGGTCAATGAGTTGGTAATTGGGTTAAGAATTGACCATTTTGACCGAAGATGACTTTTTGGTCAAAAGTTGATCTATTGGTCAATGGGTTGGTCATTGGGTCAAAAGTTGACTATTTTGACCAAAGTTGACTTCTTAGTCAGAGATTGGCTTTCTGGGTCAATAACTTATCATTAGGTCAAAAATTTACTATTTTGACCAAAATTGACTTTTTGGTCAAAAGTTAACCTATTGAGTAAATGTGTGGTCATTAAGTCAAAAATTGACTATTTTGACCAAAATTGACTTTTTGGTCAAAAGTTGACCTATTGGGTCAATGGGTTTGTCATTGGGTCAAGGATTGACCATTTTGACTAAAGTTGAATTTTTAGTCAGAGATTGGCTTATTGGGTCAATATTGGTCATTAGGTCAAAAATTGACTATTTTGACCAAAAATAAATTTTTAGTCAAAAGTTAACCCATTGGGTCAACAGGTGGTCAATAGGTCAGAAATTGACCATTTTGACCAAAGATAACTTTTTGGTCAAAGTTGACCTTTCTTGACCAAAATAGAATTTTTGGTCAAAAGTTAACCCATTGGGTCAACGTGGTGGTCATTGGGTCAGAAATTAACCATTTTGACTAAAGTTGACTTTTTGGCTAAAAGTTAACTTATTTGGTCAATGAGTTGGTAATTGGGTCAAGAATTGACCATTTTGACCAAAGATGACTTTTTGGTCAAAAGTTGATCAAATGGGTCAATGGGTTGGTCATTGGGTCAAAAATTGACCATTTTGGCCAAAGTTGACTTTTTGGTCAAAAGTTGACCTATTGGGTCAATGGGTGGTCATTCAGTCAAAAATTGACTATTTTGACCAAAATTAACTATTTGGTCAAAAATTGACCAATTGGGTTAATGAGTTTGTCATTGGGTTAGAAAATGTCCATTTTGACCAAAGTTGACTTTTTGGTCAAAAGTTGACCTATTTGGTCAATGAGTTGGTAATTTGGTCAAGAATTGACTATTTTGACCAAAGATGCCTTTTGGTCAAAAGTTGATCTATTGGGTCAATGGGTTGGTCATTCGATCAAAAATCGACCATTTTGACCAAAGTTGACTTTTTGGTCAAAAGTAGACCTATTGGGTCACGGGGAGGTCATTAAGTCAAAAATTGACTATTTTGACCAAAATTGACTATTTGGTCAAAGTACGTAACTGAACGAAGTACAT